>VZRZ01005515.1:215821-338807 GCA_013398175.1 Climacteris rufus | reverse complement strand
TTCTTTTTTTTTTTTTTTTTTTTTTTTGTAATGCACGTTTTTGCAATGGAAGGAATTATTACATTCAAAGGTATTGCTGAGATTTTCTTAATTAAAAAAAAAATCAAAATAATTCCCATAGTCTTGAATCAGTTAAACTGAACCAAAGATACTGAAAATACAAGACTAAAAATAGGATAATGGAGCAAGTGGTAACATTTCAGGGGATTAAAAATTTGGTGGGTTTTTTTTGTTTGTTTTTTGGTTAAGCCCCATTATACTACATGGAGTTTCCAATATTTTTATGTCAGGTATCCACAGATCACTGTTACCCAGCTTGCATGACAACAGCAAGAACAGACATGAAGGATTCAGGACCCCTTTATCACAGGATAAGGAAGAAGGTTGCTGTAGCAATATATTTTCTTGGTCGTAAACTGTAGAACCACATGACAAGTCACAGGTTAAGAGTTTGGCAAACAGGTAAATTAAACCTGGGTAAAACACAGAGCTTAACCAAGTGGTTACTGAATTCATAATGATATAAGGCTATTGTGGAATAAAACCCCACCTGTCTAGTGACTCTTCTACAGTCCAATCATTAAATGAAGAAACTGTGACCTGGTTAACTGCAGAGCATTATCATCACCTGCCTGCCTTTCTTTTTGTATATAAGGAGTAACCCATCATTTTTGCTAGCTGGACCCTAAAAATAGAAGGTGTTTAAAGGCAAACATGTTTCTCAGCAAACTTGGTGAAAAGCAAGCTAATTTGAAGGATTTCCTTAAAAAGTTTATACACTCACACTTGTTCGAAAGTGAACTTCCCAGAAAGAAGAGTACAGTGCTCTACAACTTACTTGAAATAGAGTTTCTTGTTGGCCTTTTTTTTTGTCTGCTGGAAGCAGCAGTTCTAGGGAAGGATTATTGAAAAGCAGTGCTTTTTTCATGATGCATATAAACCCTGTATCTTTTAGGAAACAATTTATATTGAATGCTACAGAGAGAGAATTTATCTGCTATCAATTTGCAATTTGCTATGTAATTTTACATCCTTCTGTTGGATTTTTTTGTTTTGTTCTACAGCTGTGTTAGTCAGAGCATACATAAATTAGACTTTTAATAGACAATTTGACCTAAGAGTTCTGTGAAAGAGATGTAAAAAAGAATCCTGACAATCCAGACATTTTGTTCTGACAATATTATCAACTTCTGCTAAAGCTTTAGTACACAGCTGAATTGCAAGGCATATGTACTCAAATTGGTAAGGCTTAAATTAGCAAGCCATTATGTAAGCAAATGTTAAGCATAATTAAAGGAACTAAATGACAAACACCCTGAAAAAAAACCTGACATACAATTAAGGAAATATTTCCAAGTCGTCTTTCTTTCCAAGTATAAATCACTGACATTATACTCAATTGAAAACAATTTCAGTGAAGCTAGATCAGAAATGGGACTCTCTTCAGCACCGATTACCAACATTATTTTCTGCAACCACATGCTACTAAGTTCAGTGGAATAAATTTTCATGTAGTCATGATGTATTTTACATCCAGATTTCCTACCAGTTGTTCCTTATGTATGTAAACAGAAAATAGAGAAAGCCAACTGCTCTATTCTGCACAACTGGAAAACACAGAAAAATGGTGATAAAAATTATTTTCATCATTTGCTCCCAATTATTTTCATTTTAAATTTGATCAAAAATTTTAGTCCTAATGAAATCTGTAGAATTGCTATGGATAAATATATGGCTTGATATGGAACATGGATCTCCCATCTAATTCTGTCAATGTCATACAAATTTCACTTAGTTCGATACACCCACAGCACCTCACAAAATGCTTCAATTTTGATACAAAGAAACCACACATGCTCATTCAGTTTTGTACCCTAAAATTTATCTCCTTTTCTATAAGGAGAAAGAAACAGAGCCAGACAACTTCATGCATCAGGTGATTACAAAGGAAACACATACTTTTGCATTACCTAACCAAATACTGGGAAAAACTTTGACAGGAATGATGAAAGGAAAAAAGTTGTATTTTCAGTTGGTTTTTTTGCTTTACAAGGCTGTGGTACCATGGGAAGGAAAAGAGAAAGCAGTAGCAACCAGGCCATCAGGAGGACTGAGGCAGGGCCCTTCCCAGCCCTTGCCAAACCATGGAGAAGAACCAGCTGGACATTTTGCTGACTTCTCCACTGCCCTAAAAACAAAAATATTTCACATCACAGGGGACAGAGAATGGAATAGAGAGAAGTAGCTAAAACCCACTACCATTTAACTAAAATCTTGGTGTATGGAACATAACTAAAAGGATACAAGGTGAAAGGGCAGGCACTCTATAAGGAACTAAAACTGTGTAGAACATTGTGCCAAAAAAAAAAAAAAAGTGGGCACTCCTGCCAGCTTTTTCTTAAAAAAAATAAACTTACCTGACTTCCTTCTGAAATGCTATCCCACATAAAATTAAATTAAACCCATTAAATGTGGTCTGCCTGCAACCACAGGAAAGGAGAGCAAACACAGGTGAAAAGTACAAAGAGCTAGCCAATACTCAAAGAAAGTGAAAGAACTTAAGAAACGATTTGGGTATGCGTTCTGACGTTAGAACAAGAATCACTGAAAACTTATGTGCCTCATTAGCCACTAGAATATTTCAGTGATTGACAATTAATTTTGTAAGTGTACTGGAGTCACTTCTTGATCAATCTAGGATGACTACTAACTCTCACTACAAGGTGTTTTGGGATGTCCTTTATTATTTTAGATGAGTTCTGCTATATATATGTGTGAAAAAATCCTTTAAAAATTTTTGGTGCTTACTTGAAAAGGTCAAGAACAGCTTCAAAGTATTACATTTTAAAAATATTTAGCTAGAAGCAAGAGCTGCAAGGACCTCTTAGGGACCTTACACATTCACCTACAGCCACAAGCAACTACATCATATAAACTGCTTCCAAACCTCATCAAATTTAGCCTTTAAAGTTTTACTGGGTACTTTTTCTTTCCAGTAAGTCAAATTAAATACATTCTCAAGGCATTACTCTAACTATTGCAAACATCTTTTTTAAAGACAGGAGTGTTTAGGACCAAATTATACCCATTTGGTCTCATGTATTGACTGTCCTATTTTTTACTGTTTAAATTTTCTGAATTTCTACATATCAATTCCATACTTCTAGAAATCAATTATATTTGCTTTAGCTTTTGTCCCCTTAATCTCTCTAGCCTTTTCTCACATGAGCAGCTCTCCATGTCCTGGATCATCCTCTGATTGACTTTTTTTGTGCCTATCACAGTTTGCATTTCTTGAAGATGGGTAATGCATGGGAAACAACATCCCAGGTTGAGGTATCATTAATTCTTCAACTCTACAGGAAGCACCTTGAATCTAGGATAATACTTGACTTTGCCTGAGTTGGGACTTAGGTAATTCACACTTCATTATCTTTCCAAATGATGCACCCTTAACTTGTAGGAACCTAGTGCATGTGTTTTATATTAATATAATTGGTTGTAATAAAAAATCATGAGGAGACTAGAAGATAAATATGTTTAAAAAGTTTTAGTGATATGAAAATTGCAATATGTAATTAATCAGGAATGTTGACCCACTGAAAATAATTAAGAAATAGTATTTTTCTCATGTCGCTGTATATTAAGTATACAAATTGTTCTGTTATAGAATACACTATTTCTAGGTATGTATTAATATTTTGAAATTAATTAATCCTATAAATTACATTAACTTTCAGAGACAGGCACTGTTAAAGCAATGGTACTTTAAAGAAGTGTTCCCCATGTTTCTCACACATTCAGGACTAATGATTGGATACTTCCCCCATGACCACCATTAACCTTATAGCTGTTAAAGAGATGTAGCTCAGCTTTATCACACCATATAAAATTTATTTTCACACATTATTATTATTAGGGCTTTTCTTGGCATGTGGAAGCTTGGAGTTCAAGACAACAAAACTTAAATCAAGACTAGTGCAAATAATAAGGATGTATTTAATTGAACTTAGGAGAACCCAAACGAGTCAGGTATGTCTTCAGAACACATCTTCAGAGCACTTTAGTGCAGTGGAGTCTGTTTTCTGAATCCCAAATGACATTATCCAAAGATGAACACCTAAGCTGTCCCCTCACCAAAGACACAATCTCTCCTGCATGTAGACACTACCACAATTTCTGTTATGTAGCAAAGTTTTTGTTTCAAACTGAAGGACAAAGCATGCCTCAAGTATGTAAAGTAGATCAGGTGAGGTTTACCTGAATTGCTCTCCAAAACCTAGGTGGCTAAATTGGACCTCAGTGGTGCTCAGGGCACTTGAGAGCTTTGCTGTTTCTGACCTTACAAAAGATGCTTTTGCAAGTGCGCTCATGTTTTAACACACCCCAGTGGATGCATCAGTGATGCACTGCTTTAAAAGGAAATCAGTATCGAGCTGAAACTTCCTTCACTCTATCCTAAGCCATTTAGATAGAATGGAAAAGATCTGGAAATCCTGGATTATGTTAGCACTTCATTCAAAGTCCCACACAGAAAACAGGGGAATGAGCTGTAGCAAGTTCTCTTTCATAGCCATTAGAAGAACAGCCATGCTCTCAGAGCACTACTGACATAGAAAAAACCTACTGCAATACTCAGATATAACAAAAATAATTTTCTCTGGGTGTTGAGCAGTACTGAATTTCAGTTACAGGCATGCTAGTATATAAACTGGGGCATAACACCACTTCATAACACAAGCATAACTCCATCATGCATGTATCAAAAAATACACTGGATTGTAATGAATTTATACTTGTTTCAGCTGAGGTGCCAGCACACCTAGCTAATTCCCACTGCTTAATTCTCCAGTTAAAAATCTGGAATACCACCTTTTGCAGAGCTACTCAAAAAGAGGCAGTAAATGAACATGCAGTGTTCTGCTCAAGTATTGCCACACCTTCTGCCATGCACAGAGTGCAGAGAGGAGCAGGGAACTACCCTCACTATTTGAGATAAGGCACAGGCATAAGTGGTGGATATGCCTGTACTTGATCCTAAAAGTTCTGCAGATTCTTGAAATGATAAATATGCACTCAAAAAGGATTCACTTTCTCACTATACTTATGTCCAGTTTGCTTGTTTATACATATTATTTGAAATGTAAATAAAAAGGCTGATTTTACAAGAATTTCTGCTGCAGCCAGAAGTGAAACACAACAAACCATGTAAAACAATGCAAAATTACCATTAAAACACTAAATTAGATTCCCTGAAGCTGATGGAAGGACCTTGCATGCAAAAAGTCAAAATTCTTAACTAAAGACATTTCTATGAAATAAAATTTTATTACACTTTATTGCCTCCTCTACTTCTTAGCCAATAAATAATTCTCAGTTCTGAATTTCTGTTATTGTCATAATTTTGACAACAGTCTTGTGTTTCCTTGTTGAGCTATCTTTAAGGCCTATATTCAGCTAAGGGATGTGAAGGGCCTGGGTGTTAGGATTCCTGTTCTTCCCCCCTCCCCTGTGGATGATTTTGAAATTTCAGTTCAGTTTTACACATTAATATGTATCCCAGTTAACTAACAACATTATAATAATAAATTTTAAAAAGCATGGATTCTAACCACTTTGTCCTCCTTTGGGAAAGCATCCAAGGAAGCAGAATAAAAAGAGAAAAGAAAAAAAAGAGAGATAAAGAATAAAATAGGCAAGTATTAATAGACAGATTTCAAAGAAATACAATTCTAATAACTCTCTATGAAGAGACAAAAACATAAAACTAAGAAAAAAGAGCTTTAAATAAAAAGATGACATTACTGCATATGTTGAAAATGTCTTCCCACCCTGACTCACAGAAGCATAAACAATATAAGAAACAAAATGCAAGTTACAAATGAATGGACACTCTTCCATTTCTGTGACTTGAAATAGTGGGTGAAAAATAATTAAAATATATATTCACTTTTTCTGAGTAAAGATAAGCTGTATCACATGCAGTCTAATTACCAGTGTAATGTAACATACCAAAGTAAACTCTATTTTCAGGCTTGCTCTAATGACACCACCTGCAGGTGATAAAATGTAATGCATCTATTTTGACTAATACATAAATACATATGAATTTTCATCCAGTTCACCTATATAGTTTTCCTCAGAATGTGAATTTAATTTAATGGACTCAAAAGTACATCGAGGCTATGGATAACTTCTAAAATAAACATGAAATGCATTTTTGAGGGGTTATTTTTGGTTTACATGAAATTTCAGAAGGCCTATTCAGTTGATATCCTTCTTGAAGAAAGTAAAAAGGCCACAAACTAGGTCTCTTGTGAACATCATTATCTGCTATAAAATCTATGTTCATTTTTCACTGAATTTGTATTGATACCAAGAGCATTGATAAATTTACCCTACAAAAGCCTGGCATCTTAAAGCCACAGGAGAAAGTTGTGTCATCTCATGAGAGATAACAAAGCTACTCATGTAAGAAAAGGATGTGTGTAAAATATTTTATAACACACCATATTCCTAGATGACCAGCCAAAAATAGTCACTGGATAATAGTGTTCCAAATTTAGATCCTACTGCTCATGTACAGGTGAGTAGCCAAAGCCTTGGAAGGGACGGACTGAGAGGGCACTCTTGGATACCGTTTGGTTTTGTGGAGAGCTAGTGCAGCTAACTCGTGCAGACCAGAGGGAGAACAATTCAGCTCACCTGCCTGAAAGCAGGATACTTCATCCAGGCTAATCTGTAGTGTTATTCTTCAAATAAAATAAATTGGCGTAACACTTTCACTGTGCGGAGAAAAGTGGTTGAGGTTTTTTTTTTCCTAACCAAAAAATTGACTGATTTAATGTAAAAGAAATCTATAAGTGTATATGAAAAGCTCTATGAAAATAAAAAATCTAAAATTAAATAAGAGTTCAATAAAAGTTTATTAATGTGGAGTTGTACCTGAACAAAAGGGTTTCTTCTTTCATTCTATGAAAAACAAGTGTTTACTTCAAACCATCACTCAGTAGAACTATACATTACTATTCTTTTCTGCTTTAATTAACTCTGTGAATCCCAAGTACCTCCGCAACCATTTAATACATTATTTTACTTTATACACACCTCATAATGAAGCAATGAATGAAACACTTGAGTAAAATGAAGCATGAAATGCCAAACTTAAGGTGAACAATCTGCAGCATGACAATGTCAAGGAGGCTTTTTCTTAAGAGTACACGTCAGAAGACTTACATTGTTTGATCGCAGAGAGACACGACCTCCACATCGAGCACAGAACTTGGTCCGGCAATAAGAGCATAAATGGCCACAACCATCTGCAAACTTTGTTTTATGACAGATTCCACATGTTGGAGCATCATCCTTGTGCTCTCCCTGGTAACGGCGGGCTTCTTCCCCTATCTTTCTTACTTGCTCTTTATAGCTTTCAAATTGTTGATGCAACCTCCTGCATAGATGAGAAAAAAGTTTATATAGCAAGAATAGGAGGAAACACTACTACTCTGTATTCTTTCAGCTTGAAATTCCACCTAATATTCTTGGCCTGTTCAGAATACTTTATGTACCTCATATCAAATACACACTGCACACAGAAGACTGTACAGGGCAATCTAAAGGAAAAAAGATAATACACATATTTATTCTTGAAGGTTTCTTCCAAGATCACAAGCAACTCATTTCACTTGACCAGAAATTGATCCAAATGCATATACTAAACAAAATTGTCTACCACGTACTGAACAAAATGAATAATTGCCTGAACAAATTTGCATTGCTTTTAACCAGCTTAATTTATACATCAAGTGTAATCCATTTTCAATTTCAGACCTTACAAGAATACGAGAACATCTTTTTTATTTCAAATCTATATATTAACAATCTGTTGTGTTTTCTCTTGTTAAGTATGAGAGACTATTTAAGGTTTGCTACCCCTCATTACAGACATCTCTTACAGCTTAGTTGTAGGAGTATCTAGACGTATTAGAGAGTTACAGAAGTATTACAGTTACAGAGATTCCTACAATGAAGACTGGTGTTCAAAGAAACAGCACTTCTCCTCCAGTTGCCCCAAATAACAAACACACTGACCCTATGTCCACCAGCTGGCTAAGCATGTTGCTACACAAAAGACCCAGCACCTAATCACAGCTTGGGGAAGACAACACAGACCTCTAGCCTTTATTCTCCCTTGTATAACTCAGGAAAAATAATAATAATTAAATATTTAGTGATAAAATCTTTCTTAGCATTACTATATTTTCCCTAAGGAAAAAAAAATGTTTTCCTGTTTGTTTCTATGAGACTTTCCTGGCAAAGATGACATTTCAGAGGGGAACCATCTAAAGGTCTGGGCCCTTCCAAAAGGGGCTTTCCAGATACTCTCCAGATCCTAGCTGCATTCTGTGGCTGCTTCTTAGGCACCAATTTCAATGTTCACCAGATCCCTCTCAGTGACCTCTGCTCTGAGCAAGAAATTGGAGACCTGGGAAGAATATAGGATGCAAGCTCCCAAAGCCAGAAATTAAAAGGACCAGTAAAGACCAGGATCATCCTTTTTAAAGCAGCACTGAGCTCAGCTGCCATGAAGCTTCATTTACTCCACCCTGAAGTTTAATTTAAAAGGATTGTATTTTAGCTGTTAACTATCTTATTAGTCATCAAATCATACAAGAAAGGAACATTTCTGTTGGTACACCAGGACAGCACAGTAATTCCTGACTTTTATTGTCATGAGCTGGAGCAAAGATCTCAGACAGCCTAAGAGGGAGAGTCCAGAAGGGCACAACTTGGTCTTTGCACCATGCTATGTGGAATCCAGGCTTTTCCAGATGTTGCTTCAAATCTACATCTCATGGATAACATTCAAAACACAGGAGCAGCTACCTGCTTTGAGCTACCTACTTCCTTAATTAGCACTGAGGCTCACACTGTTTAACCAACGCATGTTTAGTGACACACATCCATGTTTCTGTGGGCTTTTGTGTGCATATGTGTGTGTGGTGAACTTGTTTGGACTTTTAAGATATAAGTAATCAATATTCTTTATATGAAATACTGTTTTGGTGAACTGGGTATTTTTACTAGAACATCACATGCAAGCCTGAAAAATGACAATTGAGCTTAACTCACAGGTATCATGGTAAAATACAGATAATTCATTTGGAAAGGAATATCACTGCTCGGAAATACACAAATCAACCAGCTCTCATATTAAAACCAGTGACTTCACATGGGCACATTCTAGTGAGGATGCAGCAATAACAAAAGCTAAGCAGCCAAACAATCTAGTCTTCCTAACTACAAACATGATGCATTATACTTAATGCTTTATGCTAATAAAAAATTTGGCAGGATCAGCACGGATTTTGGTTTGGTTTAGTTTGGTTTTATTTTTTTACTAACCTGCTTAAAAAACCTTTGCAGTATTGAGTAAGATGAGAAAAGTAGGTCAAAGAATTACGCAAAATACTGGAGAAACCTAATACTTTTGGCCATATAACTGGATTACACATATGAATTAACTTATCTTACACAGCTGCTCACTTATAATGCATAAAAACAACTGAAGACGTTCAGGAATTTGTATAATAACCAGTTTAAAGAATGCAATTAAATAAAGGAGAGGTCTGTAGGTAAATTTCTTATTACATCAAATATTCTATTAAAAAATGAAACCATGGAAACTGCATTCAGTTCTCCACTAAAGCAAGACCAAAAGCCCTGGCTGTTCGCTAACGTGGAAAGGGAAGATAACAGCAAGCACTGCCCCTCTTCCTATTCTTTTCCAACTAGACCATCTACATTTGAATGTTTTCCATCTCATATGAAGCTTATGAAGTGTAGTATTAAAAATTATGTTTGGTCTTTTAGTGTGCACCAAGGGGTAGATGAACATACTACCAACCAGGCAAAACTTAAATGAGATGAGATTTCAGTTCTTTATAAATAAGTATCACTTTTTTATTAGATTTGTTAATTTCTGCATCCATGTAACATACATTTTACTATGAGGGGTTCAAAACCTGTATCTTGCATATCATACACAGCACTACTAGGGAAACTGACATTTTATCTATAGCAAGAATGGAATTGGAGAAAATGACTGCACATTTCACAGAGCAGAATCTTACCCAGCTCACAGCAGCTCTGGTTCAATTTAAGCACATTTTTTAAGCACATTTCACAAATTAAGCACATTAAACACAAATGTGCTTTTTTAAGCACATTTCTCACCTTTTGAGGAAAAATGTGGATCTCTGTATCTCTGGCTATTCTATAAAAGTGGCAGCAAATCCCTCTCAATAGTTTTGCCTTATACAGAAGTATATTAAATATTAAGCAAGAACTAAAATACAGACGGTTCTTTTTCATTTGCTCCTTAACTTCCAGGCTATTGAGCACATTTTCATCACATGCAAGGAAAATTTAAATTTATTAAATATTCCTTAATGTAGACAAACACCTAAAGGTTAGGCTAAAGACTTAATAATAGTATATGATATAATGGCTTGGCAGACCCTTGAGGTAGCTGCCAATTCAATCCGCTCTGACAGAAAGAGGAACCAGACGACCGTGTAAGAGGATTTTATGCATATATCCAGGTGATTTTTCATCATGCACCCTAACATTCATCTGGTTCTGGCACCTGAGGGATAAGCTTACCCCGAGACATCATTGCCAGGCTTCACTGGTGCAGACCTCCCACCACTCTTAACAAAAGAGCTGCGTTCACACGAGCTGGCTTGGCTGGGGAGGGTGCTGCTTCACAGGCGTGGCACGTATGCGTGATCAAAAAAAGATCACACTATGGGAGAATCTTTGGGCACATCACATCTCCTATGACTAAACCAAACTCTTCTGTTGCTAAAACACTGGAAGAGACTGAGCTGCTTGGAGAGGCATGTCAGCCTCAGGACTCTACCACAGGTATATGAGAGGTTGGCATCGCTACCCACAGTGCACAAAAGAAAATACACGGTTTCCATGTGTACAGTGAAAGCCTTAACCCCTTTGCTTTTAAAATATACATAAAACTCAATATATGCTGAGGTTTCCAGTGGGGTTTTTTTTTCCCCAAGAAAACATCATGTCTCCCTTCTCTCTTTTTTTTCAAAGGCATGTCACAAAAAACCCTGCTTCTGCTGTGTCATACATGCACCATATTTTCATTTGAATATTCAGTATTTTACTTAGACAGTGTAAACTAGTAAAAAAAATACTGATAGGCAATTCTTCAAAGCTTTACTCACATCTTCATATACTTACCAAAAACTGTAGACCTTGAAGATCACTCACGTGATAATACCTTTCATAACTTAAACCATTCAGACAGCTCACTGATATCATTAGGAGGACAAACAATGGACATTTATAACATTGACTGATCAAAAAAATGTTATTTCAAGCCAAATAGAAGTTATCATTTATGCTGTTGGGTTCTTTGGAGCTGGACCAATATGTATATTTATATTCTTATTATTGAATTTCGTATTATTTTAATTATTGAAATTACAATCCAAGACTATAAGTTAGTTAACAGACTATGTTATTGCTTTTCTTGCTGTTTTAAATTCATGTGTTTTAAATTCTATTTTGCTGCTTTAAATATCTATCTGAAATATTTGCACATATATGCCGAAGTGTAGAAAGTTTCAAAATCGTGCATTTGCATATTTATGCTCTGTCTGCACAGATTTTATAACAATGAAAAGACTAGTGTCTCTTTCATGTACAGTTACATTTTTAATTATTTTAAAATGTAGTATGGAATTATATTTTTTACTTCCTCAGAAATCCAGTAGATGGCAATGCAGATCACATTTTCCCTTCCCCAGTTCAACTCAAATGGTTCCGTCTTGAAATTAAACACCTGATGTAATGTTATAAAAATATTATGCTCCATGATGAGTTCATGCTAGTGGAAAAAGTTCCGCCTTCTAGGTGACATAGCCTTAAGTAACTATCCACCAGCAGCTACTTCGTGTATCAAAAACAGCTTAGTAAAATGCAGTATTTTGTCCTGTTCACCCACGCCACACAAACACATCATCACACAGAGCTCAGACAAGTTTCTCCATAAGATAAGCAGGCGTTTTACCAAGCTCTGTTCTTAGCATTCTGTTTTTATGATAAATAAAGATTTAAAAATGCAAACAGCAGTATTTAACATGCCCACGAAGGCAACAGCTAGTGTCAAAAACCTGTTGGTAAATGTTAAGTAGCTACATTGAAGCTGTGACCTGAAAAACATTGTTCAGCTGCTCTGTGGAGCTGGAATTACCCCTTGCTGGTCTGCCAGCACTGCAGGCACCCATCCCACAGAGGTGTTTCCAGGGGGAGGTGCATTGCACCTGGCTTTGACCTCAGCCTCACCAGCACCTTAGGTTGGAAAAGCTGTGAATTGTCATGGGTTTTGGGAATACACGCTTTAAACAAAATCTCAAGACAGGAAATTCCAGCAAGTTGCTGTGGATAGTTTTGTCTGAGTAAAGGGAAATGAGGAGTTTATGGGGAATTTATCATGTGTTGATTAGAAGAGAGCTGAAGTTGAGCAGAGAAGTCTAGATATATTTTCTGGTTACTTCATTAATAATCACATGACATAAAAATCCACTATTAAAATTTATACTCTCTGCACAAGTAGGACAAATTAAGGTTCAATAGTAAACAACATATCTAACTCTTCAAACTCACAAGTTCTTGATGTAGCAATGTTACTGTGTGAGCATATTTAAAGTCCAGGTTACTTTCAAATGTTTTGGGGTGTGTTGCTTTTTTAGCATGGATAATACTTCATTTGGTTATTTTGTAAAGATGAAATAACTGCTGGACGTGCTCATACTGCAAAACATTGGACCTCTGAGTGACTCTGGATGACAATATTTCTGTATTGCTATTACTGTACTTTTTTATTCAGTGTGAACTGCTGTTTTGAGCCAAAGGCAAGCAGGACATCGTTTCTGTAAGCTGTGAAACAGGTAGCAATATTATGAACCAACTAATCTTTAGAGGGAAGAAAAGGCCATGTTTCTGTAAAACAAATACAAGCATTAATCAAAGGACTGCAAATAGAAGAGTTAATGGCTTTCATATCCATATTTTCTCTTGCACTGACTGCTTCTAGTCCCTTTGCTGGTACCCAGTGTCCAGTTTTCTGTGACATTACTGACCAATCATTTGACCTTTCACTAATCACATTTCCTGTAGGTCTTGTCTCTCTCTTCTACAAAATAATTATTACATATATGTAGCATGTTCTATATCCTATAATAAAAACAACAAATATTCCTCAAAATCTCAGATTTTACCTGGCCTGAAGCTTTCTTCATTCTCCCCTGTTCACTCAACACAAAACTAAGGACCAACTCTGTTTTCTCTCAACTTGTTCCTCACCTGCCCCCCATGACACTTTTCCCCTCACCAGTAATCACCTGAATCCTGCTGGGCATCAGCCCTTTCTCCCCCACATGCCAAGACCTCTTCTTCCTCCCTGTTTTATTGGTGCAAACACAAATCTGACCATGCTTGTTATTCACAGGTCTGTCTCTCTACCTCACATTTGTCTCCTTCTCTCCAAACTGAAGTATTTGGCAAAGATACTGACTCCTGTCATGGCCACCTGTACAGCAGACTCCATAAACTGAAATAGAAAATTTCTTGTCCCTCCAGCAAACATTATCACCCTCTCTCCATTCTGTTTTCCACTCGGGACCAATAAGCACTGTGCTACAGACTGGACTAAGACCTATTTAGATTTTCACCTAAACTGCTGTGTAAGTTGTGGAGATTAATTTTGCAAATTAAAATCAAATCAAAACAAAACAAAAAAACCCTAACAAACAAAACCACAAGCAAACAAACAAACAAAACAAAAAAAAACCCCTCAGAAAATACAAAAAAAACACACCAAAGTTTAGCTAATTTCACACCTGTCCAGCTTAAACATTCAGCTATCACCAGCTCATCCCTCAATTCCTTTTCCTGCCAGTGCAAGCCTGTCAGTCTGATAGTCTAATCACAGTTCTGCAACAAATATAATTTAATTTATTTTCCTTCTCTCTCTGTATTCCTCTGATGAATCTGCTTTTCTACTGCATAAAACATTAATGGCTTATCTTCACCCTCTAAGACTTTGGCAGCCTATTTCCATCTTGCCTATCATTTCTCATTCAGTACTGAGACGCTTGTGCTCAGGTTAAACTTCAAGCAAGAATCACAGAATGGTTTGTGTTGGAAGGGACCTTAAAGATCACCAAGTTCCAAGCCCCTGCCATGGAAAGGGACACCTTCCACTAGGAGAGTGCTCAAAGTCCCATCCAACCTGGTCTTTGAGGACTTCCCTTTGCTGTCTCTAACATGGGAGTATTAGCAACACCACCATCACATTATTCTTCTTAAAAATCTCCTTCACCTTGCTGCCTGCAAAGATCTGGACAAAAAATAGGTATGTCAAAAGTATGTTTAAACTTTTACTTACCAGGCCAGACAATATGGAGTCTCCTGTCTGTTCTTATTATTTTATTATTTGCCTAATACTTAGAGTGCAGGCTGCCCCTGTGGCAAAAACTGCCTTTTTTTTCCTAGATGTGTAGAAGGGTTATAGTCCATGATAAGTGCTTCCAGGCAACATGGTAAGACCAATCTCCCGAAATGATTCAGAAATTCATGAAGTTAATTTTTTAAATTTCTTTTAATCATTTTATGATTCTAGTAATTTACTTTTTGCTTTCCAACCCTCGGGCAATATACTTATAGCTTTCCCCAAGCCCATGAGGGACAATGGGTTTTTAGTGACCATTAGTATTTTCCTATGACACCAGGATCCAGGAGCAGCAAAACCACAAAACCTTCTATTATGAGCATCGTGATAGAAGTCAGACTTGGCCAAGACAAAGGTTTCACTTACAGGCCTCACAAAGGAGTGACTCAGCCACCACCTCTGGAAACAAAAGTTGTTCACGTGTAACAGATACTTTTTGCTCCCTGTACAAGTCATTTTATTCCAATTCCTTCCTATAATCTATTATCATCCACATACTACCTGGCAGCATCCTCACAAGCCTGTACAGGCTGAGGCAAGTAAGTCCCACCCCTTGGCTAGAAAGTGCCCCTGCTCATCACATCAGAGCCAAGACACACCAGCAAAGTGGCATGGACTGCACTTCATTCCTGGGGCTCTTATCTGGTGCCTTTTCACCAGCAGAAAGAGTAATTTTCCTGTAAAAGTTAACATTTTACTAAGGGCAGGTTTTGTGCAAGCATATAAACGAGCTTATTAAATAACTTGTATAAAATGCAATTTTCCATTTTCCTGGAAGATTTCCTAATGCAGATTATTGGAAAACTTTATTTTCATATACTTCTATTTGTTAGGGTTTTTTAAAATAACTACAGCCCACAAGCAGACTTCTTCCTTACACAACTGAAGAACTGTGAGTCAAAAATGTGCAGTATCTACAATAAAGAATTTACATTCCAGCTTCCCACAATTCCTCCCAAATGGCCGATATCCTTTCTGAGGTATAAAAAAGAAACCAGAGAATTAAGCAAACAACACATAATAGTACTAAAATAGGCATAGCTGGGGAATTCAGAAAGAAACTGTGCATGTCTTGTATTTAAAAGCATTTACATGTTGAGATATATTTAGTACTGAAGGAATCAATGCCTTCTGCTCAAAGTCAATTGACAAAGTGACAGTTTCACTGGAGCCAGTAGAAGGGTGGTGACAACACCCCACAATGTGGCAATGCCTTGTCCTTTGGTCTTAACCTATATGGGCATTCTTACACACCTCTTACCTCTGTGGGCAACCTCACCAATATCAGCTATCCCATGTAACCAACACAGCTCTGCTGCATTTTCCTGTTTAATTTTAATTTTAAACTCAGCTCTCTTGACACAGACAGTGTAGCAGGAGAGCAGCTGGTTTGCTCTGAAGAGTTGTCACTAATTCCAAGTGATGAAGTTCAAAAAGTTTCATGAGTTCATACACATAGAGCTGTTAGCAGCCTGAACTTTACAACTGCAACCACTTAAAAAGTTACAGAAATATCACTGTTTCACAGTTCCATTCTTACTGCAGCATTAGAACATGCATTCAAGGCCAAGCACTATCTACCTAATAAACACAGGACCTATAAACATACTCAGCTTTTTAAAGATTGCTGGAACTACTCATGCATCAAAACTGCAGAAGTGAATGGCTGTATTATTTTGTTTGCCACATTCATGCAATAAATATCTGTTGCATAAAAAACAGCCATACCCATCAAGGGACAGCGATACCCACACAATCACACAGTCACTGAGCCCAGGAAACTCAATGGGGCTAGACACAACCCAAAGAAAGAAAATCTGAGCCACACAGCTGCATTAGTGTTTATTGATGGGGAAAAAAAAAACCAAAACCAAAGCAAAACAAAACAAAAAAACCAAAACAAACAAACAAACAAACAAAAACCACAACAAAAAACCCACAAACCAAACAAAAAAAAAAGCCAAAAAAAACAAAACCCAAAAAAACCAAAAACAACCAGCAGCAGAATCAGAAGCTGAGGAAGAGGGTGACAAAACCTTTGACTGCAGCAGAAGTGTGAGCTTCAGCATCTCTTGCAACTGTATTGTCAAACCCAGGCATTTTAAGAAATAAAGTTCTAGCAAATATTGCTTGTATGTGACTTTATCAGGAATATGTGCCTCTTAGAAAAAAAGGTTTTTCTTACTCAAAATCAAAATAATATGATTTACTACATAGATTATTTTAAAACTATAAGACAGATAGATATATTTATCTATATATAAATAGAGAAGTTTCATGCAAGACTTACTTAAATTACGAAATCAGGGCTTACTCTGACACCAAGAGAAGACTGACAAAAACTTTAAAGACAATTAATTAAGGTTAATTTGCCTTTGTTTTTCAGTGAAATGTTTTCATTCTCTGTGGTTTTTATACAGCATAACAGATGAACTGTTTTAGTCCAGGTGTATGGCAGAAAACAAAGATCCCAGAGACACCCAACTGTGCCAGTATCATCTGCAAGATTACAGAGCATGTCCTTTTACATTAGTGCATTTACAGACACAAGTAATTTTCATACACGGTTGCTTATTTAGAAAAACAAGCTCTTAGGTATGTCAGACACAAGCTTCTCTTATGAAAACTTCTAAAAAGACTGATGGAAAGTTCCTTTAAAAAAGTTTCCTTATCAGCTGATTAAGTGGTGTCTTCATCTTCCTCATTTACTTAAATATGACTGAATCTAATCCATCACCACACTCTTTGCCGTGTGGTATAATAGACACACAAAACTTGTCTCCTGAATGAGCTGACCTATGTCAGCTTGCAATGGCATAACAATGCTTTAATGCCACACAATGATCCTTTAAGCAGGAGTCTCTGAGCTCCATAGGAAATTTCTGCAGTAAAATACTTTTTTGTGAAGTGTCTTTGCCAGCAAATGTCCCTTAAAATACATTAAATATATGAGTAAAGAATAACTTGATTTATTTTCCCTTCAAAAACATCAGTTTCATTTTATTATGGAATACAAATAGCATTTATTTAAGCTAAACTTCACCACAATCAAATTTTTGTGAACAGACAAAACCTAATCTGTTTACAGACTGAAGCGAAAGAGAATTAAATGGTGTTCTCTTCAATTTATTGAATTAATTTATTGAATCACAAAATATGCTATCGTGGACATGTTTTTTTTCTAAGGATGGTCATCACATCACAACCAACCAGCCATAGCATGGAGAATAACTGGAAGTCACATAAAACAAAGCAGAAAAATCAAGAAAGGAGTGGGGCAGGAGGCAGGGGATGGGGGAGTGGGGAGACGGTGCTACAGCAGAAAAGCTCAATTTAAGGATCAGAGAACGAGGAAAAAAGATTAATGAAAATCTTAAGGAAGAGATTTTAAGCGTAAGGCACAGTTTTGCACCTACACAAAATCACACACACAGGTACCAATATTTAGCTCTCCTATTCTGAATACAGAACTATTAACCACTAGACTTATTAATGAAGCAATACACAAGAAAGAGAGAAAGTGAAAGAGAAACCTATTTATCCAACTGAACCAATTACAAAAACAGTTCCTTAATGCAGCCCTATCAAAATTGCAATTATCAACCAGAGTAATAATAGACCCTGCTATACTCTGACAGTATTGGT
Source organism: Climacteris rufus (assembly GCA_013398175.1). Lineage (NCBI taxonomy): Eukaryota > Metazoa > Chordata > Aves > Passeriformes > Climacteridae > Climacteris > Climacteris rufus. Next base: position 320,620 of record VZRZ01005515.1, on the reverse strand, counting down.
TTTGTTACACTCACTCAGTGGGAAAAGATGTTTAAACACCCTGTGGTTTGCTACAAACAGTGCAATGCACATAAGGTGAAAGAAAAAAAAAAATCCTCCGTGCTGGAATATATCCCTCCAGTCAGCTGGCACCTGGTAAAAAGTTTGGAAAGTTGAGAGGTATGGGTCCTGGTTCAAAATAACAGGAAATTACTTTGGAGCAATGCTTATCAAAACAGCTTTTTGACACAGTCTTTCTCATACATGCATTTGAAAAAAAAAAAAGGAATCTGAGTATTTTTGGCATCCAATGTGTTAAACAGATGATAGGTATCAGATGGCAATACAGGGTGAGCAGCAAAAATATGACAAAGCACAGTGGTCTGTAAACAGAGCTAAGCTACTGAAATTCTAACTACCATATGGCGGTAACAAACAGGACACGTGCAAAACAGGAAAAGATCTCACAGTGAGGGGTGTGATAGGAGCCAGCAAGATGCAGAACTGAAAAAAAAAAATACAATAGGACTGCAAGCACAACAGTGATAACGTTTCAAATTAATTATATTCAGCTGAGGCTCAGTGTGTACAGTATGTCTTCTACCTAAAAATAATTTAACAGCCTTGCTGAGAGCATTTCTAATTTATCATCCTGTTCACCTTCCTTTATAATTTCCATATTACAAGGAACAAAAAAGGCTCACACATCTATTTTAAATATACCATCAGAGTGCTTGAACACAAGATAATGATTAAGCTTGTCTCGATGATTATTTCATTCTCTTCATTCTTCTGGATGCCAAAGTAAACACAAATGAAAAGCATATGGCATCTTAGTGAATTAGAAAATTAGAAAAGGAGAACATTAACTGGTTTATTTTATGCTTTAAGCATAGTACATGGTAAAATTAAAAATGTCAAGGCTCTTTACATTCATGATTTCTTTTCATTTCTTCTTTTAATGCAGTCTCTATTGAAGTTAAATGTTCTTGAGAATACTATTTGTGAAAGAAAACCAATAGCATGTTCTCTACATTTTTATTGCCTACTTTTTCTCCAGAATATCACTGCTCATAACTACTTTAAGAAAATTTTCTTTAGTTTGAAATTATACTCAGTAGAAAAATTGAGCCTCTTTTGTGGTGAGCATCCTTGCTTTTTGATGCTCACTGAGATTGTACAAGCTAAGAATTGAAGCAGTGTTAGCAAAAAATTTTTCTGCAAAACTCTTTTCCCTGATGAAGTTGTTGAGTAGACAACTTCGAGTAGACAACAACAAGTTGTTGAGTGTTAAGCCAAAAATTAGTGTAAACTATTTTTCCTTTTATCTAAACTACCACAGCAAGGCCTATAGAAAAACATGACATCCCATTTCAGGTTTTCTTCTCCTTTTCTTCCCCTATCTATCAATATTTTAATTGATTCCCAAGCCTACTATTTAGGCCCAAACTCTTATGAAAAGACATTTCCACAAAGAAATTTAGTCCACACAGTTCAGTACTGCTAATATATCAAAATAAAGATTTTATTCCTATAATAATGCATATTGGAAAAATGCCATTTGGACAACACAGAGAAGGACACCAATAGGAATGCTTCAGTAACCACGTACTCATTCATCATATCCAGCAGACCCACTGCAGTTCTCTCCTGAGGAGTCATACTCATCACAGGCATGATTTTAAGAGAAGAAAAGCTTCTGCCAACTCATTTCCCATTTAAGTCCTGGCAGAAAACCCCTAAGGCTCATTTAAAACCAATAATGTCTTAAATAACAGGAGTGAGTGTCGCTTGGGAAACACTGCACAAAGTCTACTAACCTGTTTTATGATTCTGCCTGCTACTCTGAAGTACCCATAAATTTGGCAGAGAGACACTTGTCCAAAAGTTTTCCTTGGTTATAATTTTTCTGCTGTTCTATATTGATTCTCACAACAGCCTACTAAGCAGTGTACAGTCACAGAGATTCAGGCTTCCTGCATTTTGGATCACCACAGGAGTCCATAGGCTGGTAAGCCATCATGTGCCATAAGCTCAGACCTTCAGAAAATTTGGTTCAGTGCCACAGAAAGTTCCAGGTACAAATCTGATACTCCAGTGTAATTGTGTCCATAGAAAAAGCATTGAAAATTTTCAAGCGACCAAGTAAGAATTTGTTCCAGAATACTTGGATCTAACTACAGCATTAGTCTCCTACCTATTCTCTAGTAGGAAAAGGCATTTCATTCTCCTTGGCTAACCCTTTGCAGAGCCAAAATCTGTAAAGATTTAGTTTCTGTCATAATTCAGTATTTTCTTAACCTAAAAATGGATTTCCAGGTGGAGCTAGATGCAAAGGAAGAATATAATTCTTTTACATCAGGCTTTCTTATTGTTGGAGCCAGCAGTTCCTAACAGAGACTGAGTTCTTGTCATTTTGAGGACACTGACTTGCCCTTCTGCCAAATTCACCAATTTTTCACAACAACATGGAACAGTCATAGAATGCAACCACCATTTTGCAGTCTTATTCTGTGCCATGTTTTAAAAGGCACTCCCATCCCTTTACTGGGGGTGTGTGATTTAAAATGCAAAGCTGTGTGTCAAGAGTGCTCAAGTGACAGTTTTATCCAGCACATTGCACCAGATCCTCTAAATGTTGAACAGAAGGATGAAGAGTGAAGCTGTATAGGTATCTAGAGTGAGATCCTTCAAAATGGATGATTTCTTAGCACCTCTCTCCACCTAAGCGGAAAACCTAAAAATTTCTTTCTGTCAACTGTAATCTGAACAGCCACTAGTGCGTTCTGAAGTAGAAGTGAAAATCTGGAGGCTGCAAGAAAATTCCTGGAGCTGCCCAACAGTACAAATACTGAGAGTCTTTCTGTGTTTCAAATACTACCTGCCAAGCCACCTGTGCATTGCACCACGCTTTGGTGTACTGCCAGGACAGCAAAGAGGTGAGCTGGACCCAGCACACTGACATCATCTAACCATGTCACTGATGTGGCCTCATATATGCCAGCTTCACAAAAAGTTGGAAGCTAGGCACAATTTGCCAGACAAAGTTGTCATATTTAATGATAGGGCAAAAAATTCTGACTTGCCTCATGGAAGGTGGTACTTTTCCTACCTGAAAACAGACAAGGAGTAAGAATCTCTGAGCAGCATCAACTCTCATTTCTTTTTTCTCTAAATATATTTGATATAATTATCAAAATAATATCCTGGTACAACCAGTATTATGTGTATATTAAAAATAAACTTCCTGCTACGATTGCATCATGTGAAATGCCATTTCTAATACTTTAGGAAGCAGTGACTTGGGATATGGTACACTGAAGGATAGATAGACTCTTTTTTTCTGTGATGAGGACTGAGATGTAGATTTTTTGTGTGTACTAGATTATCTGAGTGTACTCACTGCCACTGCTATTGTAATTTAATTATGTCACAGGTCATTAGAAGACCAAAATATATGCGGGGAAGATCGGAAGGAGGCAGAATGTTAGGAACTCAAATGATAATGTCCCTAGTTAAGAAGTCTGAACCAAGACGTACCAGGTATCCTATTTTATGTAATTTTGTTAGATCTAGTCACCTGGGGGATTATTTTATATGGATTTTATATGGACTCTTCAGCCAAATCATTACAGTGTTAGGAGACTGAACAGATTACTGCTTTAGCCTGGACAAGTGTGGAAGCATGGTTTTACACATTTTGTGTCGTTACCTATTTGTTTACCGGGTAATTACGATTGGTGGTATGTGTGACTGATGACTGTGAAACAGTGGGGTAGTTGCAACCATTATATTGGAAGTATTAACAGCAAGTACAATTAAATATATTACAGCACTAAGTTCACGTAAGATGTCTTTACTAGAACATAAAACATCAAGCAGTGCTTTCAGGAAACCTGTTATTGACTTAGGAAGTTGTACAATATGAGCCCATTAATATCCTTGCAACATGTTGACATCAAAAGCTTTAGTTTTAGCTCACATATTGAAACTGACCCCTTCTGTCTCTTCTAGGGGAATTAAAAAATTTAAAAAAAAATTAAAAAACAAGAAAGAAAAAATTAAAAAAAAATAAATTATCTAAGTCCTGAATTTCAGGAAGTGTAACACTGAATTGACGGGATCTGAAGCTATATAATGCACTAACTTTTAGATAAGAACCAAGTCTTGCTTGGAGAATACTGACACCTACTAGGTGAATCACACTCACCATTAAAAATGCATGCCCTGCTTCCAAGGACAGTCACTTCACTCCCATCCCTCAGTGCATATTCTGCCTTTCACCACTAGATTAAAAAGCTTTTAGTGGTGAATACTGTGCATGTATGAAAGTGTTTACACTTTATAATTAAGTCACCTCTTGATCTCCTGTGTGATAAACTAAATAGATTGAAATCTCTAAATCCTTCACTGCAAAGCAGTTTCTCCAGCATCTGAAACATTATTGTAGCTCTTAACTGAACCTTTTGTGACCTTTCAACAAGCTTTAAAAATATAATGCCCTAAGAATTGTGTCCTTCCTGTATCCTTTTTCCAAATGCTGTATTACAAATGCCAAGGGTGAATGTCGGGCTTAATGGCCCAACAGCCTCTGTGGTCATTCAAGTGCCCCTTTTGAATACTGGCTCTGTGTCAGGAGTCTAATAAATTTACAGAATTTTCCTCATTCCCAAAATTTAACAAAGGAAAAAACAACATCAGCCAATCAGAGACTTCTGCAGCCAAGTCTTTAGTCTTCTTCTGCACAAATAATTCAGGCCTATTTATTTTAAAATATTTATCAGAGACAGGTGATGTCTCATGTTTTGTTTGGTTACTGTCAAAGTCTGAAATTACTTCTTGTCCTCACAGGATGTAAATATACTTTTCCATTTATGCCTGTGTACAAACAGAAAAATTTAGCTAATTTTTATACATCTGAAAAAAAGGGCCAGCATCTTCCTTAGGGTATCTTCTGTCTAAAATACATTTCCTGAGCAGCCTCTTTCTACCTGCAGATCTAGGTTTTTCCTTATTTATTTGGTATCTCTTACAAGCTCCCTGTATTTCATACCTTATCATTCCAAACAGTTTGTGTTTATAAGGAATAAAGACAGATGAGTAAAGGCAGCTGGCACCGCATCATTCCTAAGGTAGATATCAGTTACTCTGTTAAAATATCACATTCCCTGGAAGATATTACATATTAAACTTGACAGGATATTGCTGAATGCAAGAAAATGAAAGTTTCAAAGTCTTACATCAGTATTTTCATCTCTGAAAAATACTGAAAATATTGCCCTATTTTCTTCCTTGTAGTGACTACAAAGAATTACATAAAATCTTTTCTTCACATAGTTTTTTTCCTATTCTTAGTAAGCACATTTGAAATTTTTTAAAGTACAAAAATAAACTTTCAATTTTGTGACACACAGGATTTATAGATGAAGAGTCCTACATGAGTATTCAATGAAAATTAAAATAAAAATAACAAATGAAAAATGAACAGTGGCAATCAATTTCTTATGGAAAAAAAACACTTAATTCTCTTAGCCACTAAGGTGTATGCTTTTTTTTTGATCATTTGTACTACTGAAAAAATTTCAAAGTCAGAGAAAAGAGGTTCTTGTCATGAAAAAAAAATCATCTGTCCCCCCTTAAGAAAGAAGTCTCACTATTCTAATATAAGAATTCCACCCCTGTCTTTTCAAAAACTCTAGATAATGTGAATCACAGTAGAATTTAAACAACTAGGACTTATCTTCCTTTCACCAAAAAAATACATCTGTTATTTGCAGCAAAAATGCTTCAGTATGTTGTATCCTCATTTTCTTCTACTAGTGTTCCTTAGCTAAATCCCAAAGTCTTCAGTCGGGAAATTCCTTGGAAACAATTCTGAAATCCTTCCTTCACCCTACTTCCTATTTTTAGCTTTCAGATATTGGCAGGTAGAAAAGTCAACTGCTTGCAAATCCTGAATTTCAGCAGAGCTCCTTTGATTTCCTTCTTCGAGGTCGCAACAGACAATCAGTATGTCCCCACTGTCAGAAAAGTTCTTAATTTTAAATTCATGAAAAGGCTTTTGAATTCTTGACTGAAGTGGAACACTCTTGTTTGTTGCTCATGGTGCCATCGCTGCCAGGCTAGGAATAGCTGTTCCGCTTCCCCTCGCGCGCTCTCCGGCAGTGCGGAGGCTGTGGTCCCTCGCCACCTCCGCTGCCGCATCCGGCACCGCCAGCACGCCCTGCATGTGCCTCCCAGGGCTCCCCAGGCCTCTGCTGGGGCCTTCTCCAACAGGCTCAACCCTTCATCTTAACTCACTCACATTCAACTCCTACAAAACCCAGCATGTTACCATAAAGAAAAAAAAAACAAACCCAGAGTAGCTGCTGTTCAATTATTCTCGTCGTCTTCTGTGACCCGAAACAACCATGACAAAAAGCATCTAAAAAGCCTAATTCAGGAAAAGGGTATTTTTATGAGTCTAAATTTTGACATTTTATACAGATTTTTAGCCCTCCAAAAAATAACGTAGGATTCTGTGACTTTCTTAAAGTGAATCTCAGTTTTAACCTTCCAGTATTTATTCTGATTTCACTTAGGTAAGTGCTTAGCTCTAGCAAGAATATGATTTCCATTTTATTTGTAAGGAGAGAAAATATGGATTCACACAAGACAGATTTAGAGTGACAAGAGTTGAGAGACAAAAGATAAAATTTCCAGATTAAATCTTTGCAGATGCTGAAAACAAAAAGGGAATAGGGATGACAATATAAATACTGCTCTAGAAAAAAAGCAAAAAATACAGTGTCTGACAACTTTTGTCACTCATTTTTTAGCACTTTCAGAATCTTGTAAATATACTACTCTACGGTTCAATTTTCTTCTTTATTTGAAAAATATTAGATGTACTAGCAGGCTCACACTATGGCAAAGCCAACCAATATTGCTCTGTTTATTTTACTTCCATCCTTACTCATTAGCTGAAATGATAAAGAGGATTAATAAGTAAGAAATTTTCTGTTTCTAGATCTGACAGTGCAGAAAAGTCTATGTATTAGATTCTTCAGAGGCACAGTAATTTAAAACAGTTTTTTTTTTAGAGATCATTGACTGTATAAACAAATCAAACAACAGCTGCTTAATTCTACACCTTAAAACCATAAGCCCCATCAACATAGGTGTTTCCAAAAAACTATACCTAATAGCATCTCAAATAGATGCACTATATTCCCACAGTCAGGCAATTGAACCCTGCCCCTAGTTATTGTCAGTGGAGTCTAAAGCATGATTGCCTCATGCTAAGGTAGAAATCTGCTTTTGATTGCCCTGGCCCTGCCTGAGCTGCTTTAGTTTTAGTTCTGAAAGCAACTGTCTAGCAGTCAAAATAGCAAGACAAGGCAGAAGCCTGTTACGCTGTTTTAGAAAGTCACTTTTTATGGGGGAAAAAACCAAACACTTCTCCCATTCACATATAGAGATATCCCCCTCCTCCTCCCTCTACCAAAAAAAAAGAACAAAAACCAACACAACATAGCCCACAAAACAAAAAACCAAACAAATTAAAAAAAAACCAAGATATCCAGACAATTAAATGTATCAGCATTTAATAAAAAACTCTTCCACACTTCAGAAGTGAAGAACCATAGTAATAACATATGTGCAACTGCAACCTAAACAGTGTTTGTCATCAAATTTGTGTTATTTTTATGAAATAACCTAAATTCACATTTATTTGGCACAAGCACACACTCAATCTAAATATTATCTTTCTGATTGTGCTTTAATAACAATCATATATCATGCCATCCGTCAGATTTGATAGTAATGCTTAATAATAAAGGACTGTGGTTTACCCATGCTGACATAATTCTTCAGTCTAATATGTTTCATACTTTGAGTTAATGAAATAAAAATATGTCTGCTGTTTCCTACTTCATAAATTCCATGTGCTTGCACTGTCTCTTAGGATGTTTTATGTGAAAATTTCATGCAATGTATGTACATAATGTATGTATGTCCAACACAGCTCAAGCATTTGATCATATAAGTGAGTAAAATCATTCTGATCAGCTATGGCTGAATTTGTGTGAACCAGACAATCACACATTCCTCTCTTGGTATCAATGCTTCACTGTTCCCTCATTTGAGGTCTGACATATATGTACATCCTCAATGTGCAGATAAACAAACTCTCTTCTTGGGATACCAGAAAAGTAAAAGTAAGCAAAGCAAGTCAAAACTAACAAAATGCCTGATTAAGGTGAGAAGGAAAACAGGGATCCCACAATTTCCTGAATTATAAAACCCCACAAATTTTGTTCTTCAAGATTTTTTTGTCCTATGTTATTACCGCGATGCCTGTTATTACGGCTTATTCCGGTAATCAGTCGAGACGCAGAATTAATGAGAGCTGGAGTCCGAATGTTCTTGTTCAGAGCAAGGGCGGAAAGGGGGGAAACCCCTTTCGTTTAATTCTTATATACACTTTTAGAAATCACAGATCATTGGAGAAAGTTAACACTTCCGTCTCTAACTATATTGGTTAAAAGAAGTGTCCTTCAAAAGGATCTGTGTCCATGGGAAAGGAATGTAAAAAGATAATTTTTACAACAACATAGCTATGTTTACAGAAATCGTCCTTGAGACTGTCTAACAGAGAAAACTAGCTATTTTACAGTGAAAAATGGGCAACACTATGTCTTTTCACTATGGTAGCAAATGCTGAGAATTTAAAATTACAGTAGTTTCCTCGTGTTCCCAAAGGATCCAAAGCCAAAACCAAGAATGCTACTTGAGAATGGATTGTCTTACCGCTGTTCTTAATTATTTCTCCAGCACAACTAGATTAAGTAATCCACAGCCTAGCACACAGCTAGCATCTTTGTGCTTAACCATAGAGCTAAGTATGCTAAAAGCTGGAGGTGAAGAGTTGGCAAGTCTGTTCACAGTCAAGGGGAGGAGGTAGGAATAGTAGGTTTTTGGTTTGCTGCTGAGTCACACTAATACAAATTGTGTCTTGTAGGTACATGAAGAAAAAGAGGTACCTACAGAAGTCACTGTTGCACTGGATGGAGTGGGAGGTGAAAAGGTGGACACCAAATAGTTGATGAGTGAGGTTTTACTCCTTAGAACTTAGCTTGCAGTGAAATATTTTTACTAATCTAAAGGTAAAAGGGACTGACCTAAATAGAATGCATGTAGGAGACTCATAGGATGAGGTGAGAGGCTGCATGTAATCATCTAGGTGGAGTTTAAAAGCAGGTAAGACCTGCAGCAGAGTGGACCAGAATGATGCAGTAATCAAGGTGCCAAAACTCAAAAAATAAAAGTGGGGTTTTTTATATGCTGCATTAATCACTTCAATGCAATTCTGTCATTTTCATGAAGTCACTAATTTTCTTCTGATTTTTGAAAATAATTTGTTCTTTCTTTCTACTTGGAGACTAACAATGCTAGACTTGTCTCCGAATTTTTCAACTAAATATGGTTTCACTTCTTTTACTATATAAGAATATACAAACCTAAAAAAGCCTACTTTTCTTTACAGTTAATTAAAAGATGAAAGTATTGGTCAGAATAAGTAATTTTCTGAAATTCTCTTCTCCATCCATTATATGAGGAATTTGATGACTATATCACTTATATGGATATAAGTGGAATTCCAAGAACAGGTGCCTAAAATTCTGAACCAATACCTATTTAGTAGAAGCTGAACTAAGGAATCTCAACATTTTATTGCCCTTGGCTGCATGTTTCTTATGCATAAATTCATCTTCTCTTTTTATGGGTCCTGCTGTTTTACTCAGTCTTTTATTTCTCATCTTCACACTATCCAGAGTCATACAAACAATCAGGAGGCGACCTAGAGGTTCAGGCAAATCCTTTGCCTGTCCCAAACTGCCATTCTCTAATACCTTTTATAACAGAACTTAAAATTAACCAAAGTTTAAAAGAGCAAGATTTGGATTTTGTCATTCTCTAACAGTGCTTTTTAACACTTTTAAAATAATTTATCTTTCCTTAAAAATATTGCCTAAAATTATAACTTCAATACAGATCTTTTATCCTTTTCCTTGCTTTTCTTCATTGCAAATATTCAGACAGGACCTTTTCACCAATAGTGTCTAGTATATTATATTTTTAAACTGAAATTCCATTCTGAACACACCTCAGGATTGCAATGTTACAAGTTACTACCAAAAAACAAGCTCAGAAACCAAAAAGATGCCATTACCCACACAAAGTCCATACCCTGAAAGAACCTTATGATTACTACACTACAGAAAAAAAACCATTGTTGCAAGTGGTTTGTGAAGAAAGAATAACATTAACAGAAAAGAAGATGAGACTGGGTTAGCTTGAAAACATAATGGATTAAATGATGGGCATGCATTTTATTCTAGCCTTTTCCCAGTTCTGTGCTTCTGTTCGTGAAGGGAAAATACTAGAGGTTGTCCACAATTCTCTTTTGCTACATTATCTTCCAAAGAAGTTGTATTGGGTTTGCATGGTAAGGTTTTGGCAGCGGGGGGGGCTACAAGGGTGGCTTCAGTGAGAAATTGCTAGAAGCTTCCTACGAGTCTGGCAGAGCCAATTCTAACAGGATCTAAGGATGTGTCACTGGCCAAGGCTTGGCCAAGAAAAAAAAATTATTGCACAGTTGTAATTGTAGACAGAGAAGAGCAGGGTGAGAACATGTGAGAGGAACAGCTCTGCAGACACCAAGGTCAGGGCAGAAGGAGGGACAGGAGGTGCTCCAGGTGCTAGAGCTGGGATTCCCCTGCAGCCCGTGGTGCAGACCATGGTGAGGCAGCTGTGCCACCGCAGCCCATGGAGGACCACGGGGATGCAGAGATGCACCTGATGCAGGTGATGCAGAGATGCAGCCCACAGAGGAGACCCACGCTGGAGCAGGTGGATGCCTGAGAGGGGCTGTGAACCCAGGGGAGGCCCATGCTGGAGCAGGGTCCTGGCAGGGACCAGCACACCTGTGCAGAGAGGAGCTCACGCAGGAGCAGGTTTCCTGGTAGGACTTGTGACCCCGTGGGGAAACCACATTGGAGCAGGCTGTGCCTGAAGGACTGCACCCTGTGGAAGATGGCACACTTTGGAGCAGTCTGTGGAGAACTGCCTCCCATGGGAGGGACCCCACAATGGAGCAGGGGAAGGACTCCTCTCCCTGAGCAGCAGCAGGAACAACCTGTGATGGATTGGCCGTAACCTCCATTTCCTGTCTCTCTGTGCTCCTGGGGGCAGCAGGTGGAGCTAGGATGGAGGGATGGGTGGGAGAAAAGGTGTTTTTAAGGTCCTATTTTACTTCTCATTATTTTTCTCTGATTTTGTTAGTAATAAATTAAATTAATATCGCCAATTCGAGTCTGCTTTGCCCATTATGGTATTTGTTGAGTGATCTCTCCCGGTCCTTACCTCAACTCATGAACCCTTTGTTATTTTTTCCCTCCACTGTCTAGATGGGGAGGGGAGCGATAAGGAGGCTTTGGTGGGTGCCTGACTCCCAGACAGGGTCAACTCACTACAGAATTATAAAATAAATACATTTCTATGATTGCTAAAGAATATCACAATTATTCCCCTATTTAAGATTTTCTTTCATTCTTATTACACCACAGTAAAGTCTACAATGGCTTTCCACTACATGTTAATACTGAGATAGGTATGAGGAAACAAACCATACCTTCCATCATGAAAACTTAGATGTCATCTCTAACACATCCCCTCAATTCAACTCTGGGATTTGAAATGTATTCCCATGCACTTCTTTTTGACAGATTAATGCACTGAATATGGTAGCTCATTAAAACATTTTAAAATAAAGTACAGTTTGGGGATTTATAAAGTGAACATGATTTCTAGAATTACCTCAACATGGAATTTCTCCATTGCAGTATATCCCCAGACACCACTGCAAGTAGAGAAAAGCAAAGCACCAAAGCACACTTTCCATTTTAATTTGTAATTGCTCAGCACCATAAAGTTGCGTAGGGAAGGCTGGTGGCAAATAACTGTTTGGTGCACATATTCAATAAATCCTCACTACAAGCAAATGAAATCAACAGTTTCTATTAATGGACAGAATATCAGCAGTAAATGATGAGCTGAATGTCCCTCTTGCTGCACAATACAGAATGAAGAAATGGAAAATGTATAAAGATGTCTCAGCAATGACAGGCAGAGCCATTCCACAAGTTACTGTGTGTTGTCTCTATCCTTCTTCACAACCACAGCTAACAGTCCTAAGCCTTTCTGACCAAAAGGCCAAAAACATACAGTCTTTGACAGAGAAAGAACAGTCTGTGAATAGCCAACCATCACGTCTAGGCTCCTGGTGGGAGAAATTGATTTCCTTCAACTTTTTCACACCAGAGAAACGGATAGTGTGTAAAACACTCACAAAATAAAGGAAAAGGTGGACTATTTAAGGCAGTAGAGGAGAGGGAAGTTATGTTCCCAGCTATTCTGTGCTGGCCACAAAACTTGCTTCCAGCAGGCAATGATTTAAAGAATCTCCACAAGTTAAATCTTAACTAATAAGACCAGATCCATGGTTAGGTATCTAGAATGCAAACACTCTTTTAGATTCATTTTGCTAAAACTGGATCTTTACGTCAAAGAAATTGTCCATACAACAACTGGGAGAGTAAAAGGCCCTGGATTGACCAGTGAGCAGACTAGCTTAAAACATTTAATACTATAGGTTATTTGCACATCTGCAGGTAAGAATAAAATAAAGGTGATGTACTCAGAGCTTTGGAAAACTAACTGCCTAGCAGAAGAGGTTCAGGACAAACATTTGATCTAATTATTTCTCCTGTAAGTAGGAAAAAATGAGTGCCCTATCTTCGGTTAAAAATCTAGGAGCAGAGTCTCTCTCCCCCTCTCATGCCCTCCTTATTTAATTCCCCCTTCCAGTCACCCGCTCCCTCTGCTTCTTTGTTCTATTTCCACCTTCATTACCACCTCCTCCTCACCTCTCACATTCTCCCTTTTGTCTCCCTCACTCACCCTCTCACTTTCTCTCCCCCTTTTCTACTCCTCATCCCACACACCCTCCTCTGTTAGCTTCACTATGTGAGAAGTTAAGAGGAAAAGAAGAAAGAGAAAAGACAGAAGGATTTACGGAGGTGGAGAACTACAAATAAAGACGGAGAGACAAAAAAAGAAAGATGTTCTAAGCCATCCTATTTGTGTCACTGAAAGCAAGGATATGAACCCAGAGCCCCTGATCTGGCAGACAGATGCTAACTAGTAGGAAGCAATTCTGCCAGCAGGGACACCATTTAAGAATTCAATCAATAGCAAATCTCTGGTGAAAACAAATAAGCATGCAATATTCAAATGCAGATTAAAAACCATTAAAATCACACTGGGTTTTAGTGGCAGAGTCAGAATTACAAACCATAGTACAAATGAAGTGACTCCCTACTCAGAACAGCTTCTAATACAAAAATGGCTACACAGTCATCCTTCCCCAAAAATACCTGCAGCTGCTTATTTGTGTACAGATCATCACATGCATATCTACTTATTCATATAAATTATCTGGAAAGTATACTTTTTAATATTGAGATTTTACTGACAGTATTCATAATTACCAACCCAGTTTATTCTTAGACATTCTCCTCCCAGGATTCACGAAGTATGTGTCAGAGTTTACAGCAGGGATCCTCCAGAGTTGCTAAGCCTGCCCAGCTTTCACTATTTCATGGCTTTAAAATCAAACAGGCAGTATAGAGAGTGGTGGTTGGTTTTTTTTTTCGTTTTTTGTTTTTGTTTTTTTTTTAATTAGATCACATCAGGAATATAATTAGCACTATGTAGGAGCAGAATTAAGGTAACACAGCAAAACGCAGAATTATTCTACCCTGCCTGGCATGGCTAGTGCCAGCAGTAAACCAGCTAATAGTACCTGATTATTTTCTCCTTGCCACATGTGCTTTCATTTCCAGCACAAGACAGTGGAAGTGGCTCCGAAAGGAGGGAGCAGAGGGTGCTGCCTCAGATCCCCAGCTGAAGAGCTATCAGGGTGCAAAGGTGTCACAGTCACTTTCACTCTGAGTAAGCCTGGCTTCCAGGAGCAACAGCACACCTGCTGTGCCATGCACAAACAACACGGGTTTGTTAGTAGGAGAAACACCTACTTGACTGCAGGCACCTTTTCTCTGAGGTTCTGTAAGGGAGACCAAGGGATTGGGAGAAGGCTAGGCAGCACACACGCTCTCTCACCCTTTCCCACTGTGAAGCACAGCTAACAGCTGAGCAGAAACACACCGAGCCTCCCCTGTTGGCAGTTAATCCCTTGGGGCAGCCGCACAACCATCTCCCCATCACAAGGTGTAAGACGTACAGCAAACCTCACTTGTTCCTCTGCCACACCAGGAGACAGGTGTTGTGGAAATGAATCCATACTGAGACGAGCAGCAATCACATTAGAGATAGCTGCTCAGCACAGTTTGCAGACTGTTGTACTTGCAGCTCTGGCAGAGTGGGAGGCTGTCCCTTCGGCAGTCCTCTAGGTATCTCCGTTGAAATCTGCGGAAGAACCCCGGATATCTGCCCCCTCTCTTTGTCTGATGTCTCTCATCTCATTAGGAGAGAAAGTAGAATGAAATTCACCTTGTTTTATCTCAACAAATGCTCACCTGATTACCTATTTTAACAAAAAATAACTAAATACCAACGGCTAAGGCCTTGCAAAGCAGTCAGTATGATTTAAAGTACTGTGGCTGCTGTAAGAAAGGCAAGCTGGAGCACAGCCACATTTCAAATAATAAAAAAACTTGTAGGCTGTAAAGGGTCTCTGGACTTCACGTAGTCCAACACCCTGCTCAGAACATGGTTGCACTGCTGTCTGCAAGCAGCAAGAGCACCTCTGCAAAGCAAGGGGCACCAGCCACTGAGCAAGATAACCATGCAGGCAGACACGGCAGCCCCAGTGACAAGGCAGCCAGACCCTGAGTCCAAACGTGGACAGCAGAACAGGTATGCTGACGGTAGCCAAGCTCAGCCAAGAGTCCAGTGACTGCCAGGTAAGTCTGTAGTAATGACAGATATCCCATCAAACAGCATTGCCCCCACCATCACTTCCTGAGGGATATCACTAGTCGCCAGTTGTCAATTGTATTTTGGACACGGACCATCAACCTTGGAATGCAGCAATCCAAACAGCACTCACCAATCCTGAAATTATCTACCAGGATACTACCAAAGACTTTTTTTGAGAACTCGCTAAAGTACATTTCCAGAAACATTCTCTGCATTTCCCTTGTTTACAGAGCCAGTCATTTGTAGGAGGCAATTAGGTTGGTCAGGCATGATTTGTCATTAGTAATGCCCTGCTAGCTGTTCTCAACATCTTCTTGTCTCTCATGTGCTCAGAAATGGGTTCTGGAATAACTTTTCTCCATAATCCCTCCTGATACTGTGGAGACACCTTATAGGTGTTGTTCGTCAAGATAGGTGCAACATACATATTTTTCCAGTCATGAGGGATCACTGCTGATTGCCAGATGATAGAAAGCAATCTTGTTACATTTGCAGGCTTCCTCCACAGCCTTAGCTGCATCTGTATCAAGATTTGTAGGAACCACTGCAAAAAGAATTCCTTAGATGATTTCTAAAATATGTTCTATATCTAGTAAAATTTCAGATCAATCCCATATGTTACACAGATTGTATCTGACCTGGGGTCCAGCAACTGACATTTTCACATGCCATTAGAGACTTTAAGATCCTATTGACAGAACTAGCATATAGATTAACATTTCATCAACCAACAGCATTTGTAAAGCCCACTTGGAACAAGGAAAAGAATTATCTCTCTCATCTAAACAAGATCCCTTTCAGTTTGATGGATTACTTTTATTGTCAAACAATTTTTTTCTCCAATGCCAAAGCCATCCCTGTGAAGTTGGTTAAGCTGGCTTTAAAGATATTTTCTGTTAATGCATAGCAGCAAGACATCTTCCAGTGGCTCAGATCTGGTTAATCCATGTCTGTGTGTGCACAATTGCACTTGATCCATACTTGATCCATGCACCTACTGGCTAACTTAGCTACTTTCACTTTTGCATGTTCAGGGAAATGCTCCGTGCCCCGTCTCTCCACGCTGATCAAGTGCCTGTGTACTTTCACGTAATGGAATTTCAGCAAGATACAGAACTTTTTTCAGATAATCAGTTAATTCCATTCCATAATTTTTTTCCATTTTACTGAAGCCAGGATATAGGCATTCTCTCCATCCTGTGGAGAACTGGCTGCAGGTTTCTGCTTCTGTTCTGCCTTCACTACAAAGGGAATTACATTAGACTGGCAGCAACACTCTCATGGCTTATTAGTATTTTCTTTGCTGATCTTTGAAAGGTTGTACCCAGAGAGGAAGCATTTAGCAGCTAGGAAATGAGCCAAAGAAACACAATACTTGAAGAGAGCTCTCTCTTTCCCAAACGAAAAAGAAATATTTTTACTAGACTGACTCAAAGCATTATATACCCTATAAAATTAATTTAAGAAATCAAAAATTATCAAAAAGGTCAAGAGAGTATTCATGAAATTTTTCCACAAAGTCCATTTCCTGAAGATACCTCTAAAATTTCTGTCATTTCCTACACCCTATTTTTTCCCACATCACCCTCCTGAATCAGAACTATGGACTGAATCCTAAAAACTAGTAACTGTGAAACATATAATATCCTTGTTTTGTGCCAAGTTTCCCACTTACTTTTCAGCAGATACTCATTACATTACATTAATACTCATTTACAGATACTCATTTACATTACATACATTAATGAAACAAAATACAGCTCAGGTAACATTACTGTGTTTATTAAAGAAGGCATCTTTTTTCCCCTTATCCACTGTTGTCAAAATACTTAGCAATAGTTTAAATCCCACTACCTGATTTTTACAGTTTCAAACAACTGTGTAATTTATACATTATTTGATAATCACATTACTTTTATTTATCTTAAATTCAGATATACAACAGCCCCTGCCAACTAAGTGGAGTCAGTGGTCTTCTAATCCCACTGCCTAAGACTTGCCAGGAGAGAGCAATGGAGAAGCAGAAACCCTGCAGGTGTCTTCTGGATAGAAACCCTGAAGAAATGCTGGGGGGTGCAGTTCACCTGCTGTTTTTTCACACCTCTTTGTCCGAGTGTCAGGCACAATCACTACACCAGGAGAGCTGGTTTTTGGGTCACTGCAACAGTTCTCTTGAACTAGGATTTTATTAACTCAGCATCAGTTGCTGAGACACATCTAAGGGGCATCTTCAGACTGAAAGCTCCCCTTCACTACAGCATGCAAGAATTTCAAGGAAAGCACCTATTCCCCTGAGTTGTTTTGGGAAGTCACAAAATGAGTACCCTTGGGTGTCTGGCAGATGTAGATCTTCAACTAAAAAATAAATTGCAGGCTGGTATATATCAATCAAAATACCTGAAGATTTTAAGTTGTAAGTGCTGAAAATATCTGATTCTATTAAAAATAAAGTGAGAGGAGGGAGGAAGGAAGGGAAGAGAATACAGAGGAAATGGACTGAACCATGAATAAAGAGACCAGTACTGCTGGAAAATCTTAAGGTCTGACTGCATCTTTCCTCACTTTTAGGAAGGGCTTTCAAATATCCTGCTGTAGGCAGTCCTTACAGCATGTCCATTTTCACCATTTTCCTCTAACATGTTGAAGGGAGAGGTTCTGTCCTGAATTTTATGTACTTGACTCTTGACACCAAGACCATAGTTCTGAAGGATAATTACATGCCTTCATTATACAGAAGAAGTTAGCCTACGGTCATCAGGGCAATACACATCCACTACAGAATACTAAATAAATTTCAATATATTTGATCTGCCCAACGATCAATATGGATTTTAAAGGTTTTCTCAACCCCAGGATGAAAAAGGCTGGAGAGCCTGTAGGCAGTGCCTGCACCATCTGTGGGACAGCAGTAGTACAAAAACCAGAAGCTTAAAACAAAAATACCACGATATTGTTAGAGATATGGCAAGCCTTAAACCCTCTGTTTCTTCACTAGGCTGAGTAGCTGCTCCCCAAATAAAAGGGGCTGACATCAGACATACTCTGAAGATACTGTGTCAGATTATTCAGTTATACTATCATGTCATATAAAAGCCAGTACCAAAAAAAACACTGATTTGAAGTGGTGGTTAATCAAAACCATCATGCTAGCCTTGAACAGTCGCTGTAAGCAAGCATGTACATAGTCTTAGTAAAAAGCTGGAAGACTGAAGTCCCAGAGTGTAAATTTGGTACCTATTTTGGTTAATACAGAAACTTTTAAACATTTTATTAGAAAATAAAGTCAGCAGGATGTTTTACAACTTAGAATGTTCTGATTTCCAGTGTTCTCTAACAAAAAACTTCTCAGCATGCTCCTGTAAACTGGGCCTTCTGCTAAATGCCATCAATAAAACGGAAGCTCCCATGGAGAAAATTTAAACTAAAGAAATGAGCCATTTTTAAACTTAAAAACATAATCCAGAAAATTCACACTTTAATTTAGCATATACATCCCAGAAAGATCAGAACTTTAGAGGCATTTTAATGACATTTGCTAATCCAGAACCCTATGATCCTTAGACCTATATTTAGACAACTCTCTGGGACTGGTCTTAAACACAGAAACCAAAGAAACCATTTGCAGATTCAGGTAAGAGAAATGAACATTAACACCGGCTTTGCAATCTTTTGACTGAAACCATGAAGTGTGATCTGACTTCTGTCAGAAGGAGAAAAACTGTATTAAAAAAAAAGGCAGCTGAGATTTCACCAAAACGAGCATCCAGCCTCCAGAGCTCAGCTCTTATGACAACAGATAGGCTACACAGCAGTATCAGCAAGTGAGATCATTTAGACAGAAGTACAATTCTTATTTACACAGCCCATTAAGCAGCTATATATACACACACACACACAGAGCGAAACACATGGAAACTTTCTTTTGGCTAAGGTTTTATTACAGAATGAACTTGGGGAGAGATGGAGTTTCATACGAAGTTGCAGAAAAGTCCTTAAAAAGCATTTTGAAATGAATGTCAGAACATCTTCTATTACAGCTCATTTTTGATGAGTCATGATTTTTACTTCCTCCAAAATCTATTTTAAAAAATTTTGCCTAATAGAAGCTAGTAAATGACAACACCCACTTCCATCTTTACGCATGCCGTGCATTTCAGAGGTCACCGTGAAGGAGGAGTTGGGAGCTGCGCCGGCCACGTCAGGGCTGCCTGCACCTCAATCCCAGGAGAGCCCCCCGGGCTGCAGGGCTGCAGGACAGGCCTTCCTCATGCCTCTGAGTGACTGTGCACCCCAAGAAGCTGCTGGCCTGTGCCACAGCCTGGGTTAAGCCTGGGTTAAGCCAGCCTGGCCGTGCTGCCCTCAGGCCACAGCGCTGGAGTGCAGCCGCCTCGCGCCGACTCTGCCTTTACCGCCACAGCAACAACACCCGCTGCCCACAGCTAATCAAACAGCTTTATATTAAATCATAATTGATTACTTTTTTAAAAAGAGACTTTCACAACATCAAACCGTCTTTCTAGGTCATTAATTCAACCCTCTGAATATTTTATATCTCCAGACACTTCTACTAGTGCATGCTTAAGAGCACTTCATCACAGCACTGATGCTACTTGTATACATCCATTGCTTTTCAATTTCATTGTGTACACAAACATAAACAGAAATGCCTTGAGTTTGATGTCATTACACTACCCAAACTGTACTGGAAAGATATGAAGTCACTTTTACTAGCAATGATGAAACTTAAAAAGCAAAAATTTATCTGATTCCATAACAGAATATCTATGCCTATTTACATAAGGCTATTTCTGGCAAACAGAACCTTTTATTATTTATAAAACAGCAGCAACTTCTCTTTTCTCTGAAAAGAAATAAAATTTTCCCTTGTGTGAACATCTTACTTTACATAACTACCTTCATATTTTTTTAATTCACAGCATACATCTTCTGTTTTCAAACAGCAAATATCTACATTATTAATTCTATCCAGAATTATTTATGTGGGATGATGGGTCAAAAAGCAGACTGGAAAACAAGAGCTTCTTTTGGATTTTATTTCCCAAGTATTATACAATTGATAATTTCATGAAAATTGGATAGTCAACACCCCAGACATAATCAAACTACCAACTTCACCTCCTGCATCACCTTCCTAGCCTGTAAACCAAATTCCCAAGGAGCAAAGCATCATCCACCCAATTCCACTCCCCATGCACTTGCAGCTTAAGATTTACTACAGATTAACGGGCTAGAGATGGGGTCGTGGATCAACCATCTGCAAAAATGTGATGCACTGTTTTCTTGGTAATCAAGGAACTACATCATAAAAAGAACACCCTGCTAAATTCACCTGATAGCTTTTCCTCGAAGTCATCAATTCAATTGCTTGCAACTGCTGTCCCAACTTCAATCATCTAACTTAAGGCGCAATAAGCAAGAAGAGGAGCAGATATAGTGAACATGTCCCACATTGGCTGCTTTTTAAAATATTTCTTAGAAGTCTAATTTTAAAAGCAGGATGGGAAAAGAGGAAAAAAAAAAAGACAGAGAAGCAGTGGTGAGGAGTGGGCAAATAATTTGTATTAGTTTCCTGTAAAATGAGTTCTATGAGACCTGCAGTAGTTCCAAAAATAGAAGCAATGATAGTGGAAATAAATATTATACAACTTATGTTCTGCTTTTCTTGATTATCTTCTGTCTGAAGGCATCAAAATATTTTCAGTAATAATACCAGCTAAAAATGAAGTGTTCCACTAATTTTTCTCAACTCCACACAGAAAAATTTAGTGCCCTACTATTGATCACACCATGCATCATCATCAGCTGATGATGGGAAAATACATGATGAAGACATAAATTGGTGATGGAAGACAAAAGCAGATGCCAACAGTGGCACTGTGTCACACCAGACTTGGTTGTTGTAAGAAGCTAAATTCTCCTCAAGGATTTAAATGTTTTCCCATTAACAAGGATCTACATCAGCTCACTAAGAAAACCCCATGGAACCTACAAAAATATTCATGACATCAGGATACATAATGGAGTTTGGCAATTTGTCACATCTAAAAGCAAGAAAAATAAAAGGAATAATCTCATTTGAAATTAACATCAATATGCAGTTCTTCACATTGATCATCACATGCATGATCAATTATTAGGAATATTTTTAAAGAAAAAGTATGCTGAACTTAAACATGGTTTCTCTAGGAAAAACAACATTACTCTTTATCCAGGTAACTTTACATATTAAAGAGTTAAACTGCAGGCCCTTGCTATTGAGATTATCACAAAACCAGAAAACTTAAATGACAGGCTTACAAACTTTATTTACTTATTTTTAATATAAAAGGCCAGTTTTCTCACCTCATAGGGCAAATTTTCCCTCTCCTCAGGGAAAATCAGCATATTCCAGCACCCCGGTGGAAGAGAACATTGTAGCGCAAATAAATGACTACAAAAGTACTTATGAATGACTATTATTTTTTTCAGGTATTAAGCATACCTAGATCACACATTCAAAGCTAGCTAATCTTTGTCAACTGAGTTAAATCAGGAAATTTTGCCACTAATTTTTAATTATTTTTTCAAAACATAGCAGCCTTCCATAGCACCTTCTAAAACATTGGGAGTGGCAATTTTTTTTCAGAAAATGTCTTCAGTGAGGAACAGCAATCACATAACTGGCACATAATTGAGCAGTTTTCAATTATTCCCTCACAGACAGAGATAGCAGTTGTTTTTTTCTAATTCTGTCCCACACCGCACAGAACTACTGCCATCCTCTTCCTCCATTAATTATTCCCTTGATTTTCAGTTGTGCTATTTCTTTCCTATTGTTTATTCTACTACGCTTGTCCACTTTGCATTTAGTGTTTCCACTTTCCTTCTCATTTATTTTTTTAAAAATCATTATTTTCTTAAGATTCACTGCCTATTCTTGGTAGGGCTGTAGAATACACCTATTCTGAGAAAAACATTGCAAAGTCTGAGAGAAAACTCGCATAAAATTGCATACATCAATGTTATGCAAATACAAATATCCCACAGCTCTACCTTGCTACATCTTCCCTAAGCCTACTGACTAGCCTAAAATGTCTCCCTCTTGTATATTCCACTAATTAATTCTACAAATTCCATTGCCCCTTCATCTAAGTCCATTTGTCTTTGAAGTCACTGTGTCCCAGTCTCACTTTCTTTGCGCTTCCCTCCACCATCCCAAAGACATCTTTCAGTTTTGCCAGGTCTGCCTTCACAAGGTGGGAAAAATGTGAGGACCAGGAAAGCAAAAAACATTTGAGCTGGAAGGTCAGGAGAGCCACAACTTCCCTCCCATTTGTTACAGAAACTTTGCTTAGCTGTTTAGAATCAAAAAGGATGTTAAATAAATAAATAAACAGAATCTAGAAGCTCCCATCAAAACCCAGAGGCCAAGCTAGTCTGTTACCATAAGATGAGAAGAAATTGCCTGCAAATAGAAGTTAATGCTTAAGTCCAGAGAAAGGATGGCTGCATCAGCAGTTGCAACAAACCCATGGGCAGAGAAAATACAAGCGAGACCAGGCAAAAGATTGCAGGAGTGTGTGGGAGGAAAGAAGGTCAGTTTCAAAGCTTCTATTGCACTAAACTGGAAATTTTAAATATTTATGAAGATAAAATCTCCAATACTTCCATTTCATTCTCTGTTACTTCTCTGTCCCTTGAATGTATCGCTTCAACAGTGTGTGTATTAAATCTGGTTCCCATGCAGAATCATTTTGGTTGGTACGGACATCTTGAGATCTTCTTGTCCAACCTTGCTGCTCAAGCAGGGTCACTTAGTACAGGTTTCCAAGGATGAAGTCTCCAGATCCTCTTCTGCAACACTGTTTTCTAGATGTTCATTCCCTAGCCTGTACCAGTTCCTGTAGTTACTACTCTCCAGATGCAAGATTTTGTATATTCCTTTGTTGAACTTCATAAGATTCCTGTCTGCCCAGTTCTCCACCCTGTCTAGGTCCTTCTGAATTGCAACACACTCATCTCAGAATCAGCTATTCTTTCCAGTTTTGTGTCATCTGTGAACATGCTAAAGGTTCACTCTGTCCTGGGGTTAAACAGCAGTGGACCCAGCACTGACCCCAGGGATACACAACTTGTAACTTGTCTCCAACTGAACTAAGTGGCACTGATCACCACCTTGTGGGCCCTGTCATTCAGACTGTTTTTAACCCACCTCACTGTCCAGTCACCCAACCAACACCTTGTCAGTTCATCTTTAAGGCGTTACAGGAGACAATGCCAAAAGCCTTACTGAAATCAAGGTAAACAACACCCATTGCTTTCCCCTTATCTGCCCCCTTAGAAAGCTATAAGGTAAGTGCATGGTGCCTACTCATAATCACCTTCTTGTCCTTCATTTGTTTAAAAATCATTTCCAGGATTAATTGCTCCATAACCTTTGCAGGGTTGGAGGTGAAGCTGACTGACTTGTAGTTCCCTGGATATTCCTTCTCGTTATCCTCAAAGACAGGAATGACATTTGTTTTTCTTTTTTTGGAGACTCTCCCAACCAAGATCTTTCAAAGATCATTGATATTGCAATGACATCAGCCAGCTTCCTCAGCACTTGTGAGTGCAACCCATCAGGTCCCATGGACATATGTATGTCCAATTCTGAGAATTATAATGACATGGAGCTTTTTATTTTGTTTTTTTTAAGTCATTCCAACACTACAGCTCCTGAGAGATCTTTGAATTTGTTGGTTAAGGATAATCAGAAATATCCAGAAAGGAAAAGAGATGTTACCATTTACTTCTAACTCTGAAGAATTCATGGAACATACATACAGAGTCACAGACTGGGTAAGGTTGGAAGGAACCACAGAGGGTCACCTTGTGCAACCTCCCTGATCAAGCAGGTCCATCCTAAAGCACATGGCACAGGATTGCATCCAGATTGTTCTTGAGTATCGCCACTAAGGGAAACTCCACAACCTCCCTGTGCAATCTGTTCCAGCGAAAGGTCACCCACACAGTAAAGTTCTTCCTCATGCACTTTAAACTTGCATGCAGCAACTATGTATCTGGCTAAATGTCATTCACTGTATAAAATTCATTCTAATGCACTAAAAGACAGCACTAAATACTCGCAATACTAACTACTTGGGAGAGACTTACAAAAAATACTGTAAGGTTAACTGCTCACTAGCTTTGCTGAATGAGTTAGCTGAAAATATTCCAAGTATCATTCAAATTGGGTTTCTATTTACTAGAAAATTGACAGTACTGGACTGCCAGGGCTGACAGGCAACATTTATTAACACCAACACTCAGTTTTCTATACTGCACATTGCAAAGAAACTGCTTAATAAGCATTTTCTTTGCAAAATAGTTCAAAAGACTGAACTGTGTTTTACACTGCAGCAGGAAGTACTACAACATACAACAAAAAAACAGAGGAGGGCTATGCATGCACAGCTAAAAGGCTGTGCTCCTGTCACATGTACCCAAGTGCATAAATTTTGTGCCCATCCTTCCAGTTGACTTCTAGAACAGGTAGAACTGAAGGCCAACTTTGGCACATCTGTAACCTCCTCTATCAAGGACAAACCTTGCCAAATCAGGACAAGAAAGAAATTCCTTCAGGTTGAGTAGACAAAAATAGCCTTTCCTTGAAAACATGAGAAAGGGCACAATTCTAGGCTTGTCCTATTACACTCTTAATTCTTTATTAACAGACAGTTAACAAGCAAGAAACAGTTTATGCTTTATAAGAGACACATGCTGTAGTTTGAAGATCTAATGGATGATTTGAAGAGCACAGAGCAGATTGGGTCAACAATTCTTACTAATAGCACACTGTGTTACTTATCACTGCTTCCCTCATTTGCAAGTATGATGTCTCTTGACTCAGTCCCAACTTTAACACCACCTGGTTTTCTCAAATGGTTTTTAATTTATTTAAAAGATGTGCTTAATTATCATAATGCAATAAATAGCCCATGATGTACTGTATGAATATTTTTTCCCACATTCACATTCTTAATTTTATGTTAGCAGTTTAGGATATGACTTTAAATTTTTTTCACATATACATATTTCTAAATACAAATGTTATCATTAAGAAAGAAATCCTCAAAGGGTGTTACATCCTCCTCAGTGAAGTACAATTAAATCTATTCAACTAGACAGACATTATTTAAAGGTACTGATTCTGAAATTATGCTGTAATACAAACGAACCAATTTCCACATTAATTTGTATTAATGCAATGATTTAAGATCAAGAATTCTCCTTATCCTGTTCTTGCCTACTCTGAAACCATGGCCTGAATTCCAGAAACATCTCACACTGGAAAGTCAAAGCCCACAGAAAACTCCCATATTGTGAAGAACAGCTTTCACTCCTGAAGAGCAGATTCTTTTTGTCATTCTCTCTGGATCAACACTACTTATCCTAACGTTTTAGCTAAGGAAAACTTCCAGAAGTTGCTCTTTGCTAAAATTTGTGTTTTGTTCAGAAGCAATTCAAAGAAATTTAGAGTTCCGCAATATGCCTTTTTACACACACACACACACACACACACACACAAATTGCAAAGAAAAATAAAAAATCATTGTCCTGTATAATAAAAAATTTTGAGAAAGGAATGTAGAAAAGTAGCTCTTTGGTTACTACACTGCTCATAAATGCCCTTAGTCTCTTCAAAACCTTCTAAAAGATAGCCAAGCTTATAATAAGTAAACACTGTAACAAAATCTCAATATTCCCCAATGACTGTAGATCACATGTTTGATCTCTCAGGTCTGTACAAAGTCCTGCTACAAAAATCCTTGTCCCAAGACCCATTTCATTTGCATATCCTGTATAATACAAGAACAGTTCTCTATATAAATTATCCCTGTTCGTGATTCATCAAGCTTCTTATCACAGACATGGTTTTCTGCACCAATGGACAGAATGGCTCCTACAGGGAGTGAAGTCAGCCAAAAGAGAGGCAACTCGACCAGAAACAAAAAGATTAATTAAACCCACTAATCTACGAAAGAAAAAAGGGCAGCAATACCTATATACTGCAAATTACGTAAGTTGTATTTGTCCATCTATTCAGGAAGAAAGACACCTACAGAGCCTTCCCTAAGTCTATGATGACAGCGACTCTTTGAAATGGTATCTGGATAAATTTCTCTAATTCTATTTAAGAAGCTGTAAAATCATTTACACATCAAAAATGCATGACTTAGTTTTCCCATGGCAAGCTATGTTACATAAACATTCACCTGCTCACTCTTCAAATTGCACTGTATTTTTAAAGCTATTATGAATTCATATTTTATCCTACTTCTCTTTTGATGGCTCATAACAGATGGTGAAATTATTTAGTTTGTTTTCAGTTTATCATGCACCCACCTTATCTGTGTTTAACCCAGAAAGGAAGCAAGTGAGGAAGAAGAGGAAGGCCACCCCATTGCATTGTTCTCCCTACTTCCCTGCCATCAGATGAGAGACTGCTTTGCTCCTCAGAGCTCCTCAGCACTGGCAGCTGCTGCCATGGACCATCAGAAAGTGAGGGCACTGAAGAAACCTAAATTTGAAAAGCTGCCAGGGAGACTTTCAAGGCAAACCACTGATGGACTGGAAGAAAGAGCAGTGCTCTGGAGACCAGAAGAAACTGCATGGAGTTTGCATGGCTCAGGAAAATTCAGAAGTTGGACCAATTCCTCCTTTCTAAGAGACTCAAATAATGAGATTCACCTAGCAGATCAGTTTCCCATAGTTAAACAATTATCTTGTTTTAAATTATCTAACTCTGCTCTAGCCAAACATCAATTTAGCTAATTGGAAGGTTTCTGCTATCACTTAGTTTGCTCAGCTTGAAGAAAGCTGGGTACCTCCACTCAAAGACTTGACTCTGAGTAGAGTCATCTGGTGGATGTTCTCTACTTCTATGATATTTTCATTTCATTTCTCCTTTTGAGATGGAGAAATAAAGATGCAAATAAATTACTTACACAAATACAGCAGATGTCAGTGCTAATATCCAGAGGTTTCTTAAAGCCCTATGCTTTGCAGGAGAAATAGTGGTTAAGTTATTCAGAAATATTTTTATTTTCTAAAAACAAGGAACTAGTCACCTGTAGTCTTTCAACAGTTAATGGTGAAAAACGAAGACTGAAAGGATTGACATTCAACTTACTACAGATGCTTTTCTCAGTATACAAGCCCTCTGAAAGGACTTTTTAACAGCACTGACTAGAAAAAAATTCAGATGACAAGCAAATGTAGATGAGAAGAATCTCACCTAAACCATCTGCAGATTTATGAGTTTTCAAACATCGACTTTTCCTTGCATTTCCTGTCATGTTATATTAGAAGCAAAACCAGATGTCTATCTACACATGTGGTTTCAGAAGTGGTAAGTGCTTTATTTGCTGTAACTTAAAAAAGATGAAAGCTCCTAAGGGCATTTAAGGTCTCCCTAAAATATGCGTGGTTCATATAATAAAATCTATGACAGTAATAATGAAAGTAAAAATGGTCTGCATTATTAAAGCATTTATCTTAAAAAGAAACTAACATTTGAAGCCAAAACTTATCTTTGTACTATGTTCCAAGTTCTGCCAGTCAGGTCTGGTAGGAGGACTGGAATTACAGCAATAGGACTTACCATAAAGCAGACCCTAAGAAAAGGCCATTAGAGTAGCTCCTCTGAGTACAAGTACCATTAATGGCTTTAGACTGGCAAGCAGCCCAACACAGAGATGATCACTTCCCATGCCAACAGTATTAGTTGCTGTCAAGACCACTGCTAATGGTGGTGTCTGTCACTTTTGACACTGTTGATTGCGACATCCAGTCAACAGTAAAGTGGATTACAAACCTCTGGCTGAATGTGAAGCTGGTTGAGTAAAATGATTATGCATTTTGTGAATTCAGAGTACAATACTTATTTAACAGGACTGTAAGAGATACTAATGGAAGTTCCCAAGAAACAAAGTACTCTGTGTACATGATACTGAAGTATTACAACTATGAGCACATTGAAATATATACACGGAACTATAGCATTTTAAATATTGTTATCCTGATGATATAAGATTTCAAACTGAATCAAAATACAAATCCTGGAAATTATTTTGACAATTTCCTGAAGAACTCCTCATTTAAGAAGACAGAGACCTAGGAAATCTAAAACATACGGACATGCCCTGATTTGCATGAATTCTGCTGAATTTGATTTTATAGACTCTCAGCATCCTTAAGCTTCAGAAGGACTGTTTGAGGTCCCTCATGGAACCCCAACCTGCTTAAGCACAGTCTGCTACAGCAGGTCGCCTGGGACTATGTGGAATCAAGTTCTTGATTATCTTCCATGATGGAAACTTCATGAACTTCACATGGCATGAAGCTAACAGGCCTTTAGTCTAACTTGCTGTATTTGTCTGAGAGGCTTTTTCATTCTTTGGTAGCTGAGACAGACAGTTGTCCTCAAAAAAACAACGGAGCATACACCATACAGTTACCAATAAGTGATAGAAACACTGCTCATAACTGCACAGCCCACAGCATGCTGGAAGGCTGGCAGTCTTCACTTCAACAGACAGGACAGTGGAAAAGTGGTTTGCTTTATATTTTATCACTTTTCTATTTTGCCATTATTGCTTCATTGAAAATAGTTTTTACATTCAGCATCTTTTAAATGTTTTTAATTTTAAAAGGCAACCAAAAAAAAAAATCCAGATCTAACTACAATCTTTTGATCAGAATCAACCCAAGATTTGTTTCAATATTACCTACATCATAAAAAAAGCTACCATGGCTTGTAAATTGCTTTTCTTCACACGATGCTTAAGGCCTAAAAATATTCTTTGACTTACGGTAGTGCAAAATAAATCCAAATTATTTTAAGATAATTTCTCAAGATGCACATACCTTAAAGAGGCAATTAAATTTGCCTGAAATATATACTCTAATGGAAGAGACAAGTATATTATCAGAACAAGTAATCTTATTAAAATTTCAGCAGCTCTAAAGAGTTTAAATTATTCCTTTCAAGAGGTATCAAGGTGCTCAAAGGGAAGACAAACACTCAGACCATATACTACAAGATAATAATAGATAATTCACAGAAGGAAGGGAGGAAGGGGAGGCGAGGGAGGCGAGGGAGGCGAGGGAGGCGAGGGAGGCGAGGGAGGGAGGAAGGGAAGGAAGGAAGGAAGGAAGGAAGGAAGGAAGGAAGGAAGGAAGGAAGGAAGGAAGGAAGGAAGGGAGGGAGGAAGGAGCGAGCTATTCTCTATTTCAAGTGGTTCTTATTTCAGTTGACAGACTTCAACAATTTTTTTTTTAAATTAGAATGATCCCTTTTTTATTGATGAGAGTGCTACAGTCCACAGGAATAAAAATAACTAAGTCTGTATGGCTGGACAATTAAAGAATGAACAGCAGTATTATCTGCTACCATCTCAAGAAATGGGAGAGTGCTGTATGCACAGACACCATCAGTGGGAGTTTTCTTCCTCTCTTCCGCGATGTTGCTGCTTGCTTTGCTGGAAGACCACAGCACACAAAAGCAAGCACAACATGAAATCAGATTGCACACCCAGCACAATAATGGCAAGCTGTGTGAATTTCTGAAGAACAGGACAATTATTTCAAAACACATATGGCACTAGTAGCCAAAACGCCAAGCTGATGTTGCATGCAATATGATCTAATGGGAACATCACATAATTGGCTCAGGGTAGGTTGCTGGTTTTAGCTGCTGAAACACTCTCCACTTCTTGCAAAAAGCTATGCTTAAAAGGAATATTGCTTTCAGATTAAATTTTAATTATGCAGTTTTAAATACTTACTTTTTCTGAATATTTCTATAGTGTAGTACTATGTAATATCTCTATTACAGTATACCACTCTGAAGTGCATAAACAAAAGAGTGAAGTACATACCTTAAGTTTAAAAACTTATGTTTTTTAAAACATTCTTTAAATTATAACAGGCAAAAGCCATAAATTCTCAAAGCATTTATTCCAAACACTGACAGTCTCAAACAAAATATTTCAATTAAATGTAACAGCTCAAAAGGTATACTTTTCAACAATGTATGACTGGCAGTAGCTTTGGCTTAAGGCTATGCAAAATTCTGAACCAACAGAAACAACTTCATTCTTCTGTGTAGCAGGGTTTATTATCTAGTGAAGAAGCAAGCATGAAAATAGAAAGCTGACACGATTTGAGTATTGCAAAGTAAAATGAAAAAAAATTTTCTTGCTTATACCTTAAGAGTACCTTCAGAATCCTACTCTCTAGGGTATCACTCAAATCTGACGGTTAAGATCTTGGCTTGGTTATGATACGTAGTTTGCTCCTCTGAAAAAAAACTGGATGGTGTAATTTCTCACTCTGTAATCCCTTAAGAGAACACTGTTCACTACATCTCTTCAGCCAGCCCCATACATGCTGGACACCATTCCTGCACATTTCCCCATATGGACACAAGTCCCAAAGCAGTTGCAGAGTCAATTCTAGCAACTCCTGTTTAGATAACATCAGTGTAAGAAAAAAGGTGACAAAACAACTGCTTCCTCTCAAATCCAGAATGTCACCTTCCCAAATCACAAATGTGAATGGTACACTCACATAAACTAAATTGCAGCCTACACTAGGAAACAGTACTAAACAAAGAAAGAAAGAGGAAAGGATTGCTGATACTAAATCTATCACTTTCCTCTACTAATTTATGGTAACAAAGGCAAATGCTGACAGGAGTCTCACCGGGTTCTTTGCAGCTGGAAGATGAGAATCAATACAGGATTACCAAAGTAGGAAAAATCTGAGACACGCCAGAACTAAGCATCCCAAACTAAAACCAGAAAATTCCGCAATGATGGGAAAGCAACAATCTCTCACTTTAAATCACAATATGTAATGCAATGTAATCATTCATCCTCCAGAGGTAGTCAAGCAATATTTTGATTCTTGTTTTTCAGCCATTCTGAACAGCTTAACTATCATCCTTTGCTAAAATGGATGCAGGAATGATGCAGGTTTAATTATCCAGCCATGTTTTATGGTGTGTTTGGTTGTTGAAGTGAATACTGCAATTCAGTAAAGCAAGCTGAACTAAATGAAGCTAAAGTTTTTTTACTTGTACAACAACTTAAAGAGTTTTCTAAATAACAACACAGAAATGCAGGACATACTGCAAAGACAGGTTGGAAGCAAAATTACTGACATTTGCAAACTTTATATAGCAAACATCTTCTTCATCTTCTCATCCGATCTACTCTCTTGCTTCAGCATTAGTCCTATGCTTGTACTGTACAAGTATGTGGAACACAACAATAAGAAATACTTTGAAAGAACTAAATTTGATTTAATAACTAATGAAATTTATTAAATGATCACTTCATTACAGTGCATTTCCCCTTCCTATATGAAGGTTGGGGTTTACTTATAATTTAAAGCACAGATTCAGATCTTGTTTCCAAAACACTATTTATATATTAACAGGCATATTTAGTTTCATTGATTTATTTTACTGATACATTTTCAATTCTGCTTTATTTTATCATGTGATTCAAAGTGACAGCCTATTACTGATTTCATCTTTCCTGTCTGAGTTTTCTGGAGTTTAGGCTAATAAATGTATTTATAGTGACTATTCACACTACCACTTTGGAATTACATTTAACATCTTCCATACAACAATACACACTTACCTACAGCAGATCCACTTTGCCTCTGTAAAATATTGCCTTTCTATTACCACCATGAGAAGAGACAGAATCTTAGGAAATTAATTTCTCGTTCACCTACTGTTTACTCAGGATGCTCATAAAAAGCATAGCAAGTTACCAAACCAACGGAGTAAAAATAGACATAATTGCTTAAATAGTTACTTGTCCTTCCAATGGTTTATACTCATGATAGATGATAAATCACTTATAGTTGTGACTGAATCCAATTAACACAACTATGAGTAAATTATAATTACTAATTATTTTTTTGTTTTAAATGCTAGTAATATGGAGGCAGGAGTCCAAACTAAAACTGTAAAGTTACATGTGCATTTAACATTGAGACACAAAAATTGAAAGTGTGCTTGTTTACGCAGAACACTGTTAATCAATGAGCAATTTCTGTGATACTCGTCACCAGTTGATAAAGTATTGCCTAATGTTTTTTATTGCAATATAAAATGCTAATTTTCTACAGATTTTTTGTTCTTAAACACTGACTGTTTTCTTTAACACAGGGTGGTGGTAAAGTGGTTTAACACTTCTGAACTGTTCTCTTCCTCAAATACTGCAAACCTTTAAATCAAATAATAGTTATCTAGCACTCCAAAGAGATAATTGTGGTTTATAAAGATGTTTTTGTACATTTCTTAACTCTTTTGTCCACAGAGGACTGGAATATTTTGTTGGTCAACGGCAATGGTATTTTGATGAAGCACTGTACGACTCCAGCATAGATGTGTAACAGGCTGTCATTTCTGTCAGAACGAAATTAATTCTCCATCAGATTAATATTGTAGGTTTTGATGTAAAAGAGCATGTTAAATAGGTCCTCAGAACAGTCAATTTGCTCCCTCAATTGACTCAGTAGTCTTTCCTACTTCTCTTAATTGGGGGAGTAGCTAGAATATAGATAATGCAGCATAAGGATAAAATTACATGATGTGTAAATTCTGCTACAAAAAAAAGTGATGTTAAAACAGTTCAGAATGAAGCACATTTCAATTCTATAATAAAAAAAACATTGCAGTGACATTGCAAGTCTCCCTGTAGCTGTTCCTAGCACGAAAAAAACAATTCCATAGTAGTTATGTTTGAAAATAACTTATTACATCTTATGGGTTGAAATGTAGTCAGGCCACCCAGAATAGCTTTAACTTTGGCCACTGAAAATAATAGGTGACAATCACGTGACTAGTTCATTTTTTGTATTCATAGTCTAAGAAAAATATTAACTGGATTTTTTTATTTTTAAAAAGCATTTCTCCTGGTTTCTATCACAACATGGCAAACTCACTGAATAACCTCTCTGAACTTGCAAGGTTCAAGTTAAAAAAAAAACAACTTTAAAATATCAAATTACATCAAGACATGGCAGTAAGGTGGTGATAAAGGCAACCCAAGAAAATCTGCTAGACACTAAGCAGCAGAGCAATTACTGAAGCATTCTCTCCCTTTCTACTACCTAGACAGATCTCCTGATTTTCTCAGATAATACACAGAAAATATTGTGGTCCTAGGAAACGCTATCAAATGAAGACAGTATCAAACACACAGAACACCTTCTAATCTCCTTTACTTCCCTGGAAATTCAGAAGGAGAGATCATCATTCCTCTGCTGAAGAAGGAGTAAAGTCTCATGTGAGACAGTTTTTCTGCACTACAAATCACTCCATTAAGCCAAGCTGAGTCTGTTCATTCACTGAAGGGAACACCTCCTCCTGCAGGCAAGATTCATGAAGGAATCTTCTCAAACAGCCTTCCTAACCAATATATATGTAGTGAGAGTACAAAGCCTTCCTCTGAGCTCAAGGTGTGTTAACATATGATTTTTTCCAGCACAACCTTTTTAAGGGGGGCTGGTAAACTGTGGACATGACCTCCTGGCCAGGGTAAGTCCTGTCAGATGTCCTGCCCAAGCATCAGATACAAAAATGTAAAACCAAAATGTGGTCTAAGGCATCATAGCCAAACTCCGTCATTTTTTCCTGCCTGACTTCTGAAACAGTTTGGCTTGTGGGCATTCCTGTCTCCTTTGGTTAAAAAAAACCAATCTGAATATCAGATAATATTCACAAATAGATTTGCTTGGCTGAAAATCCGAAATTCTTTTAAAATAAGCCTTAAGGAAAGATTTAAGATTTACACGGCATACCATTGTTTTTCTCCTTATCTACTGTATATAACCCACACCTATGAACTAAGCAACCTGTTTCCCCCAAAAGTAATCAAAAACAACCCCCAAATTGCTATTACTATTTTTATTTTTAAATCTAAGCAAAATGCAATGATGATAAGTGCCTTGTAAGCACACAGAAAGAAAATTATGGAAGAATAACACAGCATACCCCAGAACAACTTAATTCCAGATAACTCCAAACAAATGGTATGCTTCTCTGTTTAGGTCCTTTCTTTATGCAGATCCCTATGGTATCTGAAGGCTCTCTATCATCCATCAAACCTAAAACCTTCACAGTTACAGACCTGATCAGCAGCAAGTCCACTTGGCACATTTCATTATAAAGTGTTTTCCAGTTCAGAATTCAAATGTGTTCTGTCTGAACATATGTGAACATGTGAAGGGAAAACATGGTTGCTACTGAAATTAAAGTATTTAGAAGTCATCTACGAATCACAGCTCAAATACCACAAAATGTCATTTGAAAAAAAAAATAAAAAATTTCTGGTGTTAAATATTTTTTTGGTTAAATTTTGTATTTTATGTTGTTTTCCTTTTGTGTGAAGAAGTGTTGTCAGACTGTTCCAAGCCTGCAGCTTTTCATTTTACTGATCCCCTAAATCAGCAGATTCCTACACTTTAAATATTATCTGAAATGTAGTTTTGGGTGCTACCACACCAAGACTTAAAAATATTCAGAATAGCATGAATATTCCACGTGACATATTTTCCCTCATTAATGCCTCCCCAGCTACTCTAACTGATGGATGGGGATTTTCTGTGCACTTATTCACTGTTGCTGTCCCCCTGGTCTTAAAGGTCTGCTTCATGAAGGTGGACAACTTGCCCACATTTGAAAAGCAAGTTATCATCACTATCATTTGCAGAAAAGTTTCAAATTATTAAAAAGCAAAATAATTTAAACTGCAGTAACAATACATATTAACATATCACCATTGTTTTAAGACAGAACCATCTGACCAACTGAAAGCAGTTTCCTCCCTTGAAGCAGTTTTGAAATCATGTCTAGAAGGGTCACTAATTCCACAGGTATCCAAGCTGAAAAAAACAAAAGAAAAGTAAATTGCTTATAAGCCAGCAACTCTTCTTTTAGACCAGAGCATAATGTTATTATTGTTCCTATTTTATTTTCTTTCAGCATGACAAACTTTTAATCAGACAACTGGGTCCTGGAAAAGCATGTGGCATGGGTTATTTTTGTTGTAAATAATCAAGATAAATTTCAAGAGTCTTTCCACAGACTCATATGCCCAAAAAAATTACTCTAGAAAATAAACTATTTTCAAAATATAGGCAGTACAGAAGCACTTCCATGGTAAGCATTGCTCAAAGAGCTTCACAAGAGTCTGCTTAAAGAGGGAGATTTCCAATGCATGAGGGATTTAAATGAGAAGCCAGTCTTTTAATTTCTGAAGACACCACATTGGAAGGTCTGCTCCATTCTGCAGAAATTTCCAACTTCATAGCTTTACGAAGCAAGTAATACAGAAAGTACCTCAGATTTGTCAGCTGCCCTACATCACATTGCAGATGTCATACACCAGATCAACGATGCAAAATCACTGTAGGAAAATACATGGAAGGGCCTACTCAGAATTATGGTCCTTCATTCTCAACACCAGATGAAGCCTTCCAGAAAGCTTGTGAGCAGCTTTCCACTCTCCTGTCTAGTTCCTCACGATTATAGAGCCTCTGCAAAAACATGGTAGGTTTGTAATAGGGTCTTTCTTCAGGCTTTTTGGTATGCTGTAAATCAACAGAAAATCACAGAATCATTGATCTGTTTAGGTTGGAAAAGACCCTCAAGATCACTGAGAGGGATAAGGTCTACCCTGAGCCTCCTCGTCTCCAGGATAAACAACCCCAGCTCCTTCAGATGCTCCTCACAGAACTTGTGCTCCAGACCCCTCACCAGCTCCGCTGCCCTTCTCTGGACATGCTCCAGCACCTCAATGTTTTTCTTGTAGTGAGAGATCCAGAAAAAGACATGGGATTCGAGGTGTGACCTCACCAGTGCTGAGCACAAGGGGACAATCACTGCACTGGTGCTGCTGGCCACATTATTGTTGATACAGGCCAGGATGTCATTGGTCTTCTTGACCACCTGGGCACAGTGATGGCTCACATTCATGCTGTCAACCAGCACCCCCAGGTCCCGTTCCACTGAGCACTCTGCAACCTCAGCACTGCATGGGGTTGTTGTGACCCAAGGGCAGGACCCAGCACTTGGCCTTGTTGAACCTCATACCATTGACCTCAGGCCATCAATGCAGCCTGTCCAGATCCCTCTGCAGAACCTTCCTGCCCTCCAGCAGATTAATAGTCCCACTCAACTTGGTGTTGTCCACAAACCCACTGAAGGTGCACTCGATTCCCTTGTCCATTCATAAAGATACTAAACAGGACTGGCCCCAAAACTGAGTTGTGGAGAACACCAGTAGTGACCAGCCCACACCTGGCTGTGACTCCATTCAGCACCACTCTCTGGGCCCAGCCATCCAGCCAGGTTTTTATCCAGTGAAGTGTGCACCACCAAGCCACGGGCTGCCAGCTTCTCCAAGGGTATCCTGTGGGGGACAGTATTAAAGGCTTTACCAAAGTACAAGTAGACTGCATCCACATTTTTTCCCTCATCCACTAGGCATGTCTCTTTGTCACAGAAGGACCTGCCTTTCCTAAACTCAGGCCAGCTGGGCCTGATCCCCTGGCTGTCCTGCAGGTACTGCACAATAGCACTCAGGATGATCTGCTTCATGACATTCTCCAGCACCAAGGTCAGACTGACATACCTGCAGTTCCCCAGATCCTCCTTCCAAACCTTCTTTTAGATAGATTTGCCATCATCCAGTCAGCTGTGATCTCCCTGCTTATCCAGGACTGCTGGTAAATGGTGGAAAGTGGCCCAGTGCCAGCTCCCTCAGTACCCTCAGGTGGATCCCATGAGGGCCCATAGACTAAGTGGTGTAGCAGGTTACTAATAATTTCTCCTTGGATTATGGAGGTATCACTGTGCTCCCCATCCCTGTCTTTCATCTCAGCGGTCTGGGTATCCAGAGAACAACTGGTCTTGATATTAAAAACTGAGACATCAAGTACCTCAGTTTTCTCCTCATCCTTTGTCATCTCCTCATCCTCTTGCATCCAGTAAAGGCTGGAGATTCTCCTTGGGCATCCTTTTGTTGCTTATTTTTTTTATATAAATATTTTTTATTACTTTTTACAGCACAGCCAGATTAAGTTCTACTTGGGCTTTGGCTCATAACAAAACATGACCTATTCTGTGCTCCAGAGAAATGTTACAACGGGCAAGAAGATAAACCCAAACCACTCTCTCTACCCTAGCCTGATTGAAAAAGAAAAAAATACCAGCCAATATTAGCAGAGAAAACTAAAAAGAACTAAGAGCAGTTGAGGACATTTTCCCAGTCATTTTGGCAGAATACGATGTTTTCCATCCGCGTCTGTTTTGCTCTGGTGGAGCAGCAGCCCTTGCAGTGCTCTGTTCTCCTCCACCTCAGAGCTGTCTTATCAACTCCAGCTCCTGAAGGACACAAGAGCCCCACATGTATTGCTGGCAGTGCCAACCCTTCACGTGCCTGGATAACCTCATGGGCATCAGCTCCTTTCCCACGAGCTGATGCAACGTACGAGGCTGGGCTTTGGACTGCTTTAGTTCAAGAGGCCTTTGGGACACATCTTGAGCACTACAGCCCTTAGCAAAAAGAACATAAACTGAAGCATGGGGGATTGAAGCATGAGTGATGGCTGCCAGACCATGGAAAAAAGAGCAGCTGATATTCCAATGAGAATCATGCAAAAGCCAATTCCCACCAACCTTAACTGTGCAGTATTATACAATATTACTTGTCCTTTTTGAGATTTTATTCTTCCTTCTTTTATTGTTGCTTGTATTAGTAACTTAATGTTCTATCTTTCTTTGTCCTAAATAAATTATTCTTTGTACCGAATAAATATATTCAGTAAACTATAAATGGAAAAAATGCAAAGTCAAAGAAAATAGGAAAGTAACAATGTATACAAATAGAGATGCCCTCAAACCTAGAAAGAAGATCTGGACCAAAACGGCATACAGGATAAAGTGAGGAGTGTTTTTTCACAAGATCCTGCATACTCCAAAGATTTACCTTCAATTGGGAAGAAAAATGTTAAAGTTCATTATGTAGGAGAATTAAAAAATAGATCTCTCTCACCACCTCCTTCACCATACAGACAGCAAGATGGCAATAAATGTGACAGGAGAAGTGATTTGGGCATAGACTCCATGAATAAACTTAATAATTTAAGAGCAAGAGAAAACCACCATTGTTCACAATACCATATTTTGGTGCATTTAGAAAAGATGCATTCAGAAATCTGTCTGGATGGCAGATGCTCTTATTGTCCCATGAAAGAGCCTGGAACAAAAAGCTTGTTTTAGAAACGGGCTAACAAGCTACTGAATTCTGAGTCAGTAACTGGCTGTTTGGAGACAATGTCTTAGATTGCATAGTACCATATTTTATCTGAACTCTAGGGTAGTCTCAACTGCTCTAAATTTATTCTGGCTTTGGGTTTTACATCTCAGTATACTTAGGTTCATTTTGTTACAAGCTACTAGAAATAAAAGCCACTAGAATATGAGCCATCTTCTAAGAGGATTTATTTTATGAATTGGTGACTGGTATCTCCAAAATTGAAGAGATGTCAAAAAGAAGAGGATACTGCAATTACTTTATTTTTATCTAAGTCATTAAACCAAAAACCACAGGGTGCAAAGAGACAGTACTTACCCTTTATCATTATTTATTTTTTTATATGGATGAAATGCACTATATTTTCTAAAAATACAAATAATTTTTTTGTCCCAAGGGATGGGATCAAAGCTACACTGGATTTTTGCCCAGCAGATTCAGTTTTTCAGTGCATTGAAGCAGCATCACTGATTATACATTCAGCAAGTCATGTGTTTTATTACTTCTATGTTTCTGGTCTCAGTGATGACAACCAGATATTATTTGGGCAAACTTAGCTATAATTACAGCAGAGGTTTTCCCCTTCTCATCTACCTCTGGAGGAGCAATGGCTTCACTTTCCTGTCTACAAAATCCCACGAATACCCATGGATATGTTCCTCAAACAACGTATGAAGCACGACCAGCGAGTGCCTCAGGTGGCCAGAGCAGGTGCGGGAAGTCGCATCCGATGATTCACTGCACGTGCACAGGGCTCGCCTGTGTTCTCTGCTGCAGTCTCCCCTGACTTCACAGTGAGTATGAAACACCCCTACACTCTAAGTGGACATCTGGCTGATTGCTAACACAGAGTATAGTAGTTATTTTTCTGGGGTTTCCAGGTATCTCAACAGCAGTCCAGCCAGTCCAGTCAGAAAGGCAGCAGCCCCACAGACAGCCCACAGAAAACTGTCAGTTCCTTCCTTCCCCATCTCAACTCCAACCTGGATGAAGCTTTGTAATATTACACCTAAGCAATCAACTGGAAAAAAAGCGTGAAAGGTATGGTTTCTGTTTATCAGGAAGACTACAATTAGGTGGGAAAAAGAGGATTTTTTCTTTCAAACCCTTTCATAAGAAAGGGAGTTGTGCCAACAGAGCACACCATTGCCATAGGAAACTCGTGGTAATACATGGGGCTTACGTTTAAAATTCTTCAGGTCTGGAAGAGTCTAAGCCTTAGTCTATCCCCTAGCACAACAGGTCTGAGACTCTGAATAATAATATAATGACAATAAATGATTTATCAAACAAAATATATAATCCATCGATGCACTGGCCCTTCACCTGCAAGTGAACCTGTTGTTTGGAAAATGCATTGACTCAGTTTTAGCTTCTAGATGGTAAATTCATGCAAATTACCCTTACTCCCGGTAGATGGAAGGATTACAAAACAGGATTTTCAGAAGCACGAGTCCCCATATTTATACATGATTCATACAGCTAGGAATCTAAAACAAATATGATTTTCTTCAGAACTGGAAAATATTTGACCTATAAATTTGCTAGAAAATTTGTATAAAAAGTGCATTTATACTGATTACACCTTTCCCCTTCCACACAGTTTAAAATTTAAGAGTAGCCATTTCTAATCACGACACTGAATTGAACATTGTTTTTGCAGATTTTTCACTAGTTGTTAGATTTACACTTTCTAAGCAAAACCACTATGGTACCCTATGGTTCAAGGAGTTAAAAACCACACATACTTCCATTCACACAGTATATGCCTTCATTCTTCCTACTTTCTATCCTTTATATCCTCTTTCCATTTTTCCATGTGTCCCCCGGGCATTCAAAATTATTCTTTACAACACAGAAAACACACTTTTTCCTGCATGTAAATCAGCTTTTCTTTTTTTGGATATTTGTTTTTTTCTCTGTAGCAAGGAACAGTTGAGACTGCAATACATCCTACAACAAGGCCAGTCTTCAACGTTGACTTAGAATACATGAACAGAATAGACATTTTTGTATTTGATGTTTATCAAAGTTTTCTCAGAACAGACAGCATTCCCAGAAAAGCAGATATAAGTTTCCCAAAACCCACACACTACTGAGAGACTAAGCTCTATGCTTGTCAGATTATATTAAATAGTAAACATAAACAGAAGAAACTTCAAAAGGATTTGGCCTGTCTGACACGAGTTCATACACACTCAAAACAGAAAAGGTGCTTATAGGGTGCATACAAGGTCAGGCTCTAATTTTGGAATCTCAAGGAGGGCAATACCTGACTTTTCTGTCCACTGAACTGTCAGAGAGGACTGGGTGGTAGCAGCAGGATAGGGAACAACGCCATGGCACACATGGTGCTGCTCTCAGCCAGCACAATCAGGTGCTCTCTTGCCCCCAAGTCAGAAATTCCTCCCCATGTCTGGTTCTGCTAGAGACAATTCTGCAGAAACTTCCAGTATCAATCAGATGAAGACACTCTAAACCAAAAACAAGCAGCTAGGTAGTTTATTGCAATAGTCTTCAATACCCTTCTTCATAAAACCACCTGTCTTAAACCCTATCTACTGTACTGTAACAGAAGAAGAGTCAGATTTCCAGGAATAAAGGATTTTGAACCAGATTCCAGGGCAGTTCCATCAGAACAAGGTAAGAAAATAGCCCTTACTATGAAGCGTTTCCTTATGATTCTCCTGAAAGCCTCCAGATACACTTTTCCTGGAAGTCTCCATTACAGCAATACAAGACAGAACTGCAAGGGGAAGCATAAACATCTACTGTCTTCACACAGAAACAGGCCCTTTGGGGATGATTTTTGAAAGTAGTCATGATTATAGGGAGATTTTTGAGTGTGTTGCTCAAGTCCCATCAGGCACGTGAGAGATTTCAGTAAAGAGTCTACCTGAATTTTTAAGTTCTTAAACAATGTCCAGATTTTTGTCCTTGTATCTAGGCTACAAGTAATGACAGAACATGCAGCTACCTAGAAAGATGGAAAAGATAAGTTATTTGGCTTAGGAAAAAAATTTCACTACTCCATCTCAGAATGGTTTTCTCATACATAGAGACTTGACTCCTGTGAATTTACTCATCCACATTAGAGTCAGTCACTCCATGGTTCTTGCACAGCCAGGGGAAAAACACACTTGTAGGAACATCTCATTTGTTGTCCACATTTACTTTAGACTAAGCCATAGGGAGTCTAGATACAAAGGTTCCTATTCCTTTCGATTAACCAGTATTTTTTCATAACCAACTACCCTAGAAGAAACCAGTGATGTTGCAGATGTTTGTCCATCGTCTGATGCATCCTATTTTAGCAGTCTGGATAGCAACTGAGTACTACTCAGTTAGCCTCTCCTACTGGTTCTTTCAGTTTTTCCCATTTTCACACAGAAGCAAGCAGAAAACCAGAGTAGTAGGTAGAAGCCAATCTGCAAGAAGTAAATCTGCACTGAGAGAAGGTATTGGCTAGAATGTGTGCTGCCAGCAAAGATACAACAAGGAGAAATGTTTCTGCAGGTAGGTTACTCAGCCTTGCAGCAGCCATGGCACTTCTGTCACAGAGGCATTCCTGTGTTGTTTGGTTTTTTATAGTGTTCCAAGACAAAGAACCAAATACAGGACTATGATTTTCCTGATCAAATAAATCTATTTTTGTATATAGTTGTTAAGACTGGACTCTAAGAAACAACATATAATTACAAAAAATATTTTACCAGGTCAGGCAAATAGTCCATTCAGTCCTACATTTTAGCTCTAATAAAAAATGGTAGATGAGGCTACATAAGGAGAGCACATGAGTTGCACAGCTTTGTGTAGCCCCTTCCCCTCATTCTCCACAAGCATCCACTGCTGTTTTTTGGGAAATGCAAAATAAAATGCCCCCCCCCCCTCCCCCCCAACTGAAAGGATATTATCTACATCTGAAATGTCATGGAAAGCTGTAGCCTGTTACATGAGGGAAGTTGCCAAGTTAAAAATAGAAACTGCCAATCTGACTACAGCTGTGAGATACATTTCACTGACAGACTGGCTTTTATCTCTTTTATTTAAAAGGATGAATCCCTTCAAAAATCCCTAACATTGTAAAATGTTATCTACCTCAGAACACCAAAACCTGCAGTGCTGACTGCAGAGAGAAATTAAAAGCAACCCAATGTATTGCAATACATGTACTCAGCAGCAGCAGGTCAGCAGAAAGCACTGTGATGAATCTGCTGCTGCTGCTTTTCTCCTTTCTGACTGTTGCAATAAAATAGATCGTTAGGAATCTAAAAAGGTATCTTTTATAGCTGGATGCTCAATTACTAAAGTGGGACTAGTCTGCCTGAGTTTGAGTCTGTTTTCAGGGCATCATATTCCCCTATGTAATATTTAGAGCTGTGTATAAACAGTTATGTACCACTCATCTCTAATATCAGCTGCTCTCCAGTAACAGACAAGGACTTCAAGCTGGCCTCCAAAAATCACCCAGCTGAATGGCCTTAAAATGAACAGACAATACATTACTTGAAACTTCCGAAAGATGAAATATCACTAAGGTGGAATGCAAGCTCACATTTGATTTCTTCCTTCTGTTGTGAAATGTTTCTTAAAAACAAAGAAACGAGGTTTTAAAAATTGTATTTGTACAGCACTTCATTTTTCAAAATGCAAGGAACTGAGTACACTCATTCAACACCCACGTAACTTATGAACAGGTATTTTCTAGGCACCTGTAAATCACTTTCATACAGTAAATTAACTGCACATTAAAGTATGTATAAGAAAGGCTTCAAACCTCTTGCATGCTGCTGGACTTGAGCACCTGGTCACTTCTCCATCTCAAAAGAGGAAACCAGTCTACTGCAGGAAGGTGTATTTACTGGTGCATGAGACTGCCAGTCTAGCTCTGTGGGAAAAAGTAACACACCTGGGGAAGTCTCACCTCCAGGCCAATCTTGCATACACGAATCTCTCAGCAGGTCACATAGAATATTCTTTCTTCAAGTGTGTATTTTGCTTTGATGTATATATATTACACTTGTTAACATTAATGAGAGCACTGAGAAACTCCTGAGAACAAGGGGAAACCAGAGCCCCAGGGGATATGCACTCACTCCTACTGAAAACTGTGACTGCCATAGTTTGAGCTGCCTAAATACAACACAAAACTTCCTCAAAAGGAGATAAAGCATACATGCACTTTTACTGGAACATTGCCATAGTGATGTTTGGCTTATATGTACTTTAATCAGAGCTTCTGAAAAAGCTTCAAAGAGCCTACAGTGTACAATTTAATTAGCAATTTATTAGACAGAGACTGGGGTTGCTTTGAAATTCTGCTATCTGATAAGGAACAAGCACATTCAGTCTGAGGTGCCTTCTAAACCATACACAGTCAGTGCTCTGAACCTTCATTTAAAATGAAATCTCCTAGCCCAGCCTTGTAGTCTTCCAGACCATGCTTAGAGAAGTATTGGACCCAGAAGTCCATCTGCAAATACGTCAAATACAGGAAAGTCAACACTGGTTACTCCATTTCTCAGTGGAGAGTTTTAGCTCTGTGAGGGGATCATGTTATGAGTTTAGGATCCTAAGCCTCAACTGAACAACCAAGAACCTTCTACTTTCCAGTTAATTCCTTAAATTTAAATGCAATGGACATAAACTCAACCTAAAATACCATGTCCCAGCCAGTCATAGATCAGCCTGCAGTGACAGCTCTGCAGCTTTCTGAGAAGCCGTGAACTGCATAGGCCAAACTAGAAGAGACAGAACAGCTGATACAATAGCACTTACACCCAGTTTTGAATAAATCAGATTTATAAATTAAAAATGGAAGTCTCAAGCTGCTTGCCCACCTTGGATAAAAAAATGAAATAAAATCTTGTTGAGACTGTCTATGAGATTGGCAGTCATTGCAATGAGGGGGAAAACATAGATGCAGCAATTTTTAGAGTGAGAACATAAAGGATGGCTTGCTGCTTCTGACACACTCTTTTCTTGAAATTAAACTTTTGCTGTCATTTCTGTCTTAAAATTATGCACTACAAGAATACATACCCTACTCACCTCAAAATTTCCCTTTCATCTGTGGATCAAGACCCATTAATTTCCTAAAACTGCTTGTTTTAAAGGCAAAAGACCTACTTCAGATGGTATCATAAACTAGCGGCCACTCCTTGAAAGGAATTTATTGCCTTTACCTGCACATAGAAGCATTAGATCTCCATGTTCACAAATCACTGTGGGTTTGAGAAGAAAAGAACTAAAACATTTTACTTTATTCTGAGTAGCCCCATTTAATTAGATGCATTTAGCACACATCTTCTCACTGCATTCATTATACCATATTTGAGCAGCTTCTCAAATCGCCTGTGATTGCACAAACGCGTCTTCTGCAAGAGGCTGACAGGCGGCTGCTGCTGCTGGCTCCACCTCTCATCTCTGCAGTTTTTTATGAATGACTAGCAATCACTGACAATGAATGACTGCCAACTGCCCACTCAACCCTTTCTACTCTTCCCTGCACGTACATACTAGAGAAGCAAACAAGCGCCGTGACTGCAA
This sequence comes from Climacteris rufus, assembly GCA_013398175.1. NCBI lineage: Eukaryota > Metazoa > Chordata > Aves > Passeriformes > Climacteridae > Climacteris > Climacteris rufus. The sequence continues at coordinate 275,660 of VZRZ01005515.1, read as the reverse complement.
ATGAGCCTTCAGTACACTTTCCAATATACGGCATTCATCTTTCAAAACAGGAACTAAATGTTTTTCCGGATACTTAGAGTATAGAAATTAAATATTAAAAGCTTATGCAACATCCTTTCTCTTTCTTTCTTTTTTTTTTTTTTATCAACCAGATAACTTTTTAGGCATTTAATCAAAGTGAAATTGTCTTTTTCTGAATGCTTCACTGCTTCAGCAACAAACAGGAAAACTGGAATTAAAGAGCTGTCACCTACTTCCAGTAAAATGAGATTTATCTGGAGCCAAAACACAAAAATCTTTCAGTTGTTTCGAAATACTATTTGGTAAGGTTTCAACATAAAAGATACCTCCTATCCAGAAAGCAGTTATTTCTATACAACTACTTTCTTAATTTAATGGATACATGAAAACAATCAGTACTATTTTGCTGGTTTATTAGAATGAGAATGGCCTATAAAGAACATTAAATGTCAGCTACCATCGTAGCATGATCAATCTAAATTTGTGACTGTAAGCAGAGGGCAAAAATGCACATAGGAGAAACATTTTTATTACAGATTAGTTACTAAGGCCAAATATAAATCAAGAAGTTGCTCACTGCATGCTCTGAAAAGACTCTGCAATTACTGAAAATAAAATAAAATAAAATAAAATAAAATAAAATAAAATAAAATAAAATAAAATAAAATAAAATGCAAAGTATGCTCTATTGTCTCCTGCTTAAGTTGCCCTTTCAGTTCTTGCAACCCTGTAGCCTGGTATTGCCACTGCCAGGAACAAGCCACGGGCTTTGCACTGAGTTTTCAAGGCTTCATGATCAAGGCTTGTCAAGCCTGCTTTGTCTGAACTTCCCTTGGCCTGTCTTCTGCTTGGTTTCACTTGGCTTCAACAGAGCTTTTTATCTCCCCTTTTCTAGAACGGAAAACAGGACACATTTGGGACATGCGAAGACAAATGAACATGAGCAGGTTGCAATTAGCACTCTCAGAAATATGAAAGCGGCACAGGTACAGCAGTGCCTTCACCAGGCATCATTCAATCAGGACAAATATAAAGGATCTAGAACAGAAGTGTAGAAAGAGTTGTCAGCAATGTTCCATGTCCTGATGTCTAACCATTATGAAAAATAGACCTGAAAATGTAATTTAACACATTGGAAATTTATATACCGTGTTTCAGCATAATTATTGTTGAATAATGAACATGAATCACAGGTAAAGGCTGGGGGAGGAAGGGAGGGATTTGAGACCTAAATAGATCTTTAAAGTATCGGCAAATTTAAGTAATTGAATGCACTAATAAATATTTTTAATGTAAATATGTTGATAACCAGACAGCAGTACAAAGGTTGCAAATCCCGTTCTCCATACACTTTCTCTAATTCAGCTGGGCTAAATGAAGCTCCTACTCATGCTCTGCTCACCCGAGCATGAAGAAAATAATGTAAGTAGTAATGTATGTAGTAACAGAAGTATTTCAACATCTCTATCTTCATGTCAAGGGCTTAACTTCAGCTGTGACCCATGAAGTCATCACAAAATTTATCAAAGGGTTTTAGTAAACTCCTCCTTAGGTGCTGTGCCCTAAAGTAAACTGTTTCCTCTTCTCCAATTCCCAGCAAATACCGATACACACAAGACATGTGAAGTGGTATGATAGGAAGGACAGACCTAACATTTCCTTTGCATTCTGATGAACGTTCTGATTAAAACACACCCTTAGCAGCAATTTCTTTTTTCTGTGGCTTCGGTTTTCTCGGGTTTTGGCGTTTTTTTTAAGCCTTTCTGCAAAACAAATAAAAATACAGAGCCCAGAAAACAGAATGTCTCCCCACTTAAGGAAGATCAAATGGCTATAAAGGAATACCAGTTAAGGAGGCCTGATGATAAGCACAGTCTTACCCAATTAGTTTGTTTTCCATCTCTAGCAGTTTTAGGCAGTCTTGTGATGATCACCTTTTTTTTTTGCCGTGCTTACTTACATCATTGCACTATCACAAGCTACCACAAAATTGCTATCAGAAAGTGGAAGGTGACATTTATAGACACAGCCTTTGAAGTTTTCTAACCCTGTTAGAAGCTTGTTGCCTTTCCCATCCCACCACACTGATGTCCATCTGTAAACAAAGCACGTCCCCTCCTTGATGTTTGCCACACACAGTTTTTGAGAGCTGATCACTTTGCACTGGCTGGTTTCTAGGCCAGGCACCCAAGGGAGATGATCAGCCATTAATACTTCAGTAATCAAGTAAGATTTTTGCTTCTGTCACAACAAAACCCAACATTTTCCACACAAGAACAGCATTACTCAGTTTGCAGTTCTCATGGTCACCCTCCAGCTTGAGGCATATCTGATGATCCCCACAGGTGTTTCACTCACTACCCCACAGAAGGGAGTAAATAAAAGGGCTGCAAAAATGCCAAAATTGCTATCTAAAATAGTCAATATGTCCCCAAATTTGTTTCCTTTTGTATTGGGTCCCCTGGATAGGTTGCATTTTCAGTACAGCCAACATGATTGCTTAACACATTCACACTAGTGCTATTCATAGCAAGCAAATATCAGTAATTCCACTTTTTCTTTTGATCTATTCTTGCAGGTGTTCTGATGCTGACATGATTAGGTCGGGAGCATACTTCTTCTTCTGAAAGTAATTCTGAGGTAAGACAAAAAAACCTTTATCACTGCAAGATCTGAAATACCATCAGCCTTAGGGATATAACTACTAATCTTTTTTTCTAAGCTATTTAAGATTCTTATGATGGATTATGACTAAACAATACTAACCATTCTTTCAGATATTATTCAAACAACTTTTGGTATATGATCATGGAAAAAGCAAACGTGTTAGGCATCCTCATATATTCAAGAAGACAGTACTGTTAACATAGCACAAAATCAGCTCTTCAATTATTCTTGATTACACCTATGCTGCCCAGTTGGAAATATCTAAGAGATGCATTTAGACTACAGTAGAGGACATTTATTGTATGAATTATTTGCAAACTGTCAAATACTGGCATGGTGTTTAACTAGAATACATGTATCACCCTTACTGTCTTCACTTTAACAGGCATGCAATAATTCAGGTATTTGAAGGGTTGTCTCCAAATAGAACAGCTACTCTGATATTTTGAAAGCTGTTTTTTCCACCTTTTATGCTCTATTCACTACATAAATTATGCAAATGGAAGTAATTTATTAAATCTTTCACAGAGAAGCATTCAACATGAATCCAGGCAAGGGGTATATGCATATGATGACAACGTTTCAGACCTTGCCGGTTCTGGGCTAAAATAAGATCTGCGAAGAACTGGGGAGGCAGAGAAAAGCAGATACAGTGGCATTTTTGTATTTTTTTCTTCATGGAAATCTGAACATTCCTTATGAAAGAACGTATACATTACTTGTCAAAAGTGAACCACTTTTGTGGCCTCTGTGAAGACGTGTTCCATATATGGTCTCCACAGAACTCATTCTGTACATAATCTATACTTACATACTCCTACACACACAGCATCACAGGATATTCGAGGTTGGAAAGCATCTCTGGAGATGATCTAGTCCAACCAACTGCTCACAGCTAGGTCAGCTCTGACATATCAGGTTGCTCAGTCAGTCTTGAAACCTCGAAGGATGGAGACTATACAATCTTACTGGGCAACTGCTCACTGCTTGACTACCCTTGGGATGAGAAAGCTTTTCCTTGTATTCACCCTGAGTCTCTCATTTCAGTTTATACCAAATATCTCTCATCTTCCAACCAACACAATGCATGGAAAAGCCTGTCTTCATCTTCTGAATAAACTCCTTGTAGGTACTGGAAGGTCACTATCAGGTTCTGTTAAAGCTGTCTTTTCTCCAGGCTGAGCAAGACTAGGTCCCTCAGCCTCTCTCGGAGCAAGTGCTCCAGATCAATCCCTGACCATTCTGGTGGCCCCTGCTGAACTCACTCCAGCTCATCAACACCTTTCCTGTATTTGTGGGTCCAAAACTATATATATATTGTATCAGGGAAGATGGAAAAGGAAAAGGTCCAAAAGATGCAATATTCTAGATGATGCCTAGTGAGTGCTGACTAGAGGATAATACCTGCTCTTGATCTTCCAGCTTCTGGGTTCTGTTGGCCTTCTTTGCTACCAAGGCACAGTGCCAGCTTACATTCAGCATCTACTAGGATGCCCAAATATTGTGCTGAACTGCCACCAGTCAGTCAGATCCCAGCCCACACTGGTACATTATTTCCCAGATTAAGGAGTTTGCATTTGCCCTACTGAATTTCATAGGGTCCCCACTCCTGTTGTTTCTTGGGGTCCCTATAGATTATTTTCTTGATATAGAAAATCCTGCACTATCTAATGGCCATCCTAGCATGTCATCATCTGCAAACTTAACCAAAATGCAATCTGTTGCCTTTTTCAGGCCACTGAAAAAGACATTAAGTGGTAGAACCGCCTGTGGCACTCCACAGGTAGCCAGGCAGAGTATGAACCCTTAACTGCTAAACTCTGAGTCTACATATCCAGCCAGTTTTCTAACCATCTTGTTGCTAGCCCATCCAGACCATAAGGCCCTAATTTGGACACAAGAATATTGTGGGAGACTGGATAGAACTTTCTGTTAAAGCCAAGGTGAAAGACACAGTGCTCTCTTATCCACAAAGATGGTCATTTCATCACAGCAAGACAACTTAGTTGGTCAGGTATGATTTACCCTTAAAAATCCATTCTGACTGTTTCAAGCACCAGTTTACCCAGAAACATATTCCAAAAGGACTCACTCCATGATTTTCCCAGGGGCTGAAGTAAGGCTGACTGGCTTGTAGTTCTTCAAGTTAAAATTCTGGGATTTTTTTTAAGATTTGCACATTTGCATTTATCCACTCAACAGAGAATTTGCCTGACCTCCCTTTCCAAGATCAGACAGCAACCTTGTAAGGACAACTTTTGACAGAAGTCATAAGCCTCCAGTGTTCCTCAACACAGTGTTCCTCCACTTATATCACAACTGCTCACAGGCTCTGGCTGCCCCATTTTGCAGTCAGGACATTCAGGTTCTCATCTCTGCAGGGTCTCTGTGAAGATGCCCTCAATCCTTTTTTCCATCTTCCCTGATACCATATATATAGTGAGCTCCTTTTCTCCTACAGCTTCATAACTTGGCCACAACTTCTCATCTAGCACACCCCTCCAGCAGACATAGTCACCAGCTCCAAGTGCCCCAGCCTCAGTGAGCCTGCCATCCCGGAGGCTGACATGGGATGGGTCCTGCCACAGGGGCTTTCCTGCCATTGCACTGCTTCCCTTGGCAGTCCCAACCCATCAAGCAGGTGGGCTGCAAAAACCTTCCCCTTCAGATACGAGGTTTCCTTCAACACCCAGAATACAGCCTGAAAATTAATCCAGCAAACCAGAGCATTCAAATGAACCTGTGAGTTGTTTTTCAGCATCCTCCTAAGCTGAAAACTTCAGCACAATTAGGAAATTAAGCACCTTTTTAACCACTGGGACTCTCCTGGAACATGTGGATTGGAACCTGAAGTGATTTTCAGCCTCACGCTGCATAAGACCTTCTTCACAGTGATGGCAGCCACAGAGGAACTGGGGCCCACAGGCAACACATTTCAAGGGACACAGGTTTTTTTAAGCCAGCTCAAAAGACTCCTCAAGTGAGCAATTTTATGAACATTACACGGCTTCCTTTTAATTTTTCAGCAATATTTCAAATTCAAAAACAAATCAGACTGTAATATGTTGAAGAACAAGAAACCAGTGCAATAATTCTATCCAGTTCCCTTTTGTTTATGGCTACTCACTTCTTTGCTTTTGGCAGATCAGAATGGACCTCCAAGTGCAGAATCAGTACTGAAGGTCTGAGACAAGAAATAGGACCAACATGAAATGAAAGAGCATTAACTAGGGCCAGACATAAACTTCTGACAACATGTGATCATGGACAGGTATGATGCTGGGTGAGGAAGGAAGCAGAGGATAACTTGCTTTCATGCACGTTTTCAGGGAGAACGTTTAGGTTCATAATCCATGGAAACACATGTCAGATATCACAGAATCATAGAAAGGTTTGGTTTCAAATGGACATTAAAGATCATCTAGTTCCAACCCCCTGCCAGGGACAGGGATACCTTCCACTAAGACCGAGGACCCATCCAACCCAGCCTTGAATGCCTCCTGGCATGGGGCATCCACAATTTCTCTGGTCACCCTGTGCCAGTGCCTCACCATCTTCACAATAAAAAAACGTATTCCTGGTATCTAATCTAGACCTACGCTCTTTCATTTTAAAGCCATTCCCCCTTGTCCTATCACTACATAACCCTGTAAAACAGTCCCTCTCCAGCTTTCTTGTAGACTCCCTTTAGGTACTGGAAAGCTGCTACAAGATCTCCCCAGAGCCTTCACTTCTCCAGGCTGGACAACTCCAACTCTCTCAGCCTGTATTCATGTGAAAGGTGGTCCAGCCCTCTGGTCATCTTTGTGGTCCCTCTCTGGACTCACTCCAATAGGTCCACATTGTTCTTATGTTGGGGTCCCAGGGCTGGATGCAGTGCTCCAGCTGGGGTCCCACCACAGTGCAGCAGAAAGGGAGAATCACTCCGTCAACCTACTGGCCATGCTTCTTTTGATGCGGGATGTTTTTGGCTTTCCAGAGTGCAAGTGCACATGGCTGGGTTATGCTGAGCTTCTCATTCACCAGCACCACCCAAATCTTTCTCCTCAAGGTGCTCTCAATCCATTCACCATGCAGCCTGTACTTGTACCCTGATCCAGCTGTGGAACCTTGCATCTGGCCTTGTAGAGCTTCATGAGGTTTACACAGGGCCACCTGTCAAGGTCCCTCTGAATGGCATCCCTTCCCTCCAGCATGTTGACCCCACTGCACAGCTTTGTGTAGTTGGCAAACTTGCTGAGGGTACGCCCAATCCCAGTGTCCATGGCACTAACAAAGATGCTGAACAGTGCCAGACACAACAGCAGGCCTTGAGGAACATCCCTTGTCACTGGTCTCCACCTGGACATTGAGTCATTGACTACAAGTCTTTGAGTGTGTCCACCCAGCCAATTCCTTTTTCACCAAGTGGACCATCAGTCAAATCCATGGTCCTCGGTCTAGAGACAAGGATGTTGTGTGGCTACAGGCACACAGTAATACCAGGGTACAACTGCTACAAAATGTACCATATAACCATGGGTATAAATGTTTCATGAGCTCCAACAGAGCCTAAAGAACATATTGCAAATTGGGTGGAAGAGAAAATGATGCTCAAGGAAGGGGAAAGTGGGTCTTCAGCACTCAGGTCCTTAATCACCCAGCATGTGGGAAAAAAAAATCAAAACAATTCCTCATCATATTCTCATGACTAAATAACTGGAAGCAAGGGAACAGGAAAACACAGACTCACCCCTAACTATTCCTTACGACTCGTTTTATGCAAAATCAGCAGCAGGGGTATTTTAGATATGTAACTGAATCCAACTCTAAAAAGAAGATAATTACATAGAAATGGAGCTTATACAGAGACATCCTACAGACTGCAGGGTATTATTTGGTAGCTTTGTAGCCTACCAGATGTCCTAGGCTCTTGCCCAGTGCCAACCCAAAGCTTATTCCCAGGCCAAGAGATTTCCCAAGAAATACATCGTACTCTGCTGACTCTTTAGGTTGCTTTCATTGATCACTGAAGCCTCTGCAGGCAGTTGTCTCATTCCCAGATTGCCAGTTTCTCTCCTGTAGTTTACTAGCACACATTGTTCACTTCACCGATGCCATAGTTTCTCATTTAAAAATATAATTCAAGCTAATGGACTTGTCCTAAAATTTCATTTCTTTCTGGTGAAACCTGCCACACAATACTGCAACACATAAGCTTCACAAAGAAGGTCAACACCATCCTGACCTGCATGAGTTGGGGGCACTGCCAGCAGGTCAAGGAGGTGATTCTGCCCCCCTACTCAGCCTGGTGAGGCCACACCTGGAGTTCTGTGTCCAGTTCGGGGCTTCCCAGTACAAGAAATATAGACCTACTAGAGCAGGATCTGCAAAGGATCACAGAGACAAGTGAGGGTCATACATAGGGAGGCTCAGAGAACTGGGACTGTTCATCCTGGAGAACAGAGGGTCAGGGGCATCTCATCAATGTGTATACAAAGAAAAGAGCCAGGCTCTTCTCTGTGGGAGACAATGAATGGGCAAGGGCCAAATGTCACAAACTGAAATACACGAAATTCCTTTTAAACATAAGAAAAAGCTTGCTTTTTCTAATCAAGAGGCTGATTGAAACAGGTTTCCTACAGAGGTTGTGAAGTCTCCATGCTTGAAAATACTCAAAATCTGACTGAACATGGCCCTGAGCAATCTGCTTCAACTGATCCTGCTTGAGCATGGGAGCTGGTCTAGACAATCTGCAGAGGTTCCTTACAATCTTAACTACTCTGTGAGTCTGTGTCCACTGGGGTGCCTTGTAGTTAGGTGTTCTACAATATTTTGCACCTTGCTAAGATTCTTCTCTTTATTTTTAATTTGTATGCTTTATTATTTTTCACAGAATCAGTCTAGAACTACAGCAGTATAATATAGTAAGTTCAAAACTGTTCATTCAGGAATATTGTTTCAGAAGCTGAAATTGGCTGTATCTTCAGATGGTGCAGAAAATTCATGTTTCACTTTAGTATTTCTTCAGGGGTCATGCCTCTATTGCTTGTACTTGTGAAAATATAGTCAGGAAGCCCCAGAACACCAACACTGAAGTTTCCTGCTCAGTTGGCAATGTACTTACTGTAACTCTCATTATAGTCTCTACACTAAATTCCTATGGGCAAAGGAGGGAAAAGGGCTCCAATCTCTCATTACCAGACAATTGCACACTTACACCAGTTCTGCATCCGGAAGCCTGGTGTATTCCAGGGGAACAGGTCAGGAGCCTAGCTTGCTGCTAGATTTGAAAAAAGTGTATCTTGCCCCCAAACCATAAAGTGCCACATGCATTATTCTTTGGTAAGCAGTGGAATAACCAGTCTGTGCTTTCTGCATTGCAACAGAATGTGGAGAAAGCACAGAACAGTTCAGAAGGCCAGTAACATCTGAGCTGAGCTAGCCTGTATCCAGAGCACAGGTTAGAGCAGCAGCTGCTAAACTGCATTAATTCAAACTTTCACCCATAGTACCTGGAAATTCAAGCAAGAATGGTGTTAAAAGCACTGTCATTTTAAAGACAAAAGGGTTGTATATTTTTGGGACCCATATTATGGCAACATCCAAGTTAACTCCACAGGTTGAACACCCTCTCCTCTGCGTGCAGTGGGTGCTCAATAGTGTTTCTAGCTAAATGAGGTCCAAGCGCGCTCAACTAAGCGTGTCTGAAAATGGTTAATAAATCCAGACTTCCACACAATTGACAACCAGGTTTTATGTGTATCAAAAATGCCAGTGCCTTCCTTGCCATTGACACCAACTTCATCCATTGGTAGCAGAGGATGGAAAAAACATATAATTTATGGTTTTCAGTAAATATCATTTTGACTAATTGTCAAAGGTAGAACCAACTTAGTTTTGAAAGCTATTTGACAAATATAAAAGACTAACAACTTCCTTTTAATAAAATCCAAATTTAGCTTTAATAATTAGAATTTTTATAAAAAGGAAATTGTCTTTCAAAGCGAAGATTGGCACTAGTTCACGTTGTCAGATTTGACAGCATGAAATCACAGAACAAATGACGAAATTCTGCAGCTGCTAAATACTGTCAAATACACTTCACAAGTTTTATTCTTATAAATTCATTATTAGGAAGCCTTGTTTTTGCAAGGAGCTGTCTCTCTTCCCAATGTACAATTAGGGCAAAAATAGCCCTGAAACACTCCTCACCGTTGTTGAGATGGCTTGTGGTACTTTTCACATCTTTTAAAAAGCCTTGGTCTGCACACAGTGTTGTACCAGAGCCCTACAGAGTTGGCAATGGGTTGGAAACAGCTGTAACAGTTTAGAAGCAAGTTCCATGAGGGACTGAACAACTGTATGCACCAACAGGCAAGGCACAAGCTAACCCAGATGACTTTGTACGAAGCAGATGACCAAAAATCCAGCTCACTAAGGCAGCTCAGCAGCTGACTGTGACCTTCTGCTGGCAGTGAACAGCTACTGAGGAGTAATGTTTTAAACCACTTCAGCTACATGTAGTGGATTTCATTTTTCTAGGTAGAACAGAAAAATACGAACTTGGGTAACAGATATTGCGTGTGTGGACTCACATCAGCAGTAGCCAAATGCAGGTTAAACTGCTGTACCTGTATGGTTGGACACGCCAGGTAGCACATTTTTAAAAATGTAAAAACAATCTCAAATGTTTTAATATATAAATCAGGCACAAATCCTTTGAATATTACTGCAAATAAATTATATTTATTTCAGAATAGCAGAAAAGTGCTATACAAATTACCAAAAAACATTGGTTTCTCTTCATTGTTGTTAAAGACAACTCAAAATCAATGTGACGATAAAAATAAAATCACTATGAGAAAAGCATGTGCTAGCAAAATTTCTTATTGAACTATTTTTTTTTCATATTCCATCTGATTTGTTGAAAATCATTCACAATTGAATGTTTCGAAAGTAAAAAATGTAACTGCATTCAAGGCAATTGTGGTGCACTTGAGTGGTGTCCTTGCCACTGACATTTTTAATAACAGCACATGTCAGCTGGACACAAACAAGTCCTGCTTCTCACAGTCATTCTGCCCAAGACTCTTAGGTAATTCACTTCCCTCGATCGGGGCTGTGGACACAACATACTTTTTGCAGACCTCATTGCAGCAGTTTAGTTCAGCATCTAGTAACTATATTTATTTCTGCCTCCAGACATCATTGTGGATCATATGACTGCTCCTGGTCTCCCTCAATGAAAAAAACACCAGTGCTGCTTTGCATCAGTTCATGCTGGGAAGGACTGCAATCACCCAGATCCTCTATTCCCAAGCTCTAGCAAGATTCTCACAGTAAACATCCATCCCTCTATCTCTGGGCAAGGCAAGACAACTTGGTGTCCTGAAAAAAACTTGGACAAGTTACTCTCATACCTTATGACACTGTGGTCATAGCAACAGAGAAGGTAAAAACACTATTTCTATATGGCCCAGACATGGAGAATTCATTTGTGACACTAACACAGAAGGCACAATGTCATTTGGGAGGTTAAAAAAAAAGCGGAAAAACATAAAATGTAGAAAAAGAGCTGTTTAAATTAAAAGCTCAGGCTCTGTGATTTTAACAGAATTCATACATGGCAAATGGAAGAAATCTTACCATTGTCACTAAAATCAAAGATCACATCAAATCACATAATCAAGGAAGGTTTCTTGGTCTCTGTCAAATCAGCCAAGCATGAACACTGATTCAGTTCCAAAAGAACATGTTTTGTTTTTTTTTTAATTTTAACACTACTAGAAAAGACATCTTCATTAGAAAGCACCTGTATATGATTATCACTATGTTTTATTTAGTCTTATGTGGATGAAGACATCTGTTGCTTTTATAAAATCATCTTCTCCTATGAAATATAAGCAAGTCTATTTTCTGCTTACAATAAAGCTTGCTTCCTGACCTCTGCATATTGAAAACATGGATTATTTTTTACTACTCTAAGTCATCTAATTTCCAGCACAATTAAAGCTACATTTCATATACACTATCTACACCCTTTTTTTCCTGTATTTGGTTAAGTTGCTGCATCTATTCATATAGTATTTCTAATGTTATATTAAAACCTATCGACTAAAATTAAACGGCAGTTCCATAGTACTTTTTTGGAACTCCAAAATACTCTGGTTACTGGAGAAAACACTTCAGCTCTTACACAGAACTTCGTCATTTGGCCTCACAGAGGGTGTCCAGGGTCCCAAAAATGTGTATTTTATTCCATATCTTTCCATATCTTGGTTCTCTTTGTTCAAGGGGAGTCCATGGGAATCAGCACCTTGGTATCTAGTGATTATTACTGTTGTTTTGCCTGTTGTTGTTTCAGTTTTTAGTAAACTGTTATTTTTTCATTTACATCTTCCCGCACTCATCTTTCCTTATTAGTGAAAGAGAAGTGGTTAAAACTAAAGGGGAGGATGCTTGTTTCCCAGGCTCCACCCCATATATTGTCTTAAACCAAGACAAAGGGTTTTGCAAGAAATCAATGCCTTGTCCACATTACACTTACTGGGAACTAGGGCTACTGCAAGAAGAAAAAATATTTTCAAGGTCACATGGTAAGATACTGGAGAATCTTATAAGCTCCTAGTGCCTGACCTGTTAGTTTGAGGTATGGGTTACCTTGAGCATTTATTGACAGTTCATGTTTCTTTACCCTATAACATTACATCCAACTCCGGGCAGTTTTTGCCAGCTCTGTATCCACAGTCCTGACTGCAAATGTGCATGTTCCCCTAAGGGTTATTTTTATGTTTTCTCTAAGTGTTCATTAACACAGATTTTGGAGCAAGATATCCCCCTGTGCTGTAACTGATGCACAGGACAGGCATCCAGGAACTGCTTCCAGCTTCCTGATCCTGAGAAAGAGGACTTAGCTCTGACACATAGCTACTGGCAAGCAGCTCCATATTGCCTCACTGACACAAGGAGTGAGATTTAACTTGCCTATCGTCACACACCTACCAAAAAAACCATATTGCTAGCTGAGTTTCTCACTCTAGGTTACTTCTGCAGTCAGCATAGAGAAACATGGACCTTAGGATGACATTAATCTACTCTAACAGGAACCCATTCCTCTCCAATGACTACTAAGGAGAATTTCAGACTACAGACTTGTATGGAGATTGCAGGTACAGGAATGCACTTATATTTGTTAAACTGAATCCCATCAATAATTTCTAAGTGAGCACATACTAGCACAGTTTTGGACTTGAATGCGGCATAGACAACATACCAAGAATATCTGGGGCCAGATTTTCTTCTTTTATGGTGTCTGAACAGCCATAGGACTGTTGTATACACACCAGAGAGCTTGATCTTTAACATAACATATGTAACAGCAGCCAGCTAACTCCTCTCAGCTCCATAAGGTTTAAGTAAGAGACCAGCAATGCACTGGCCTGGAAAAAGACACTCTCCCTTTGACACTTCACATCTAAGATCAAGTTTCAAATGTGTCACTCAGTTTTTCAGCCCACAGTCACGAATTTAACCTCCTATCAATCTGGCTGGGAATTCCACATCCCTGGATTAAATAAGCTCTGAGAGAGAAAGTTTTAGACTTTCCTTTCAACACTGTGACAAGAAGCCTGAACAACAAATGGCTCCCAGTCTGGCCATCAGGAATTCTATGAATTCTGATGGGAGAAAGACTGAGAAAAAACTCAAACTCTCATGTAAGTGGTTATTCACTAGTATGGTAAATTCTCAATGGTTTTCCCCTTTTCTACAGTCTAAATTGAACCAAATCTGCATTACTCCAAACCATAATTTTCCATCTTGGGGCAGTGAAGACACATATACCTGACAGCTCCCCAGCCACCAGGATCACAAGGATGCCCACCCTGGATGGAGGTGAGGAAGAAAGTGCCTGGTAACAGGATACCCCAGCAGAGCAGCCAGGAACTTAAAGCCCATCAGTCAGAAAGCTGGAGACAGTGTGGACATAGCGTTGGCACACCAGGGGAAGGGAGCACCTTTCCCACCTTCCATCAGGGACGGAAGAGGTCACAGTCCCGTGCCACACACAAGGAACACACCCATGTGTAAGAGAGGGGAGACAAAGTATGTCCCTATTTTCATCTCTGCATATTTGGTCCTAAATCGTCTCAACACACACACACCAAGTCCTCTTTGACCTCCACCACTCCTTCTGTTCTTGTGAGACAGAAGCACAAGCTGCCTTTAGCTTCCGCACCCTATTTTTAAAATCAATACTGTTTTCTGATTTTTTCAGGTCAAGCCAAGCTGCCCACGAGTCTGTTGATGCTCCATATGCTGCTGAAAGCTGGAGAGGAAGAAGGGCAAATGAACACTGGCAGAGATCAATCAGGAGGAGTTGGCATTTCAATGCCATTGCGTGTGACTGAAGGTGGAAGTCATTCCCTGTCAGCACTTCCCTAGAGGAAAGTTTCTTCTTTTACAGATCTTTACACATAAATCCTTAGTGAATATATTGCATACTAAATGTAAATGCTGAAAACTGGAGGACTGGGCCATGTTTTCCACGTACAAAATACACAACTCCAGTCAGCATAAACAATAAATACATAGCACACTGGAGTCCACCTCCATTGTATTCTTCACTTGTACGTTGCATGAGGGAGGGGATGTATTGATTCCTAACACCGTGAAAAGAAGTCATTGCCACCATCACTAGCTGCTTTGATCTGAAAAGGAAAAGGCTGTTTTTTCAGTTGGCTGAAATTGAAATCTCATGAGAACAGCTGCTGTCATTTGAGTTCAGGCCAAGATGGCAACATTTGAGAAAAACAACTGATCTTGTGAATTTCCCACCACTTGGAACTGAAATTTAGAGATGCCAGCATCAGATATTTTTAAGTACAGAATTGAAGTTGAGGCAGAAAACTGAAAGTATTGAAGCAGCTACCCAGTCATCACCTGTGTCATCCTCTCACCCACACCTCATCTCCAGGGTCTTTAAAGGTCCAAGAGCTCCAGAAAGCTCCACAGTTAGAAATGATGGCCAACAACCACTATTGATTGTTGGCCATCATTTTCAACCATGGAGCTTTCTGAAAATCACAAGGAACCTTACACTTCAAAAGGAAAACCCTACTTGGCAGGAGCTAACTTTCTCATGGATCAGCTGAAATGAGGACTCTAAGTCTCGCTAGGTACATATACCATCATTGCCTTCTGCTTCAAGGACACATCTTCAGGTCTGCCTTTTCTAACTCAGGCATACAGAAATACAATTAAAATGAACTCTACTAAAATAAATTATTATCCTACATACCCAGCCTTCTAAGGTTGACAATGAAGCACACACGACAGATGTTAATCATGCCACTTAACACATGACTGGGTGGATGCTGTGGAAATGTGGGTGGTTTAAAACTGGATATAATACCAACCTACAGCTGCAGAAGTAACTGAACTTTGTCACTGCTTTAACAGCAGATTTATTATTTATGTGGACTTATTCATATAACAGAAAGGTCCTTTTAAAATAGCCTCACACCTAAAAAGTATTAACCAAGCACTCAAATCACTACTGGGGAATCATAAGACAACTTTAAAGAGCTAGTACTTAGTAATGCTAAAAACCAAATATTCTATTTGACACACCTGAAGAACACTGTATACACGCTTGAATGTATTCGTCTATTTTTGCTCATTGCAAACTCTTAACAAAATATCAAAACTCACTTTTAAAACCTTTTGTTACTGAAAATTATTCACATTGAAAGATCTGCAAGTAATTTTCACTTCAAACAAAGCTTTCAAAATACTAATTATCTTAAATTTGAGTTATGTGAATGATTAGAATGCATGATATACTTCTGTTCCCTCACTGAATGAATATAAATCTGTAAGGCAGGGCTTTAGTGCGAACAATTGTGATAAATTCACATTAAATGTCTGCATCAAACCTTTGTAGGTATTTCTTTAAATATGCAGTCTGCTCAAAGAATCCTGTAAGTAAAGATGCACATAAAACAAAAATAAAATGTTTATAAATACAGTGAAAATTTAATTTGGTTTTAAATGGCAATGAAAATGTGTTGAAGATGTTTCACTCTTTTCCTAGCTCTCAGGGCACTCGGCAGTTAGTCAATGAAGAGGCATTTGAAATAGGAATTGTAACTTTTTCAGCATTCCAAAGGGAAACCTGCACAAGTGCTGTGAGCTACATAGATACTTCTTCATCTCTAAACGTTACCCTACACTGTATACCTACTATGCCAATACTGACTTTAAAAGAATAGTTATCCTAAAAGCTAAAAGCAGCCATAAAATTCTGCATTTGGAATACAGGCAACATTCTGTGGACAATACTGTCTCCACATTAAAATTTAAATTATTTAAACCATGAGTCCAAGTTCTTTCTTGGTTATATTTTGTGTATTTGCAAAAAAAGGTCAGAAGACCATGATTTGACCTCAATCAGCCAAGATATTCAGTTTTACATTCTATGGAATAGATGGCAATAGCAGAATAAAACTAAATTTTAAATTTCGAATGATATTATAGCATAAAAACTTACTTCAGAACTGTCACACTGTGTCTGAAACCTAATAATTTCAGACACAGTGGTAGGTAAAAATCTTATTTCCTTTCATTAGAGATAAGTCATTAATATTTCTGTGATAACTACAGTACATCAAAACTGAGTGCATTAATCTGATCAGTCTCCTGATGTGCTTTTAACTTTTCAATTTCTTTCTTAAAAATATGACCAATGTAAATTGCATTTTAACAGTCTATGTGTATTTTGGTTTTATTGTTTCTATCACTGAATTCACTATAACAATATGCTATCTAGGTTTAAAGAATTATTATGTGAAAGTATTATCAAAGTCACTACGAATTAATGAGATTAATTAGACATGAATAATCACACTGAAATATTTCCTTAAAAAAGACCAGCTTTAGTAAAATGCTATGGTATTTGACACTATGATTAGTTTAGTGGATTTTTTGGTATTTGTTGACCAAATGTCAAATGACTGTCTTCAAGTAATTTTACACACAGTTCTGCAGTGTGCACTTCTGTCACTAACAGTCTCTGTTTCAGACAAAGTATTCTCAAATAAGAGTTGAAAATTAAGAGACTAAGATAGTGTATGAAATTTGAGGGAGACTCCTTCTGCAATATGTGTGATAAAGTCTCACTGAAATCAGCTGAAGCTTGGTCAGCATGGCATATAACACATGCTTAAGGTTTAAACATTGTTTTGCTCAATTTAACACAATTGCAGGTGTAGAGAAAAATCTACAGAAAATGGTATCTTTTTTTCTAGACTGATTAGAAATATGTCAGCAATTTACATGGTTTTATTCAGTGATCTGTATGATAACCCATCAATACTACCTGCACTGGTAATGAATTACATTCACAATCTTTTAAAATACCTCAGTGTTCTGTGGAAACAGATTCTGTGAATGAACACATCAAAGTGCTTTAAAAATATTATTTAGCAATAATTTTAAATTCAATATTATTCATCACCACATAAACTAAGTTCACACTCCCCTTTTTCTCCTGAGCGTACTGACATACTACCCTCCTGAGCAGGCTTAAACTCATAGCCATTAGCCTGTCATTGTACTGAACCTCTAAAGAATCATAATTTCCTAAGTTTTATCAAATATGCAGCCAGAAAAAGATATTTCAATCCAATTATGTATTTTTATTGTTGCTAAAATTCAGGAAGTTTACTTTTTTAGGGGGCTTGTTTTTTAATTGGGCTAAAATAAAGTGGGGGCAAAGCAAGGAGGCTCACTGAAGAGCTAAGTTACTATATTTTAATACATACTTGCATTACTTATGTGTAAATAACCTGGTGGCATAGGGGTTTTTATTCATTATTTACAAGTCAAAAGCATGATGCCTCTGCATAGCAAATTAACACAAAGAGTAAAATTTCACTGCAGACTGGCTTCTAACACCAAACATGAGTCAGTGCACAGAAACTGGCCCTTATCAACCAGTTCAACAGTTGTTACTAGTAGGAAATTCAAAACCCTTCAGACTTTTGAATTTTTCAGACAGTTTGTTCAAGGCTATGGACCCACACCCATAACAACAGCACAACCATGATGTTCATCAGAGGCATCTTTGCTTGTGCTTCTTACAAAGCAAGGAAGGCCTCATATGATTATAGAATTATTTGGGTTGGAAAAAACCTCCAAGTGGTCATCAAGTGGAACAGTTAACCCAGCACTGCCAAGTCCACCACTTAACCACGACCCTGTGTGCCACATCTCCAGACATCTCGCACCGTCCTCCGTGCAGGACACCGCAGTGAAGAGCAGGGAACCAAAACACAAACAGGGAAGCAGCTGGAGTTCATGTGACTGAGCTGATTCTTTAATATTCACTCCTGCAACTCACTTCATAATTCCAGAGTTTTAAAACTCAGGGTTATTGACAACAGCCAGAGCCAGCATGCATGCAATGCTGAGATGCCAGGCTACATGTAGTCGAAGTTCGCTTGTGTGGCTTAAGGGGCTTAATGGGTGGGGTATGCTTTTGTAAATACAATAGCAAAACAGAAAGGCAGATCAATTTTTCCCTCCTTACTTGATTATGAAAAAAATGTTTTAGTGCAAAAAGGTAAATAAAATAGGAGCATCCCAATTACTTAAGAATTCCCCAGCTATACTTCAGATTCAATAAGTGCATACTAATTAGCAGATAAAATGACAGCAAATTTATAACTTCAGTGTTAGTAAATATTTTGATTTTTTTGTTGTTTGAATCACAACTAAAAAACTGATAGGCGTATTTATGACACTTTCTTTTAATGTAGCTAAGGAATTGAGGTACTCAAATTAAGAAGGAACAGGTTTTCAAACAGTGACAACCTCGAAAATTCTCTAAGGTGTTTCATCTAACAACTACCTTATTTCAATGACAGTTTCTAAAATCAAGGCAGCCAGGCTTAATAGGCACAATTTTTTTCAATATTGATGAACAACTATGATATTCTGGTCTGGAAAGTGCTAAAGGACTACGAGGAAAAACATTAAAACCAATTATCTTGAAGAGATATTGCAACTTTCTGGTGAAGTGAACCACATGAAAATTAAACTTCCCATCCTAAAACAGGGGCATGTTTCAATGGGGAACAAACACAGTAACATCATATTTCAAATACCTAATGGTAAACAGCAGAAACAGGTAACATAAAATGTTAGCATGCTACTGAATTGCATTATAGGTAAATGACAGTTACACTTAAAAAGATGAGCAAAGGATGATTAATACTGACTTACGTCCCTCTTTAACTTATTTTAAATTCTAAACCAGTGCTTTTCAACTCACTGATTAATGACATACTAGTATGGTACAGGAGTTTCAAACACGTAGGTGATAAAGAGATGTACAGTTAGGTTAACACATTACAAAACTTTTTAACACTATGTATCTTCTAATTTTAAGTAAACACACATTTTGTCCTTACACCTAACTCCCACTTACCAGATTTTCTATACTGAGAGAGGTGCTATTGGCTGCAGGGAATTCAGCATCAAAGAGCTAAAAAAAAAGTCTCAGCTGGCAGAGACTGGCATATTCTCAAGTGCAGGTTTGCAAAATGACTACGGGAACTTCCTGGGTACTGACTCTGGATGACTATAGGACAAACCTCCTTGCTGACTCTGCATTTTCAAAAGCATTCAGATTTTGTTTTAGTCTCATTCATTGTGCAGTGAACATGTGTGTTTCAGAGAACGTTGAAAAAAACTTCTTCAAAATAGTTTATTCATGCTGATGAATCTTTTGTTACTGACCCTGGAACAAGTGGGTTTTCTTTTATCCAGAACAATCTTCTTCAGGTAAAGACCATGAAGCTTCTGGATATTAAAGGTTATCTCCTTCCTCTGTTTTTGGAGCTCAGAGACAAGGAGTGCTTGAAAGGAGAAAGAACACAACTCCATACATTGTTCTCCTAAGACAGATGACATTAAACACCCAGGATGAACTTCTACCAGCTTTAGAAGGAACTACTAAGGGAAGCAAAAGCTTCTCCAAACAGAAGCCAAAAAGCCACAAAAGTGAAAATCTGACAAATTTTACTGATCATACCATTTTAGCCAGAGCTGTGGATGCCCTGGATGCTGGGTGCTCTAGGTGTGCAGTCACAAAAGCACAGCCCCTGACAGCTGATTATCCAAGTACAGAGAACACCACAACACAGGGACACCAACAGATGGGCGAGCAGAAGGAAAGCATGAGTCAGTTTTAGTCCATGTGTCAAAAGAGCTGGCACATGAAATTTCAGGTATACCTGCAGGTCCAGCAGGGGGACAGTCATATAATGAGGAAGAACAAAATTTACAACTGTTTGCAGAAGGGTGATTAAAGCCCTCAGTAGCCTGGGCATCCAGTGTTTTATTATGATCTACACAGTACAAGTGACTTTAGCCAGGCCTCAGTTGTATGCTTTTGAGGGAAATGACTATTGAAGATGGAGGTAAGTTTAAGAAAATTGAAAAGAAAGAATTTAAGAAAATACAGGTCACTCCTTCTAAATAAAGGGAGACATCATTGATGTAAATTTCAGTAAAGCACTTGATAGAGTCAAATGGGAAATCACTGGTTAAACCAAAGGTCTCTTCAGCATCGAAGCTGAAGAAAAGGCAGGAAAATATTTATCTGAGAGGAGTATTACCAGTCAAAAGGAGGATGAACTAATCAAGTTTCACAGAACTGGGATTAGGATTGCCTTTATTTATCATTCATCTCAATAATATTCCTAGAATAAGTGTAATTGTAATGAAGAAATTTTCTTACGATACAAATTCAGGAGGTAAGGATACTTAAGGGAAAGACTGAACTGTACACAAAGTCAAATGACCTAGAGTAGCACAATAAGATTACCTGCAGTAGTACAAAATGTATTGTCAGGCAGCTACAGATTAATAGCATCTATTACAAGCTATGAGTTCATTACCTGGAAACGAGTGAGGAAAGAGAGAGACCAACCAGCCCAAGTCAGCTTGTTCATCACAGCATGGCTCTGAACAACAAATGCAATCCCAGAATATGGTAAACATAGTGCATTACTGACAGAGATGCGACAACTCTGCCACTGTAAAACTTCTCTCAAAACCTCACCTGTACTGAGAAATGCTGTGGAAAACCCAGTGAAAGCCTAATGATAAACCCAGCTTTAAATGTCAGGTTTTTGTAATAATATTATAGAAACAAGCAGTCAAAGATGGCCTACAAAACTGTATTGAACCTCCTGTTAGAGCCTTTTGACAATGTTGCATATATTGTTACCTTAAATAACTCATATGTTTTATGTATTGCAATTATATACATATTAAAATTCCACCTAAAGGCCTTCTAATCAATCCCTCATTAATGCAAGGTGTATTAAACAAAGACAAGAAATTAACTTATGAGAAAGCAGAAAACAGTGGCCTGTGATGTTTTGCTGTAGAAGTGGTACAGGAAGGTTCCCTTCACTTTGTTATGTCCACATACCAGCAACAAGTAGGAATTAGTAATTAGCAACATATACTCTTGGTCAGTCCTTAAAAATGCAAGGATTTATGGACTTGAAAAATGTAATGAAAAAATATGTCAGGTAAATGTGTAAGGGCAGAATATAAAACTAGAATGGAAAGAAATGAAAGGCCTCGCTAGAATGACCAGAAGAAAAGCATAAGAGGAATGAACTTCCCTACCACCCCAAGAGTCTCCTCAACTGCAGTGATTATTTCAGCCTAGCCTGGATGATGAATCTGTCTGTAAGTTGTGTATCTTGGTAGCCACCCACTGACAATTCTTGAATTTTAAGAATATATTATGACTCTGGCCGACCTCCTTCTGCATTCGTAGGAAGAGGGGAGGGAGGAAAACCTCTTGGAACATTCTGCTGGGCAAAAAGGCTATCAGGAGGACTTGGGAATGAAATCTGCTTGAGCAAAGCAGAAGAGCTCCTTTAGTCAGCCAAACAAATCTTGTAAGAATGTAACAAAGTCTTCTTTATCTACATGAGGGTAAAATGAGCAGAGCAGAAGAGCTAAAAAACAAATATTACATATACACTAGCTAGAAAACAAACTCAGCCTGAAATTTATCATGCCTAATTACCAGGCCAGATCTGATGATTGATCTCTTCCAGCCAGCATCCGGAGGTCTTGTGACAGAGGAATCCTTTTGCAGAGATCTCAATAGTTATATATATGTGTACAAAAAGCATCACTCCTAACACATCTGAAAATACCAAGCCCTCCTCTGCAGCTAACACTGGAAAAAGTAATTTTTAACCAGATTCTAAAAGCATCCTATGAATATCAAAAATAAAAGTTACGGAGCTACAAGAATGGCCAATCTCACGTATTTTACTCTTCTTTAAGTACATAGCAGCCAGAAGTACACTGGGAACATCACTGAACAGACCAAATATTTAGATTGAGCTTTTCAGGTCAGGTAATAAACACTGCACAGAAGATCTGAATCAGGCTATAGCATGTAAGAGGAGGAGGACAGACAGAGTATGGAAAACACCAACAGAATTATATGGTTACTCAATTTAGATATAAATATTATCCTTCTGATTCAGATGTGTGATCATCTTTTCATTGCTAGTCCTTTGAAGTGCAAACACATATAAAATCATGAGAAGATATTTTTATCAGTTATCTGCATTATTTTCTACCATCATAATACCTGAATTATAAGGGAAGCTGCTACTAAAAGCCATTTTATCACGTAAAAGCAGTATGCTGAAGTAGTTACAATTCAATTATGACCCACCATTATATGAAAGTGGGCATTTTAAATCCAGGAATCATTATTTGAAAAGCATGTTTCAAAACAAAAATTTAATTTACTTGTGTATGTGTGTATATACACATATAGATGGCTTTCCTTCAGTTAAAGATTTTAAAGACTAGCAAGTAATTCAACTGCTATACAATAGGAACCAATTTAGGAAGATGCTGCCTTATAAAAAAATCTTTCCTCAAACTAGCACAGACAGGAGCAGGCAGCATCCACACTGCTCATCTGATATTGAGCACCGTGGTTCTCACCTGGAAGAGGCACATCAGCTTTCCAGGGACTGGAGGAACTCCAGCCTTGCTTTTGCAGACAGTTGTTGACACACTGATTTGAGCCACTTGGTTCTGTGAGCCTGCACATGGCTGTCCAGGGCTGCTCCCATGTAAGGCTGCTGTTCTGGATCTGCCTGCCTGTGGCTGAAAGGTAAGGTAAAAAACCAAAAATAGCCCGCTGCTTGCTGGTGATGATTCTGAGCAAATGACTTGAGCACAAATCACTGATCAGTGCTGACAAAACACTAGCAGCTGGGAGAAATTCAGTGCTGTAGCCAGCTCTCAGCTACCTGCACTGTTTCAATAATTTAACCTACAGCATGGTGTTGAACTGGTCTAGGCAGAACAAAAGCCAGTGGAGGCATCACTTTAACTGAACTCTGTCCTTGATTCAGAAAGATACATTGGGTACTTCAAAAGTAGATTTCATAATGGTTCCATAACACAGCCACTGCTCTTTTCTGAGGGCTTTTTTCTTCCTTTTTGCTAGAGAGAGGATGGCAATGCTGGTTTTGTCTGGAAGTAGGAGGGTGTTGAATCCAGTGATTGTCCATCATACTGTGTCACTGTCAGGCTACAGTCAGGCCACATCTTACCTATCACTGACTGAAATCTTGCATGTCTGGCTTCAAAACTGTCCAGTTTCAAAAGGACCAACAAAGTGATGTGCCTTCTAAACCTAGTGTGACCTGACAGGGAAAGATTTTCTGGGAATTAGGATCTGTGATCTGCGAATTTCAGAGACTACTCTAGACTTCTGATACACCGTGACTTCATTCGTGCATGAAAATCAGCTGTGATTTGCACAGCTACCCAATATATATCCCCAGGGTCTGGATCTTGAGTAAGTCCCAGTTTGCAGCTCTGATCTCCAGAGAAGAAGGAGCTGTGACCCTTGTGTTGTGTTACCCCTTTTAGGATATGTATATGTACTGACTACACAGGAAATTGGTGTGCTGGAATCTACTTACTGGCTCATGCTCCTCAGACCCGGTGCCTACAGTTAGGGGGTGCAAAAGCTGCATTTCTACCAAAAGCCATCTTTCTGGACATACTTATCTACAAATCTAAGCTAAACAAGTTTATTCCTCCCTTCAAACAGAAGTTCCTCAGTTTTATTTGCATCAATCAACCATGCATATCTGTGCATACAAAACAGAAGATGAAAAGAAAACATAAATACTATGTTACTGGGCTAGCATTATTTGTCTTGCTACATTGGCCACTTCTATTTTAATATCATTCACCTCTTTGTGGGAGGATGGTATATCTCTCACCAGTGTTTTCAGCTGAGAGGAACCCACACAGATTTTTAGTGGCACCAGCACCACTGTGAATACAACTGGTTCCTGAGCCCACCCTGGCTCACACCCCACATGCTCTTGCAGATGATATATTGAGAAGCAAACATGGGAAGACAGATAGCCTTTCTGCAAGTAGCAATGCAAGGTCTTCACATATTCACTTACTGCAGACCCCTCAGGCTCACTGAAAACAAAGATAATCTGAGGGAGACATATTATGTGGTTTACACACAGAGAGAAGAGACTACCTCAGACGTAGCACAAAGAGCTTGCAGCTCCCTACATCATCTGGAAAGCATCAGATGCTTGTCTCCCTAAGAGCAGAGGGCACACAGTTTCCAAAGGTGACTAAACAAATAGTGGCATCATCAGCTACTAAACTGATGTGCCAACAAAATTTCTAAAACTTACATATTAGGGTTTATTATTATTTACTAATGCACTTTGAGCAATGTACATACAGGAGAAACATGCTAATTCACACTAGTTTACACATTTCTTGATTTCTGAGTTGTCACACACAGAAACCTAAAGTTGTCTTTAGTGTTTCAAGGAATTTCTATGTGGAAAACTAGAGAGTTTTTCCTAGGACTATTTGCACAATCTGACAAACGTACACGCGAGAACAGTTATGCACCAGAGCCACAAAGCAAGCGCCGCATACATCTCATCTAGATTTTGGGGTGCAGAATGCAGCCATCACATCCCAGTTGTTACCCCAACCTCCTTTACTAGCCCAATGGGCACTTTCAGGCTATGAGTCATTTTGTCTTGGCACAGAGGTTAAAAAAAATAGGTTCTTCAAGGGTGTGATTCATCTGTCCTGTTTCTCTGCATTCCCCACACAGGGAGCCTTGGGTGACTAACTCAGATGTAGATGTCTACATTTTGCCATGTGAATCCCACTCACAGTCTGTAATTTCCCAAGCATATCATACAAGAGCATAAGATTTCAAAACCAAAGAAGGGAGGTAACAATTTCCCTATCCTTCCCCCACCTGTGCCAAGTTAATTATATATGTTGCTCCTATAATGTATGTGGTCGCTAGAAGATCTGACAATATACCTTGACTTGTAAGACGATCAAAATATTTTCCAAGTACTACTTTTTTTCGGATACTCAAGTTGAATGTTATTACAGAGCCAAGAAAAAGCTCACAATGAGTATCACACTGTCAGGAAAGGAAGAAGTTAGATGAAATTACAATTCAATTGACTAGATGAAAATTGGTTAAAGGGAAAGAAATCCGCATGTCACAAGGTTTTGGTATCTCAAAGGACAACCTAGATTCAGGCAATCTGAAAGAGAAAGGGGGTTGATCTGTAGTGTCACAAACAACCAGAGCTAATCAAATTTTCCTAAACTGATTAATAGAAACAAAGGAAGAAGCAGGGGTCCCTGTAACTGCTCTGAATATTAACTTGAAAACTATAGTCTCAAGATGACCCTCAGGACTGGTTAAGCTGAATTCTCAGTGTTGCTGGATCTTTAACCTTCCCTGGAGGTGGCAGCAAAGGGAGAAGAAAAAGAGGAGCCAATATTTCCCTCACTTGCAGAGACGCAGAGATGGGAGAAAGAAATAGCACAAGGTGATGTCTGAGGAAAGAAGGAGCATGAAGCATTTCAGAGGAAGTTGAGAATTGTAAATTTTTTTTATTTACAGCAAGGAAGAGAAATTTCTAATCCTTCAATGGAGAACATGCTCACTCTAGAAGTTGAGGCAGCATCCACTTGAGCAGCTTCATTTATGAGAAATTAAATCTTTCTCCTCATTTGCCTCTTCTGACTTTGATGCTTTTTGCTTGTAATTTCCACTTCTCTGAGCAAAAGCACAAATACTTGCTTTTCTGAAATATTTGCTGCTGTTTCTCAGCCAAACCAGATGACAGATATGGAACATACTATTTTCACAGAGGCAGAAAAGACAAATAAAACAGTGCTGCACATGGATATTTCCCAAGTACTTAAAAACAAAGCCAAATCTCAGGATCCCAAGCAACAGGATGTCTTCCTCAATAACCTGCAAACTCCTGTTTGAGGAAAGTTGCCAGATGAAAGGAGAAAGCCCTATTAGTGAGTATTTTCAATGTTCCCCAGAGAAGAGGTAGACAATGAAATTACAGTTCATGACTTTGGGAAAATTGCTGTCATGAAAACTTTATGATAATACCATACTGTGTGAGATATTAGTACATTACCTACAAATATACTTTACAGAAATACTGGACCACCACAAGAGTCCACATACACAAATCTCATCTGGAATCTCTATAAGATAATACACCTCTGCTTTTCTTTCAAGACATTGATTTGAGCTGGTTTACATTTTTTTTTTTAGTTTTGTCATCAATCTTACAAGAATTTCCAGAGACATTTCCATATTAACATAGTTGTCTTTTTAAAAGTGAAGCACAAGAACATTTCCATTTTTAGAGGATTTTCTTTCTTCACAACCAAGAGCAATGTATTCCTTTTATCAAAATAGTTTGCAGACTCATTTTCTTCCAGCACGCATCTAATGCATTTAGGTCCCAAACCTGCAATGAGCACAGATGCAGGGGTCTGCCCACACACAGCAGGAAAAGGGCCATAATTCTGACTCATCTGGTAATTTATGCTTCTATACTGGTGTTACAATAATGTTAATATTGCATGAAAATATTTCTATAACACTTATAATATTTGTCAAAAAATAATATTCAGAAATTGTCAAATTGCCACCATGTTTCCTACATGATCCGAATATCTCATCTTCTAGTAGGCTGCACTGGCAAGGGCACATCAGAACCCAGCAACCCAGCACACGTGCTCTGGTATTTCCACTGTTTGTAATGACCTGAGCCACTGACAGAGCTCAGAGGGGTAAGGAGAGAATATGCCAGAAAATGAAAATATCCAACTCAGTTGCTGTGAAATGCCTTCAAATTCCCTGGTGTAAAATGCCTTGCCTGCTGCCAACCACAGAAGATCCTTAAGGACTGTCCCTTGTCAAAGTGTACACTCAGCTCATGTTTGTATCTCTCAGAAATGCAACAGATCACCACCACTCTCAGAAAGTGCTTAACAAGTCAAGAAGACAAATTTACGCTGGCTTATATGTAGAAATGACTGTACACAACAGGTCTAATATAGAAGTAGGTTAAGTCACATGTAGAATAAACATGGGAGTTTTACATTTTTACAAATATATATACATATCATCTCAGGATAAACTTAAAATGTGAGACCAGAATTTAAACTTTTGGATGGTATTCCTACTATCTCATTTAATCAATTAATTTGGTTAAATTAAGAAATGTCCCTCACAAATTTTCTTCTTTTTAGAAGTTGTAGCATACACCATTGATGAAATAGAAAACATAGGAAATTTTGCAAATTTTACTTGGATGCACACACCCAATTTTATGCAAGTTTGCCACAGTTTGATTTCCCTTTGTAGAAAAAGCTATTTTGTCCTTCCATGCTTGCATTTCAAGTATCTTTATTCTTTTGTCATTAAGTATGCCAGGAGTTACCCAAATACAACTCCTAAACTCTCAGTAAACAGTGATGGAAATGCTGGAATGCATTTCTTTTAATTCTGTGCCAAGAAGACACACAAAAAAAAGAAACAAAGACGACCACAGCCACAAGATGGTTTGAAACTGCTGGTCAAACTAGAAGGAAAGAAGCAAAGGGGCAGACAGTGGAAAAGGGACAAGTACCCTGTGAAGAGTATTGAGGTAAAATTCAGTTGTGTAGGGATGGGGTGAGGAAGACCAAGGTGAAGCTGGAACTGAACTTAGCAAGGGATGCAAAGAATAACAGGAAGGCCTTCTACAAGATGCTAACCAGAAAACAAAGGTCAAAGAAGGTGTACTACCCAATAAACAATGCTGGAAAACTGTTCACAGTGGATGAGGAGAAGGCTGAGATACTCAACTTTCTTGCCTCAGTTTTCAATGGCAACCTCTCTTCCACACCTCTTGAGTGGGTGGACTGCAACATGGAGACTGGAGAAACAAAGTTCTTCCCACTGTAAGTAAAGATCAGGTTCATGACCACATGAGGAACCTGAACATACATAAGTCTATGGGATACAATTAGAGACATCCCAGAGTCCTGAGGGAATTGTCTGATGTAGTTGCCAAGCCACTCTCTGTAATATTTGAAAGGTCATGGAAGTCAGATGAAATTGCTGGAAAAGGGAAACACTGTCCTCATTTTTGAAAAGGTAGAAAGAAGGACCCTGGGAACTACTGACCTGTCAGCCTCCCCTCTGTGCCTGGGAAGGTCATGGTACAGATCCTCCTCAAAGCTGTGCAAAGGCACATGGAGGACAGGGAGGTGATTTGGGACAGCCAGCATGGCTTCACCAAGGGCACGTCCTGCCTGGCCAACCCAGTGGCCTTCTATGACAGAGTGACTGCATCAGGGGACAAGGGAAGGGCCACAGATGTCATTTATTGGGACTTCTGTAAAGCCTTTGACACAGTTCCCCACAACATCCTTCTCTCTAAACTGGAGAGAGAAGGATTTGATGGGTGGACTGTTAGGTGGATGAGGAATTCATTGGGCAGTTGCTCAACATTGGGTTGTGGTCAATGGCTCAGGTGGACATTGGTGATGAGTGGTGTCCCTCAGGTGTCCTCATTGGGACCAATGTTTTTTAATATCTTCACTAATGATACAGAGGAAGGGTTTGAGTGCACCCTCAGCACATTTGCTGATGACACCAAGAGGAGTGGTGCAGCTGAAGGATGGGATGCCATCCAGAGGGACCTGGACAAACTGGAGAAGTGGGCCTGGGGGAATCTTTTGAGGTTTAACAAGACCAAGTGCAGGGTGATGCACCTGGGTTGGGGCAATCCCTGGTATCAATCCAGGCTGTGGGATGAACAGATTGAGAGCAGTGCTGTCGAGAAGGACTTGGGGGTGCTGATGGATGAGAGACTGGACCTGACCCAGCAATGTGTGTTTGCAGCCCTGAAAGCCAATTGTGTCCTGGGCTGCATCCAAAGCAGCGTTAGCAGCAGGGCAAGGGAGGGGATTCTGTTCCTCTGCTCTGCTCTGGTGAGACCCCAGCTGGAGCGCTGCATCCAGCTCTGGGGTCCCCAGCACAGCAAGGCCCTGGTGGAGAGGGTCCAGAGGAGGCAACCAAGATTATCAGAGGGATTAAGACCTCTCCTATGAGGAAAGACTAAGAGTAATGGGACTGCTCATCCTGGCCTTCTGGTACCTAAAGGGAGCCTACAAGAAAACTGGAGAGGGACTTTTTATAAGCTCCTGTAGTGACAGCACAAAAGAGAATGGCTTTAAAGTGAGAGTAGGTTTAGATTAGATGTTGGGAAGAAATTCTGTACTGTGAGGTTTGTGAGGCATTGGCACATGTTTACCCAGAGAAGTTGTGGATGCCCAGTCCCTGAAGGTGTTCAAGGCCAGGTAAGATGGGGCTTTGTGCAACCTGGTCTAGTGAAAGGCGTCCCTGTCCACGGCAGGGGGGTTGGAACTAGATGATCTTTAAGGTCCCTTCCAAACCAAACCATTTGATTATTCTATGATTGAAACAAAACTGTTGCTCTGAATGACTGAGATGAGCTTATTAAAAGAATCTTTAACATACTCAAATGACAGACCTAAGTATAAAAGATGTGACTGTCTGTGTGCATGCATGCATGTGGCAGAGTGGGAAGATGTGTAATTACGTAGATAGGTATGTTACTGGATAAAAGAACCTCATATTTAGGAAGAAAATAACTTACACAGATGCAATTCCTAAGTTCCTGAAATCTTCTCTTGGAAAGGTCAAATCATTCAACTCTTCTAGATCCTTCTCAAGTTTCGCTGTTATTCAGCCAACATCACTCAAGCCCTAACCCAAACAAAAATCTCTATTGTTTTTTTTAAGTTCCTACCAAATGATTAGAAACCCTGCTCTGATTCATGCATTCCTTCCTGCATGAATTTACCAAAAAAAAGAAAAAGAAAAAAAAAACAAAAAACAAAAAACCAAACAACACCTTTTCCTACCACTATTTGAGTTGTGGCGCTTAGATGTGCAAACACGAGCACTGTGACTATTCTTTGAGGGTCCATATTCCCAAGGAGTTGTAGTGCAAGGAGGAATGGGGAGAAGGGTACCTACAGGCTCATCATTCTTAAGCTAGATGATGAGAAATGGTGTCTGGAGTTTATTAGTTCTTCAAACAGTCAAAGTCATTACTGCACTAAATTAAGATTGCTTGAAGGCACGTCGAGCAATTTACCTTACACAAAATAAAGGAATCAACAAAATTGCACATGAAGAAACTATTACCTGATCCCTGGTTGCAATACTTCACACTTCCTTAGCATCTCTCATCCAAGGATCTCAAAGCATTCAGAAGCCAAATCTACTAAAGATGAGTCCTTACCTTGCTCAGAGGTTACTGCTTGCACAGGTTTGTGTCTACCTCTCACTGAAGGTATCTGTGAGGCCTTTGGAGGTCCAAGGCCATATTTACAACAGAAAGTCTGAAAGTCTGAAAAGAGCAAATCTGTAGGCATGGGTTCATGCACAGCTGGAAGGTGCAGCAGGAAGCACACAGAAAGCAAAATGCACAAGCAGGGCACTCTCATTCACACATCTCCAGCTCTGCTTGCATAGGTCTTATGGCACTTGACTGAGAAAGCACTTGAGAGCACAGTCTCTGCAGATGGCTTGGTTAAGACAACTATTTTGGAAAGGGCAGACACAGCCACCCATTATGCTTCACTCATCCACAAACACAGATCTTTGGATTACTGTATCCCTTCTCGTTTCCTGCAAAAAAGTTTGTCCTTTCCCTTTCACAATATACTGTAAGAAGATACAGTTCAAAAATAAGGAAATTCATAAATAAGAAAGACAAAACACATTTGTTAGGATTGTTTATTCACTGGGGAATCAAAATAGGAGTCTCCACCACTGTGGGACACATTATGAGGCTTCACAAATGTAAAAGCCATGGTCTCACAAAGGGAAGAAGCATTCCTCCAAGGATTGTAGACAGGGACCTGTGGGCAGAGGACTGAATTTTGACACAGTTTAACTACCGGTATTTCATTTCCAACACTGAGCTCCCTTGGTAATAGGTGAAATTCTCTAGGTGTGACACTGCAGAAGACTCAGGATGGTGGCAACTGGGGACAAATCTCTGTATTTCTGACTGTCAATGTCACACCTGTAGAGTTGATTGCAATGTCTGAAACAGTCCAGAACTGCGGAGGTACAATGCTGATGTAAAGCGTTATTAATTCCCTTCCCTTTTATATGCAAATTCTCTTCTGTGCATCACAGAATCTCATCTGATGACCTAATTTCACACACTGAAATTTCTGAACTGATTTATAACAAATACACTGGTGGATGCACACACAAATGCATATATCAATATATACACATTATATGAAACACATTTAAACATACCACCAAAGACTGCATAAATTGCCAGTAAGGAGTGGTCAAGACCCTCACCTCTGACATGATAACACTTTGCATCAAAACCAGAATTTAGGATTCAAATTTACCTTTTTCATGCAAGATCCTTAGCCATCAGGAACCAGAGTATTTGGATATATTCTCTCCCACACCTGATGCAGCTGATATAAAAAATAATGAACTAACTAACTCAGTGTATTTGAAATTACCAAATTGCCTTCACAGCTCACTAGTCAATACATATGCTTAGGAACCTGACTGGGTATGATCCACTCTCTAATCCAATGAAAACTTTTAAGCACAGGATGATTTGGGGATTTTGTACTTTGGCTCTGGTTGTGGTTTTTTTTCCCAGGGGGCAAAATGAGTGAGAATTTTCTGATTAAGCATAATTTAAAAATACACTATTTTTGGTCACTGTATATCCAAGTTTTCTTCTTTTCCACTTTGGAGCTACATCCCAAAAAACAGTAATGAGCACACACAAACAGCAGTACTGACTAGACGGTGTGTCTTACTCTTTTTAGTCTACATGCACTACGTAACACAGTAGGGCAAACATTCAGAAGTGTTCAGCTTTCTTTTCAGCACAAACATACATCTGATTTCACAAGTATTTAGCCTGCTGGGTGAGCACTGGCACTGAGTTCTTGAAAAAATTAAGGCAAGGAAAGGACAGCCATACCTATGTGTTTGCAAAGTACAGCAGTCTCCAGCAATTCAGTACACTAGTGGCTGCATCAAAGCTACAGCACATGGTTAGATACCATATTAGCAGTTAGGTACCATATTATCACACCAGTATCAGCAGAGGCATTCAGTACATTCAGCACCTCTCTTTCAGAAACACCCATCTGCACTGAAGGCAGTGGAGAGAGTACCTCTCAGTGGGGAAAGGACATCACCATGGGTCTCTATAGAGAGTATCACACAACACATCACACTTTTCTTATTTGTCGTGATATATTACAAGGTAAACTTCCACCGTTTATTCAGGATTAGATTTTTCAGAGACAGGAAATACAGTTAATAAATGAAATTCAACAGAAAATCCTTTTTAGAAAGCCTAAACAAATATCACCTGTTATTAATATGCTGTCTTTCTTTACTTCCACAACACCAAATTGCAGTATGTTTTGAGTGATTCCAGTCTCCACCAATTTTCATTAAAGTGGAAGACTCGAGGGTCTCCATATAACATAAGTTAAAAAGCACATTGGAAGGAAAAGCTTAACCCTTCTGCTCTGTTTACATTCCCTTCCTAAATCATGAAAAACTTATCTTAGGCACAGTGATATTTTAATTTAAAATAAAACTCAGAAACATCTTAATTTGAAAATAACTGACATTTAATTGTTTGTATTTTTATTCATCTGTGAATTCCTGTAAGTTAAACTAATACAATTGACCACTCACTATGTTTGATTGGATTTTCTCAGAAAGTTTTAGTAAAAAGCTTTGAAGCATTTCTCTTAGAATCACAGAATCACTTTAGATTTAAAAAGGCATTTAAGATCCTCAAGGCCAACCATTAACCTATTCCAGTCCAAACCAGCACATTCAGCGCTTGCCAGGTCCACCACTAAGCCATGTCCCTACATGCCACATCTATCACACATCTGTTCAATACCTCTAGGGATGGTGACTCCACCACTTCACCTCCCTGGGAAGCCTGTTCCAGTGCGTCACAACCCTTTCCGCACATAAATTGTTCCTAATATCCAGTCTAAACCTCCCTGGCATATCTTGTGGCCACTTCCTCTCCTCCTATTGGCTTGTTACCCAGGAGAAGAGGCTGACCCCCACCTAACTACAATGCCTTTTCAGGTAGTTGTAGACAGCAATAAGGACTCCCAGCATAAACACCCCCATCACCCTCAGCCACTCCTCACAGGACTTGTGCTCNACATCTGTTCAATACCTCTAGGGATGGTGACTCCACCACTTCACCTCCCTGGGAAGCCTGTTCCAGTGCGTCACAACCCTTTCTGCACATAAATTGTTCCTAATATCCAGTCTAAACCTCCCTGGCATATCTTGTGGCCACTTCCTCTCCTCCTATTGGCTTGTTACCCAGGAGAAGAGGCTGACCCCCACCTAACTACAATGCCTTTTCAGGTAGTTGTAGACAGCAATAAGGACTCCCAGCATAAACACCCCCATCACCCTCAGCCACTCCTCACAGGACTTGTGCTCCAGATCCCTCACCAGCTCCGCTGCCCTTCTCTGGACACGCTCCAGCACCTCAATGTCCTTTCTGCAGAACTGCAATGTCCTTTTCTCCAGAACTGGACACAGAATTCAAGGTGAGACCTCACCAGTGCTGAGCACAAGGGGACAATCACTGCCCTGGCCCTGCTGGCCACACTATTGCTGATACAGGCCAGGATGCCACTGGCCTTCTTGGCCACGTGGGCACACACTGGTTCATGTTCAGCTATTGTCCTTTTCCACCAGGTAGCTTTCCAGCCACTCTGCCCCCACCTGTAGAATTGCATGGTTGGTTGGTTGAATACACAGTAATTAAGAAAACTATTTCTTAGCAGTTACGGATGGGGCAATATGTCATTAAATGTAGACCAGAGCACATGGGTATTGTAGAGATGGCTGAAATAATTGTTTTCAACATCTTAACTTCTGACGATAAGAGTTTCCTGCATAGGCAAAGAGAACTAGGTCCTGATGAACCAAATCTTAAACAAATGATCCTACAGTGGCTTTCTTGCACACAGGGAACATACAGACATCACTGTTTCTATCTTGTAAGCAAGGCACTCATCAACACACCACCACAGACAATTCCCCCTTCTAAATCTGTCTCAAATTCCTTCCTTGTGCAATACCTCTGCAGTGGTTACTCCCTATCTCTTGCAGCTTATTGAAAATAAGCATTTCCTACTGTCATTGACTTACTAGCTTTGGAGAAGCAGTACACCCTGCTCTGGTAGGGTGTACAAAGGTTCACCAAGGTTTTCATTCCACCTTAACATAAGAGAATCATCACTTAAAACCAAAACCATAACAAACAAGGAAAACAAAACACACCAAAAAAAAAAAAAACAACAAAACCAAAACAGAAGAGGTTTGTTTGGAAGACAAGAAAATACCCTCTTCAAAACAAATTATCTCTGCAACTTCTAAAAAGCTTATACGCACCTATGCACCTATGCATATATTTGTGTAGGTGTTTAGTCCTTCCCAGGATTCCAACAGGTATCCTGGCTACGGGAGCAATAGCATAGGGGTCACAACAGTACAGCATTAAGTCTCTTCAGTGCAATTAGTATTATGATAGATGTAACTCTCCTTATCCTAAGTATATTCCTTGGGAGGTACGCCTGGGAAGTGAATGAAGGCACTTCTGATGCCCTGTCTAGGACTGTGCACCTGGAGATTTAAAGGACATCTTTCTTTCCCAGGTCATGTCTAATTGAGTACTGCATGTAAGGCCTGTATAAATATACAAGAATATTTCTAGAGCTGTGTATCAAGGCACTTTTCATCTACTTCCCTTCTCAATTTTCTTCTATCAGACATTGTTGGGACTAATTCCACTAAATTATTAAAAAATACATTAGTCATAGGCATACTGCATTCATTTTGTGCAAAATTCAGGAATAAAAAAACCCCAAGAAGTCCTGCTGCAAAGCTGTAAGAGCAGATTTTAAAAGCTCAGACCATCCTAGAAAATGAGAATACTCAGGTATATCCAACCTCTTTTATAACAAGGACTATAAAGATAAACTGGAACCATTGAGCTTTACCCGTCACTTCCCCAGCAGTAAAAGTTCGTGGATCTGTTACCAGTCACAGGCTACTCTAATACAAGTTTCCCAGGAAATAACAGCAAATTTTGGGTCCTGTTCTGATCACAGCTTGGCCAAACATAAAGGTCGGATCTAAGTAACTCTTACGTTATCCTGACATGACTTTTCAAAGCTATTTCTAGTGGTTTGGTTCTTTCATCTTCATTAAAGATTGACCTACAAATTCCATATTTGTTTCACTAGAAACAAAATTCTTTATAGCATGTTTGGAAAGGGGCTATTTTTGGGACTACAAAGACACAGCTGTTCTTTTTACAGTTAAAACGGAAAGATGTGTGCTGTTAAAAAGATGTGTGGTGTTCCACACAGCT
The DNA here is from genome assembly GCA_013398175.1 of Climacteris rufus. Lineage (NCBI taxonomy): Eukaryota > Metazoa > Chordata > Aves > Passeriformes > Climacteridae > Climacteris > Climacteris rufus. The sequence goes on along the minus strand of VZRZ01005515.1, from coordinate 240,030 downwards.
GCTTGCCTTGGCCAAAGGTGTGGTGTGACTGGAGGAAGGATGGGAGTCTCAAGAACAGCTTTCTCAGTCTCTAAAGGATTGTTCCTTAGAGGAGCTGGGACTACATAAACAAAAGCAGGCATTGTCAGGACCAGTGTGATGAGGGTGTGGAGAAGACAGGATATGAAATTGGATGTGGAGAGAAGTCAGCGGGAAAGAATGAGACTGCAGAGACAGCGTGTGACAAAAGATGAGGTTAGACAACAGATGGCAAGCAGGAATGCAGCGTGGCTTTTATCTGTGCCAGAAACCACTGATAACACAAGGCTGCTAGCTACAGAATCATATATATGCATATTTTATGTATGATATATTATATATACACACATACATTCAGAAAAATGCTTTATTAGACATTTAAACAATACAGAGATAAAGGTTTCCCCATCCCTCTGTTCCCTCAGCCATGGGTGCCTCCACCTCAAACACGTTCACTTGAAAGAAGCAGCAGGAAGTACCCTCCTTGCTGGGCCTTCTGGGCTTGTAGAAAACAAACACTCCTATGCATATTTTCCATGCCAACCAAAAGGAAAATTTGGTGGGGAATTAAAAATCAGGGGTAATTGCTAAATAAACAGCACACCAAAATATCAAGCAAATTGCGAAGGACTTTCAGAAGACTCCATCTACTACTTCTTAAAATGCTGTATTTTTTATATGAATCTGTATCTTAAAATAACACGATGTAAGAAAGAAGAATCTGGACAGAGGCTATTAAAAGGCCAAAACTGTTCCCATTCCATAACATTCTTCATTTCCTCACTACCACATCATCCACTCTTATCTCTGCTTCTTACGCTTGTAAAAATGTATGCAAACAGTAATGGAACAAGTGATTGCAAAATCCAATTTTCCTGCTCCTCGTACAAATTTCCAATACACCAAAACACCCACCTATACTATCTTACTCACTGCAGGAAACCCCATGTGCTAGCTGCTACAAAATGTATTTTAAAAGACAAACTTCCACCCCTAAACACACTTACACATCTACCACCATAAACCACTCAAGACAAAGAGACCAATAATTATACTCCTAAGATTCTGCTCTATCACCATACTGTGCTTTAAAAAAAAAAAATCAAATTCTAGTACTATTTGTTTTAGATATTGTATTTCTAATGAAGTCTCTGCACTTACTAAGCCATCAACATATACCCAATACTTCAATTTCACTACGGAATAAAACAAGCAGGAAAGTGTGAGCAGCATAAATTGACAATGGAGGCAAAAATGGAGGACTAAAGGCAATGAGAACTCACTGGGTCCTGTAAGAGTCCATTGCCAGAGTCACAAACTTTGTCACAGCTGAAATATTTTGCCTAATGCTTCCATTACTTTTTTGTGTATTTTTCTGTTCTTCTGGGCATTAAGTTCTCTGGACATTGCTAAGTAATCCCTTTGAAAAGTTGACATGGTTCCATGTCGCAGTAACGACACGAAAGAAGGAGACAGACACCTGTTGAGCAAGGAACAAACTGCAGGCGAACCCCTGCCCATCTTTATTTTACTTGTGTCTTAGAAACCACTGTGGATTGGAGGAGACAAAGAGCCTCCCCTCAATCACACTGGTCAAAGGAAATGTCCATCAAACTTCTGTGCCCAGGAGAAAGGAATGTAAATAAAAGGACACCATTACAATAACATGGCTATGTTTACAAAGAATGTGTGAGAGCTAGTTACGAAAGAATGACAACATCCAGAACTGCAAAACTCAGGGCAACAGTTCCATGGCTCCTTACAGGAGCTCTGAGGAACTTAAGTTTTTTAACCTTTAAAATGTGACAGTAGTCACAAGTTGCTATTATTGGCAAAAGACCATCAGTATAAAAACACAGCTATATACATTCCCTTAGCTGAGGGCAACTCAGTGTATACTTGTTAATCTGCATCATGCCCTTCCTGCTGAGGTTAAATAGAAAAATGAAGAAAATCCCTTGATATGTGCAGAACATCCATCTCAGATATATAAAAAGAGTATCACCGGCTATGAGGAAGGAAATTTTGCAGGCATCACTTGTTAAACCACTGAGCTACTTGTCAAACTGCTGAAAGCATACTACTCCTCAGGGCCTATAGCTTCTAAAACAGACACTAATTTTTCAGTAGCTTCCTGTACTTCAGGGCACAGAAGACTGAAATGGTTGTACTTGGAAAGAAAATTGTATTTTGGAATATGCACTCTATTATACACTAAACCAAGGTTTATGGTGTTTAATTAAGGCCAAATAAGGTCTAGAAAGCAAAGAAACCATTCTAATATAATTTGAATTCTACATTAGCAAGAAAGTGATTTTAATACAGCTTTACATTAAGTAGCAAGGCCAACAGAAAAAGAATGTTAAAAAATCAGAAGATCCCTTTGAAGAACTATTTTAGTTTTCATTTACAAGCAGACAAAAAAAGATCTTCATATTAAATGCTTCATGAAGAAGTGTGGCCTTTCAAGCTTTCCGCAAACTAAAACAATAGAGAAAATTAACAGATGTCAATAGGAATTTTTTAATCTCTTCTGTTAAAGTTGGAGAAGAATTTATTCTTAGTGTTACCTTCAGATCCTGTGTGGCTAAAAAAAAGATAGTGATTAAATTTGTTTATATAAAAGTCTGCAAAAAAGGTTTGTAATAGCTTCCTTCAACATTTTTTGATAATTTAAAAATTAAATTATATCCAAGAAAATACAAAAACAAGTGCTTAGAGAGAGAATTTTGGATAGGGAACTGAATAAAGGACTCCTTTATCAGAAGAACTACACAGCCACCTTGACCAGCATGGAAAACTGCTTTTTGGATGACTTTTTTTCTGAAGGCAGAATCCCCAAAGGCAAATTCATGATCACTGCACCAGTGCAGTTGAGATTTCCATTCAAAAAATCAGTGGCTATGTCCACTTCTTAACAATATGGCCTTGAGTGATATTAAAAATATGAACTAGAGGAAAACAAAATACCATGACATATAGGACCAGGCCTGTGCAATTATGGAAGAAATAAAAACTTATCTTTAGGGCAATAAATACTGCAAATCTGCGTTGTTTAAACAATTCAAAGATGGCCAAAGAGCAATACATGGGTTACCAGTGCTTGTCCCCTGTACTCAGCACTGGTGAGGCCACACCTCAAATCCTCTGTCCAGTTCTGGGCCCTCACTGCAAGAAAGACATTGAGGTGCTGGAGAATGTCCAGAGAAGGGCAACAGAGCTGCTGAAGGGTCTGGAATACAAGTCCTGTGAGGAGTGGCTGAGGGAGCTGGGGTTGTGTAGCCTGGAGAGGAGGAGGCTTACAGGAGACCTTATCACTCTCTACAACTCCCTGAAAGGAGGTTGTAGCAAGGTGGGGGTTGGTCTCTTCTCCCAGGTAACAAGCAATAGAAGAGGAAGTAGCCTCAAGATGTATTGCAGGAGGTTTAGATTGGATATTAGGATCAATTTCTTCATGGAAAAGGTTTCAACCACTGAGACAGACTTCTCAGGGAAAGGGTGGAGTCACCATCCCTAGAGGTATGGAACAGATGTGTGATAAATCCCTACCCTCTAAGTTCAACCAAAAGTACTGAAGACATGGGAAATAAATCATTAAATTGTCTTAAAATGACCCTTCCTGAAGTGCTGGATCCCAGCACACAATCCAGTTGTTGCCCATCAATTGTGGTTAGACAACTCAATATCAAGGGCTGCTACCTTTCAGGTCTATCACATTAATTAAATTAAAGGAAAAACTTTATGTTTTCAGAAGAATACTATCATTAATCACTCTGCTCTTGCAGTGGATGACCATCCTGATGGACATTGGTAATAAGTGGTGTCCCTCAGGCATCTGCACTGGGACCAGTGTTTTTTAATATCTTCATTAAAGACATAGAGAAAGGGATCGAGTGCACCCACATTTGCTGATGACATCAAGTAGAGTGGTGCAACTGACATACCTGAAGGATGGGATGCCATCCAGAGGGACCTGGACAAGCTGGAGAAGTGGGCCTGGTGAGGTTTAACAAGACCAGGTGCTAGGTGCTGCACCTGGATTGGGGCCATCCCTGGTATCAATCCAGGCTGTGGGATGAACAGATTGAGAGCAGTGCTGTTGAGAAGGACTTGGGGGTTCTGCTGGATGAGAGGCTGGACCTGACCCAGCAATGTGTGTTTGCAGCCCAGAAAGCCAATTGTGTCCTGGGCTGCATCCAAAGCAGCGTTAGCAGCAGGGCGAGGGAGGGGATTCTGTTCCTCTGCTCTGCTCTGGTGAGACCCCAGCTGGAGTGCTGCATCCAGCTCTGGGGTCCCCAGCACAGCAAGGACATTGACCTATTAGACTGAGTCCAGAGGAGGGCCACCAAGTAGATTAGAGGGATGGAGCACCTCTCCTATGAGGAAAGGCCAGGAAAATTGAGACTGTTCAGCCTGGGAAAGAGCAGGCTTTGGGATGATCTAATTTCAGCCTTTCAGTACCGAAAGGGAGCCTAAAAGAAAACTGGAGATGGACTTTTTACAAGGGTGTGTAGTGACAGGACAAGGGGGAATGGCATCAAATTGAAAGATGACAGGTTTAGATGAGATATTAGCAAGAAATTTTTGCTTTAAGGATAGTGAGACACTGGAACGGGTTTCCCAGAGAAGTTGTGAATGCCCCATTTCTGGAAGTATTCACAGACAGGAAGGATAGGGCTTTGAGCAAACTGGTCTAGTGGAAGGAATCTCTGCCCATAGCAGGGGAATTGGAACTTGATGGTCTTAACGGCTTCCAACCCAAGCCATTTTATGACTCTGTGATTCTTTGATTCCAAGATATGTGAGTGGCCATAGCATCACTACCAGATCCTGACTTCTTGAAATTACAAATTCAAAATTAGTAGACACATGTTGGTACAAGATTAAGATATTACTGACAAACCAGGTAGCTAATGTCAAATTTTGTTTCTACCAAAGTACTTACTCTGTAATTTGAGGAAGAAATACCAAACTGTCACTCGCAAGCTACAGCATATTACTGATTTAAAATCTCTTTCCTTCTTTTCTTAGTACAATCCCCAAGATGTTCTAAATTCCTTAACCTTCTCCTCCAACAGATCACTTCACTTGTGTCTCTCTGGCTCTCTCCCATCTTCTTTTTCTTTTTTTTTTTTTTTGGTCTGATAAATATCACACATTCAGGAGCAGGGGTGTTTTTGGGTGGATGGGCTGCTGCTTCTTAAGGTACACACTTACGGTCAGCAGCACTCTGTGAACAGTAGCATTTGCTTGTGTAGCTGTGAAGATGTGATTACATCCATTTCAGTTTGAGATTTCACTGTGCATCCCTTATCAGGCACACTGGAGCAGACAAGTGTTTCATATTAAAGGCCACATCCTTCAGTCCTTAAGGTCATCCAAAACAACCAAAACTTAAGTTTACTCCAAGACTGTCTCCTGCAGTCAGTCCTCCCAAATGTAGCACTGATATACTTCTTTGCCTCTTTCATATCCATTTTCTGGCTGCCAAGATACAAGATAACACTACTGCTTATCTGTTTCTCATCACTTCGGAAAACTCATTACTTTCTACAACATCTAGAAAAGAAAGGGCTAGACCGGTGCAGCAGAGTCAAGGTTTAGTTACATGTTAATCACAGTATGTATATGTGACAATCTTTAAATGTGAAAATAAGATTCATACTAAATAACCAAATAAACTAAATAACTAAATGGGGGTTTCTACACTGGGGAAGGAAAAGGCAGTAAAGAGCTGGAAATTCTCCTCTTCCCCTTTCCACCTGTTTCAGAGCATGGATCAAACAGTGCAGGATCAAGGCAGAGACTTCTATGATACTTTCTATAGGATTTAGATGCTGTTTCCTCTCTCCAGTTCCTTTCCATTGTATCACTGTGGAAAATGCAGAGGAACAGCCAGATGTTTTAGATGGTGGGATCAGTGCTAGAAGTGGCCAACCAAGCCCCTGATACCCAAGGAGCAAAATAAGACTACCTAAAATCATGCTTGCTCATGCCAAATGACACTGTGAAGCCTATAAGATTATGCACCTACATGGCTTATCTGAAAAATGGGAGCGAAGTGCTCTGATGCTGTCTGCCAAACTACTACATATGATAGGTGCATGCACAGCCACGCACACTAGGACAACCTCCACAAACTGCCTGGGGACCAAACAGTTATCCCTACACGCTGTAGCGTGGTACTGGGGAAAAACTACAGAAAAGTGCCAGGGAGTTTTCCTCAGAGCAGTTGCTGACTTAGCAAAGCAGGGACCTTTACATATTCTGATTAATGTCTCTACTGTACAGTGAACTCTTGGCTCCCATTATTCACCTTTCTTCTCACCTGCTCAGGCTTTTAGCTGTACTTGCCTCAAATGTCAATGTCCATTACTCCTTTTTCTTTCCATTTAATCAATTCTTTTTAGCTCCATTCTTCACATGGCCAAAAAGGAGAAATGTAACCTTTAATTAAAAACAAAAATACACAAACACACACCGTTCCCTCAGGCACCAAGACTGCACAGATTAATATGTACATGCACATAACCTCCAATATGACAGGCTGGAGATGACAAGGCTGGACAGACACAGGGGACATGGCACCCTGCCTATAAACCTTGAGACTAACAAAATATTTAGAGCTGCCTTACAGCTGATCTACTTGTGCTCTTTAAGTGTCATCTTCTCCTCTCTGCTTACTCTGTTATGAAGATAATCTCCTGGTTCAGGGCATTTCTACAAACTCCATCACCCAGCTCCTGTGACAGCAGGGGCCCTTTCCTAAACAGAGGAAGCATTGTTCTTATAAGTAAAAAGATTAAAGCAAATTCCAAGTCTTCAAAACCAGAAAAGCTCCAAAATTCTGAGACTGAATTAACAGAGTAAATTGCTTTGAAAAATAATAATGTGGATTACTACCATCAGGTCCAGGAACACTAAGATGTGGCTGAGCTCAGTTTCCAAGTCCTCTGCTACAAACTAGAAGACCTAACCATCTTCTTTTTACACCAGACCAGATCTCTTACATAGATCTACCTTTCAGTGAGAAGGTATGGGGCAGCCAAAGAGCAGTTAGATAATTCTATAAAATGATGATTTTCTGGGAAAACTGAAGTCAAATGAACTGATGTGTGCACTTCCTTCTTCAGTCAAGCTACCCCGTGTTTCTCGCTGTACCACCTGAGCCTGCTGAGATCTGTGAAAGCAGCTCTGCCAAGCCCCAAGTGTCTGAACCTAATGACTCAGACCTTTCTCTTCACAGTCATGATGTTGGCTTACACTCTAAGAATTTCTAAACATTTGTCTTTTTTACTTGCCTTCTAATTTATTTATTATCACACTGAAAATAAATGTTCACCTCCTCCTGATTTGTGTGCTTAACCATCTCCAGTTCAAGCCCAAAGGGAAACAGACACATAAATAAGCAAGTCCCAGGTCTGCTACCAGAGGATCCATCACTTTTCTTTACCCAATTCTCAGTGTGCAGAAGTGCTATTTTACGCTTGTTCTGTACTAGATGAATAGGCAGCTGCATCACTCACAGCCTACTTCCAGACTCCCATCCCAGCTAATTCCAGCCCTCTCGTAACATCTCTCTCCCCTCATATATTCCTCCTCTGTCTGATCCTCACAGCCCTGCCTGTAATCCGCCCTTTTTGTGCTTTAAGGGACGTGTACTTTCTCACAGTTTCCCATTCACCTGTCGTGTCCTTTCCCCTTTCCTGCTGTTCCTTACAAGGCCATAGCCTGCACTCTCATCCCCTCTCCTCATTTCTCCTCTCCCACAGCAACTAAGCAACCACAGCTTTTCTAGTGAATAGCCTTGCTAGCACAATACAAAACGCTGACTATTTTGCAGTCTTTTCTCATTAATCTAGTGGTTACCTTGTGAGGGCATTTAAAGTACCTTAGCTAACATGAAGCTTAACACAATAAAATAAAATAAGGATTTTATCAAAGTATCTCAGTTTCAATGATGGCAGTTTAATGATAATTCACATTCAAAAGGTACTGCTTCTCGTGTGGAGGTAAATATGCTCTTACCTCAACAGCCATAATATTAGTTGAGAAATGAAAGATCCCTGCAGACAAGATAGTGATCTCAAAAATCACGTAGGAGGGATCTGAAGAAAGTGGCATGCTGCTAGACACTTCTGAAAACACAATCAGACTCTTTGACTAAGCTGAAACCTTTGCCATTGTTGTCTGTGTCCAGCAACGAAACCCAAAGGGTGTGGACACCACTTCCAGGATGTGCCCAAGGGAGCTCCGTGCCAGTCAGCTACAGAAACCATCGCCAGGCTCCCTGATGCCCACGGCTGCAAAACCTGGTTTACAACAGCAACTGGCTTTCCACCCATTCCTTATTCCTCCAGGCAAGGAGTAGTATCACCAGACATCCCAAATACCAGCTGACACCCATGTTCAGACAACAAAATCCCCTCCTGGAAGATACCAGCACAGCTTTTGTGCTGTCACCACACCTCCAGGGACAGTGCTGACATACCCTCTGACATGACTGGACAGTGCTTTGTATCTCTGAACACCGACTGCAGTTTGTCCTCTCAGCAACTTTTTATGAACTGAGCATGACATTGGCACTGAACAACACCGCATTTTCCTTACAGTTTTGCCAGAAGCTCACATTAAACAGAAATGCAATTTAATATGTTCAGAATGGCTCCTTAATTCAGCTTGTTTTGGCTCTTATTTTATGAAGAACATGATTATAATGCCTGAAATGAGGAAAATTAAAAACTGCACGTTCCTAAAATATTACAGATTGAACTCTGATGTACTAGATACACTGTATGTAATAGGTACAATATATATGTAATATACATCCACGTAACCACCATGAACATCTGGAAGGTAATTAGAGTTGAAAGCCTTAATGAAAAATACAGTATGAGCTAAAGACTCATATATCATAACTTTATAAATGGCTTTTTAATTCAGCTGCAAAGAACCATACTACTATAGGGCTTGATTTGAACTGTCCTCTAGAGAACATACTCTAGTAGTACTTTTCAGGCTTACATCATGTAACAAAACATATTTTGGAAACTAATAAAAAATAGGAGGTTGATAGCCCTGGGATGAAGCTCTCTGAAGGACATTGTGCTATCAAATAAGAAAGGCTCAACTTCACAGTATTGAAAAAACCTGCAGACTGTTAGATCCTGACAAACTGTGGTAACTGCACTGGGTTTGCATGGCAAGGGTTTAGCAGCCGGGGATCTACAGAGTGACTCCTGTGAGAAGCTGCTAGAAGCTTCCCCCATGTCCAACGGAGCCAATGCCAGCTGCCTTCCAAGATGGACCCATCAGTCACTAAGGCCAAGCCCATCAGTGACAGTGTTAGTGCTGCTGCTATAATCATACAATCATAAAATCATCAAGGTTGGAAAAGACCTCCAAGATCATTGTGTCCAACCTTTCACCAAATGCCACACAGTCAATTAAACCCTAGCACTAAGTGCCACATCCAGTCCTTTCTTGTACATTTCCAGGGATCGTGACTCAGCCACTTCCCTGGGCAGCTCAGTCCAATGCTTGACAACACTTCTTGTGAAGAAATTCTTCCTGATGTCCAGCCTGAACGTCCAAGGTACAGCTTGAGGCCATTTGCTCTCATCTTGTTGCTGGTTCTCTGTGAGAAGAGGCCAACCCCCTTCTGACTGCACCTCCTTTCAGGCAGTTGTAGAGTGTGACAAGGTCTCCCCTGAACCTCCTTTTCTTCAGCAAAAACACCCCCAGCTCCCTCAGCCGCTCCTCGTAGCATTTGTGCTCCAGACCCTTCTTCAGCTCTGCTGCCCTTCTCTGGACCTGCTCCAGCACCTCAATGTCTTTCTTGCAGTGAGGGGCTCAGAACCAGACAGAGGATCTGAGGTGTGGCCTCAGCAGTGCCGAGTACAGAGGGACTACCACTGCCCTGTCCTGATGGGCACACTATTGCTGATACAGGCCAGGATGTCATTGGTCTTCTTGACACTGATGGCACACTGATGGCTCATGTTCGACCAGCAATCTCAGGTCCTTTTCCCTGGGCTGCTTTCCAACAACTCTTCCCCAGCCTGTAGTGATGCAGGGGGTTGTTGTGACCCAAGTGCAGGAACCTCATACTGTTGGCTCCAGCCCATTGATCCAGCCTGTCCAGATCCTTCCTGCCCTCCAGCAGATCAACACTCCTATCCAACTTGGCATTGTCTGTGAACTTACTGAGGTTACACTCAATCTCCTCATCCTGATAATCAATAAAGGTATTAAACAGGACTGGTCCCAATGCTTAGCTCTGAGGAACCCCACTGATGACCAGCTGCCAGCTGGATGTGACTGAATTTACCACCAGTCTCTGGGCCCAGACACCCAGACAGTTCCTAACCCAGCAAAGAGAGCACCTGTCCAAGCCGTGGGCTGCCAGCTTCTCCAGAGGAAGTCAGTATCAAAGGCTTTACTGAATTCCAAGTAGACTATCTCCAGTCTTTCCCTCATCCACTAGACAGGTCACTTGGTTAATAAAGAAGATCAGGTTGGTCAGGCAGGACCTGCCTTTCCTAAACCCAGGCTGGCTGTGCCTGATCCCCTGGCTGTCCTGTGTGTGCTGCATGATGGCACTCAAGATGCTCTGTTCCACACTGGAGCAGGGGAAGAGTGTGAGGAGTTCTCCCCTGAAGAGGAAGGAGTGGCAGAAACAACATGTGATGAACTGACTGCAGCCCACATTTCCCATCCCTGTGCTGCTCTGGGAGAGACAATAGAGGAAAATCAGTAGTGAAGTTGAGCCCAGGAAGAAGGGAAGGGTGGGGGAAGGTGTTTTAAGATTTGGTTTGATTTCTCATTACCCTACTCTGAGTCTGATTTGCAATAAGTTAAATTAATTTCCCCAGTTGAGTCTCATTTGCCCATGGCAGTAACTGATGAGTGATCTCTCCCTGCCCTTATCTGGGCTCATGAGCCTATTGTTACATTTTATCTCACCTGCCCAGGTGAGGAGGGGAGTGACAGAGCAGCTTTGGTGGGCACCCGGCATGCAGCCACAGTGAACCCAGCACAGCACACAGCAATAAAAGCTTTCCTGTACTCTCTGTGGCCTCAGTCTTAGCCTGGAGGAAAATGTACTTTTCCTTTTCCTTCAGGGAAAACATTTTTAATTTTCTTGTTCATTCAGTTCTCAGCCTCTGACAAAGGAGTCAAAAGGGTGGCAGTTGCCAAAGTCCCTTATTGATTTTCTTGGTTTATTTATGAATTCCAGACATGCAAGTGCCTGTCTTCAAATTTTAACACCTGGTATTTCACACCATTAAGTAAATTGCCAGAAAGACTACTTCCTTTCCACCTCTGCAACTTTCACATAACTAGCACGCTGCCCTCACAGAAAGTTCATCAAACTTTGGCTTTCATAGAAACCTTTCAAATTTAGGCCTTCTTCACTAAAGCTGTATGTGAAAGTTCCCTGTCTTTTCTGCTTTAAAGAGGACTTTGTTCTGTGGTCTTAGTCTAACAGTACACGGGAAGGAAAGCTCTGTGTTAAGATGAAATACAAATAATAGAAAGCAAAGGGAAAAGCAAAAAGGCACAGTATGAGATCAACAGGACATTTCAAGGCTGATCCCATGTACAATATCCTGCAGTAATCCAACAGAATGTGACAAAAAATATTAATCACTGTGTCGAGGTCTTGATTTCAGAGAAATATGGCAAACTCTTAAATGCAGGGAGAAAAGAGTACACAATCATAAATTTTTCAAAGAGAGAGCTGAAAGCACTCCCAAACTACAAGCCCTGTAAAAAATAAGAGGTCAAAGCCCCTCCATAACAGGAAGCACTCCTGTTGCTGCTGTTCTCCTCAAGATTCTTCCCTCATATTGTTCATGTCATTAATTTTACTTTATATCATATAAATCTCAGCTTTTTTCCTTTTGATCCCATACAGAGTAAGTAACAAGAAAGAAAGAATCAGATCACTTGGTTCAATGAAAGATTGTCTCACAGGCCATGTAACTAGAACTCCCCAGTTCCTTTCTACTTGGGCTGCTTAAACCTGTTCAGACAGGGACAAGCCTAGAACTTGAAATAGTTCCACCAGAAAAAAGGATGTTACAAGTGAACAAACCTATAAATTCCTGGTCAATCCCTGAAATTATCAGTTGAGTCCCAACAACTTCTGTTGATAGTTTTTTTTATGGTGAGTGGATAATTGTTTGGAAAACACCTTTTTAAGGGGTGATGTTTTGCTTTAAGTTAATGTAAAAAGGTTTTAAAAAAATCTCACAAAATAAATTATGAAGATGTTTTGCTTGAAAAAATGATAGCTTTTATATTTAAAAACTACAATCAATATCAAATCATCTAAAAACACAAAATACAAGAATCATAATATATTAGTGAGGTTCTATATTCTTAGAATAGATTTCTCATTAAAAAATCAATATCTAATTTTGCTCTGAAATACAAGAAAAATGTACTGTGCACTTAACCTGAAATGAATTTACACTTTTTACATACACACTAGCAGAATCAATTAATATAATTCTGAAATTTCCATCTTTGAGTAAATATAGTTCCTTTCTGTAAGTATATTAAAAAACAGCTTTTTGGAGAAACCAAAGGAAAACAAAGTACACTATCAGACTACAGAAAATTAGGGATATGCAAAACACAAAGTAATTTAAAAAATACAGATACACTTTTGAATAGCGATAAATAAAGTGGGGTGCTTTCTTTTCAGAAAAGGACATAGTCATGCCTTGGTTTCACTTTTCTTAAACTTACTTTGTATATAAAGCTTGGAGCGTAACTGAACAATTACTAGAGGCATTTGAGAAAAACATGCTTCTTTCTGCAAAACACAAGACTTATGTGTATCCCACTGAAACAGAGTCAACAACACTTCAGTTTTACTCCAGTTAACAGATGTGCTTCCAGTGGGACTTGCTCAAGGCAGAGTGTCACCACAGTTAAACTCAGCAGAGACACAGGACCACGGAAATACAATGTTTTGCTGGTTGATGGCACCAATTGTGTCACTTGTCCTTAAGATACAATAGGAGGCAAGATTGTTCCTTATTTTCATCTCTTGAACAGCTTTCACCAATGCACTCTGCATGTTCAAAGCAATGCTAAGCAACATAATGTTGCAATTAAAGTCCATAAAGCAACTTGTACATATTTCTGTACAGCTTGGTTCCATATTCTTAGGCAGAAGCACATATACACATATAAAACCTCTTTTAATTCTCATCCATAAAGTGCAAACCCATTACCCTGATACTTTGAAGGTAGCATTCTGGGCCAAAATCAATAGAGTTAACCTAGGATGATCTAGAGCCCTCATAAATTCTGTCCTTTCTTCTCAACTGCCTCATCGCATGCTCCATGTGCTCCATCAGCCAGCTGTCTTCCTGTTCAACATTTACAGCTAAAAACACATGGCCAGCAGAACATTAAAGTGTATGGCTGAAGTTTGACATGCTATGTCAAGCTTTTTGCAATAAATAACAATAACAGGGAGACTTACCACTTAAAGTAACTAAAATATTCTTAGATATTTCACATCCTTCTACTACTCAAGCTTTCACATTTCTTCATCTACATCTGTGCAATATCACTTAATCTGTACAGAATTTAGTCTCCTGATGTCAAATGTCAAAGTAATTCTAAAGTTAATACTGCAAATATGCAAAAGTGCAATGACTTTACTTTGAAAACAACTTCTATGAAAGGCTAATTAAAAACTTGCAGAATAACTAATATAAATGAAAAAATAGTCTGCTTTCTTAGAATATGCGAGTCCTAAAGAAATTGTGCACAGAAAAGAGATGAGAAAGCTCAGACAACTATTACATATGGTTTTGCATAGCTCTTGATGCTTTTTCCAAGACCAGTGGAATCATTAAAAGAAAACAATTGTATTAAAAACCATGGCTTAAAACACAAGTAAACATATTCAATCATCTAGTTCCCAAATGGGCCTCTTCTGACATAAACTGCTTCATTGTCATTTGTTTCAAAAGTCCTATTACTAAACATCTGATCTTTAACATGATTAATACGCAGAGATGTAAATAATCCATGGTGAAAACTTTGGATTGTTTGTATAGCATAGGACTGTAGGTTTTCTAAATATGTGAAAAGAGAATGATGTATTAATATCAGTATTACAAAACCCTAGGTTATGTATATGATTTTGAACCCTTCACAGTATATTCAAAGACTTAAGAATTAACACATATTTTACAAAAACACAGACAAAATCTTCATGAGCGGTGGCCACAAAATTTTTACTCCTCACTAGGGTCACAGGCCAAACAAGGTTCATAAAAAATGTAGCATTTTTTTATTAGACCTGCTAGCATAAGAGGTAGACAGGGTTTTGGATACATAAATACTTTCTTTGATCAATTCAGAGTATGCAGTATTGGTAACCAAGATAAACACTTGAGAAGACACTTCACACTTAGGTCGTTCAAGCTGGTGAATACTTCCATTAGCAATTTTCAGAACAAAGAGAGTGCATTGCTTCTTGCTGGAAGAGTAGTACCATTTTTCCCTGCAAAAATAAGGGTACTTACACTAAAATAGTGCAATTGTTCCATTCATGAGCAATGTCCTAATAAATTTCATATAATGAAGGTTAAAAAAACCTCTCAATTAAGGATCTTGGAATAAATAACTGTATTTTGATACAAGGCATTTAAAGAAACCATTCTAGAAATTTACTAGAATTTAGTGTTTATCTAAAGCCCAAAATACACAGAAAATTATTTTTTGGTTACACCCCAGATCCTCTAAATTTGAAACAGTTCATTAGCTAATCCACCCCTCTCATCACTAAAAGGTGTAGCTCTATCTTCTAGATTCACCCTGATCAAAAAGCAACTCTTAGGGCATATACTGATCTTCAGTGATTCCAGGAGGGCTTAATATAGGAAACACAGAGGAAAACATTAGAAGATTTCAAACACTACACATTTTTATTACAGATACCTGAAAAATCCCCATATACAGATACTTACCCTTATCTTCAATAATATGAACAATGCTTACCATAGGCAAAGTGCACAAAGTCCTGACACTGAAAAGGAGACACATCTGATGTGAAGAAACTCAGAAATTAGTACCCAAAGAGGTGTTCTACTTCAATCTAGAACTGTCTGGAAACAGCTATTCATCATGCCATGTCTCCTCATGCCTCTGAAGTGGCAAGTATATGAATGGTTTTGTGTGTATCATTATTTTGAAAATTGCAACTAGCTCTTCTTGCCTCTGTAACAGTGCCAGAAAATGTATTTGGAACATGGCTTTCTTGTTTACAACTCTCTCTGGATGTAAGTATCTGACATGTAATCAAATTTTGAGGATGATTACCTCTGTTTTAAGTACAAAGAATTACAATGCTATCCTATCAATTGTCTTACCTAAGAAACTATTAAATCAAACTCATAGTGGTATTCTTTTTTGCTGCTTGTTGTGAATACCAAAAGTAAGACTGACTAACATTTACTGCCTAGATTTCCAAAGTAGGCTACACTATAAACATTGCATAATATTTTACCGTATCTATGAAGTATAAAATAAGGGATAAAACAATCGTAATTCTTGACAGATGTAGAGATACGATAAGGTATCTGCATCCTTACAGATCTAATACCTGGATTTGACTGAGGTAAATCATACAGAGGTATAAATCTGGTGAGGTGTAAATCTTTGCAGTAATTGTAAATTTATGCAAGTATTTCCATAAAGCACAATGAAACCACTCTGTATTTGTAACAGATGACCTAAGATTTTTTTATATGCTTTATCGCTACCAGGAACTGAAGTCAAGCTATAGGCACACAAGCTTTTTCCCCCAAAACATAATTGCATGCTAACATCTATTAATTAAAACTGATAGACCCAGGGGAGTAGATAAATGCAGCAGTCACCAGTGGGTAGAGTGAAGGACAAGGAAAAATTGGCTAGAAATTATAATTGGCTCTAACCATTGGCAACGCAAAACAGAATTTCAATTTTGTCATTTTCCACCTTCAATAATGCCTGCATTCCAACAAGCCTGAATACAAGGGCAGCAGTATTTTAAATAGCCTTTTCTTATGTCATTAAGCTCAAGTCTTAAAATGCTTAGTAACCGCTTGATGAAGGAAGCATGCTACATCTTTGTTAGTTGCTTTCCTATCCAAGGATGCAAAAAATTCTTCATATCAGTGTCCTGGGGTGACAGTATCATATCGCCACTGTCATGTATTCCTGTGATCAGCGGACCTTTTTTCAGTACAGGACTATGTTCCCACCCGGAGGACACGGGGTTCCTCCCAACAGACTGTACATAAAATAAGGTCACTCCCCCGGGATTTTTTTCTTCTTCCCAGCTGCAAAGTCAGCGGAGAGAAGGAGAGGTTTTTTTCTTTTTCCTTCGGTTTTTTTTTTTTTTCCTTCCCCTTGCCTTTTCGGCCAGTTTTTTTGTGTGCCTTTTTTCTTCGTGTCTTTGGACCTGTGCCATCACCTGGAACTGAGGAGGGGATCAACATCGGAAGGACATTGATTCCCCCGCCCAGGCCTAGGGAGGCCTGGTGAAGCCTGCGCTGGGGCCCTCGGGAAGTTACCAGACGGAAGGGACTCTCTCTGGGACTTTTCTACTGAGGTTTTCCCTTTTTGGGGATTTATTATCTAATTTATTATCCTCATTTGTTTTTTTGTCTTTGCTGTGTTTGCATGCATATTGTGTGTGAATAAACAGGGGGGTGTTTTTCACTTTCTTCCGAGAATTTTCTTTCCGGACCTAATAAAGGGAGGGGCTGGTGAGAGCTGCCTTCTGCTTTGGAGGGGTCTCCCTCCGGCTGTTATCTCAGACAATAACGAGTCTCCAGAAATAAAAGAGTATTGACAAGACTGAGAATTTCAACTCTCTCTTAATGTTGTTCTCCCTCTGGTACTTTCCAGAAAAACAACAGGATGGTACCCTCCCCCTCTAAGAAGCCTCTTCTGCATAACTCTTTTTAAGATAAGACTTATAACAACTCTGTATTTTGTGAAGTTCCTGCCCAGAGATCATGTTCTTTCACCCAGTCTTTGTCTTCACCCTTCTGCAGGGCACAGATAATGCCCATGAATTTGAAGAATGACAGACTTCTTAGTTAGAAAGTATTAGTGCAATGTCAGACAAAGCCGGCAGTGAAGCTCTGGCAGATTCTTGTATCAAGTGGAGAATCATGTGGGAAGACGCATGCGCAGAAATAATGCCCTGTGCATTTCAATAAAACCATCTACACTGAGGCCAGAAAAGAGCTCTGGACAACAGCTTGCACTTCAGACATTCAAAAAGTTCAACATATGCCCATCTGAAGCCCGTGTCTGGAAGATGGTAGGGATATTTATTACTGTCTATCATCCCCTATAACCTCCCGTTCTTCTCTAGCTTTTAAGAAATGCCTATCAATCTGCTATTGTCTGCTGACAGTCTCCTGCTCCTCCTTGGCAGTGAGATGGCTGCCCAGTAGATCAGTCAATTACTGTCTTAAAATTGCCTTGCTAGTGACTGTGTGCAGTTGTGAATATACTTCAACTCCTCAGGCTCCTTAGACTACTCAGTCCACCTTCCACTGAAAAAAATCACTATCAGTTCTCTGAAATACCCTGAAAGGCATGAAAATACTCCTTGCAATTCTAAGGTCACCACAAGTTGTCTCCTTTATCAAAACACATTTATGGCCATACCTGCCCTCTCAGACTGAAGAAAACTTGAAGCCTCAAATGTTAAATTCTTTCTGATGCTTCCATTGGTCAAAAGGCCGAAACAGTTTCTGCACTGTTCAATTTTCTTTCTCCCTCTCTGAGCAAAGGCCTTGGGCAATAAAGAGAAAGGATGAGAACCAGTGACTGAAGCAATCCTTCCCCCAAATGATGTCTACATACTGGTCTCTCTAGTACGCCTTAAAACATTCAACATAATGACATGCCAAGTCCTGCACAAGGAGAATAATCCCAGGGGGCCAACCAGCTGGAAAGAAGCTCTACAGAGAAGCAATTGAGAATTCCTGGTCAACACCAAGTTGAACATGAGCCAGCAGCAAACGCTTGCAGCAAAGGAGGCCAATGTCATCCTGGGCTGCATTGGAAAAGCGTCACCAGCAGATTGAAAGAGGTGATCTTTGCTCTCTGCCACACCTGGATGGTAAATCTACTTCTGGGCTCCTCAGTACAAAAAAGACATGCTGGAGCCAGTGCAGCAAGGAGCCATAAATACAGATAAGGGACTGGAGCACATTACATGAGGAAAGGCTGAGACAGTGGGACTGTTCAGCCTGAGGAAAGAAGGCTCAGAAGGATTTTAACATTTATACATCCCCAGTGGGAAGGACTAAAGAAGACAGAGCCAAACTCTTCCCAGAGGAGCCCAGTGACTGGACCAGAAGCAACGGACACAAACTGAAACACAGGAGGTTCCATATGAATGACAGGGAACACTTTTGAGTGTGAGGGTATCTAAACACTGTAACAGACTGTCCAGAGAAGTTCTGAGGTCTCTATCCTTGGAGATACTCAAAAGCTACCTGCACATGGTCCTGGGTTACCTGCTGCAGGTGGCCCTGCTCTGTGCAGGGGGTTCTACTAGACTCCTGCAGACTCCTGACTCCTGCAGTCCTCTGGAAGTAAAATTGTTTCACCACGGATTTGTGGTGAGGTGTCAGGATCAGAGCTGGCACTGTCAGAAACAGGTGCAAGGCAATATTTGAACAGTCTGTCTGGGTGATTCCAGGGGCTTAAAACACCCGTGCATACAGTAACCAACCTGCGCTCTGCTCCCTGCACCATCACAGGGTCTGAAACATTGTGGTTCCAAACTTCTTTAAGTACAAAGGAAGAAATAAAGGCTCTCAAGCAGAAACCTCCATTCCTCCTGCTCTACGGCAGAGAAAGTGAGATTCATGCAACCATGGAAAGAATAAATAAGAGGGAGTCTGAATCAGAGGAGTCTTGGTATTGTTTGTCTATTTTATCCTTTAATTCCTTGGTGCCAAATGCACAACCAGTTCCCAGAACTATCAATTCCTCCATTGTTTCTCAGTGGAAGTAAAGACAGGCTTTTGACTCTTTAGGATAAAGATAAGATAAAGACAGACTTTCTCAAGATGGCCCCTTGACTCGACTTTCACTTTTATTTCTGCAAAGTGGCCCAGTTTCAACAGAAGGGAGGAAGAATGATCCTACCTCTTCCTTCCCTACTGTTTATGGAAGGGCAATTATTATGAGGGGATTTCTAGTATACAGGCTAAGAACGTCTTGAAAGCCTACTTCCTTATGTTGCCCATAAGTACTACACAAAATGAGGGTGGCAGCAGCTGCCACTGTGCTTTGAGCAGTATTCTGTGTTTTCTGACAACACTAGGTGTGGTCCAAGTGCTAGAAAGGGAGAAGACATTCTCTCCAGGAAACTGGTTGAGAGCACGAGCCTCCTGTCAATTGGTTCATCTTCAGTTATGCAGTAGTGCAGGATGGAAGCTTCCGGATGCCCTGAGGAAGTTATATAGGGGTTACCTTGCAAACCCTGAAACAGTTATTCTCACCAACTGCAAGTGACCAGGATTTGGTGGCCCTGAAACATGAGCAGCTGCAATATCCCTGTTGATTCTAGAGACCTGAGTTCTATTAATATCAAGTTCGTGTACCCTACTAGGTGGTCAAAATAGGGTGTTAGGATCAACTTCTCTCCAATTATTAACTGCTATGGAAAATCTTGAGATAACTCCTAAAATGGGAAGATTTCAAGTACCTGATACCCTTTCTACCTAAGCTATTCAATTACAAAACTATGAAGCACCTCCCGTGTCTGAGTTAACCTTCCTACTATTGCTACTACTTACCCAACAATCTCACAGCCTTCTTAAATCCCATCAGAAGCACAGTAAGAGTTTTTTTCCCCACTTAAATTTGCTCCAGTAAAACAATGCCTTGGTAACTGGGAACCACCTTCTAATTTCTGGCCAAAATTTGAACAGAACTGGAACTAAACTAGTTGTGTTCACAGCTGCCATGGTTTATACTTAGTACTTAACTAACCCAATGAGATAAGGCACACAACTACATATCAGCAAACTTCATCTTAAGTATATACATATATATTTAATTCTGTGATTTCTCTATGATTGAAATTTGCTGTACACTAACTGTGTTTTTTTCTGTTCAAGGTACCTTATACCCACAAGTAATATAGTTGTCTCAGGCTACCTAGTGTTTAAATGTACATTTTAAACTTTTAAACTACTTTTTCTTTCCATTTCTCCCCCTCCATTTTTTGCAAATGCTGGTTTGTTTCTCTCTTCGGTCTCATTGAAAACTTACCCTCTCATGCTTCTTCACAAATATTTAGTCACATCAGTCACCTGTTGGGAAACATCTGGACTTCAGGCTAGACATTAGCCACTCAACATGAAACTCCTCCCTTCCAGCTGCAGGAATATCTACCATGTAAAACAGGAAAAAAATGCCTCCAACATGAATTAGTCTGCAGAGGAGGCCATAGCACATTTTACTCCTGTCCTATACAAACATTTACTCATAGGGGAACAGCAAAGGCTTGGGTGTCTAAGGCCAAGCACCAATTAAAAGAGGATAGGGACTATAGTTTTCAGAGATATGCACAAAATCTGGCAAAGTCAGTGTTAAACAGGGAAACAGGAGTGGATGAGAGTTGAGTCTATCCTGGTAAAGCCTCACCTACTCAATGGACTGGTCTCCATGCTGGTCACAGGTGTGGCAAACAGGAAGGTGATGCTCTCCCAGCCACAGAGGAACAAGCCACAAAGCTCTGAAGCTCCAAGATGAGATGGAGGACCTGCTTCCTACTCCCAGACCATGAGACTGCACTCAAGGGGCTTCGGTTTCTACTTAGTGCCTGGCAAGCATCAGTGTTTATGTGGATTTGAGTCTTCAGCCACAGACTGGGACCACAGTTCACTGAATGAAGCCATGGACATGGTCTCAGGAATACCTAGGGACACTGTCCCTATTACAGAAGGAATGCAGAACCTGCCTTTGGGTGTGAAGGCAATTTCGAGCCAATCAGCTAATGGCAAAGTGTTCCTCAAGCCAAAGTACACCTGTTCAAAAAAGAAGCAAAACAAGTAACTTTCACAAAACCCCAAACTCCTCAACACCTTACTACAAGATATTCAACAGGTTATAAGATAGCAAAGTGTTCCCCTTCCACAAACACCGCCCACAGCAGTGTGGACGCTGGTATCAGAAGGGTGCAGGGAGGATGAGGTCCCTGCCACTGACCAGGTGTATCTAGAAAAAGAAAGTCACGCTGGCCAGTACAAGTTCTACGCCTTTACCCTAAGGGGATGAGAAGCTCTCCCAGCCCCAGGCTGCTGAAGGAAACTCAGCAGGCCAACAAACTGACAGATAAAGCAAGTTTTTTCTAGAAAGCGACAAGCAGGTGGTCTCAAACGGAAGGATGCATTTGTAATTCTCCAGCACAAGCAGTGAAAGCAGCTCACTGTCCATAGTCCTGCTCCCTGTAACAGCACCCTGTTTGCAAGCTGGCACGCTGCAGTATGTGCTGATGTCAGCATGAACTGGCAGAGAGGCTTTACGAGAAGGCTTTTAACTCAGTCAGAAACAGGGATCAGGAAGACAGGCAGGTACAGACTCGGAGGAGAGTGACCCAGACTCTTTACCAATTACCCTAATTGCTTTCACTTCTTCTGAAATCCATGTAGTCTACTCACAGAAATACTTAAAATTCCCCTGGATCCACAATTTTATGATCATCATGTGAAGAACACAGTCATTTAACCAATATTTCTTCCTATGGTTTTCTGCTATGAGGAGTGCTGGAAGGGAAAATTACAAGTACTGTTTTAGAAACTTTCATTGCTATCAGGACATCCAGAACAGGAGAGAAATGCTGCACCCTTTTTAGCCGTTATGATTCATGAGACAGCACATATCCGGCCTCTGATCAGACTAGGATTGAAGGTAGCCTAGTTTGCAGCACGGATCCTCAGCTTCACTTCCAGGGAAAATTACAGATTTGCATGTGGGTGTTACAGATGGAAACATTTCTCCACCAGGTGGTTTTAAATGAAAACTGGTGGCAGTTTTGTTGAGACATTTGGATAATCAGAAAATCTTCTAATGAAGATAACAGGAAGGGATGGTGACGATACATGACTTTTATAATATAGCTGTGTCATCTGATAGCACCATTGTATATTTGCAACAAACCTTTACAAAATTGTGGAAGTAAATTCTTGTCAAATTCCAGTCTTAAAAGAGTTACTCTTTGGAAAGGTGTGCCAAACTCTAATCCCAAAAAGGCAGTAAGTGCTCAGCATACAGACAAGGCACATGATCTCAGAAAATCTAGTGGCTCTCTGTAAGAGTCAAATTAGAAACCCATTAGAAAGCTATTTGCTGTGACCTGATTTTTACAAACCAATGATATAGCTAAAGCGAGTATACAGGTTTGCAAGTTTTCCAATGTCTTTTTCCTTAGTTTCTGGCTCTTTAAATAAAGACAGAATTCTATTTAACATCGCAATTTCACAGACCAATGGAGAGCATAGACTGTTATTCTCATTATTTCAAAGAACTTTTGTAAGGAAATAAACTTTTGAATTTGAGCATCACAAACCTTTCAGTATAATATAAAGTAATTTAAAGTTGAATTCACAAAGCACCATTTTCGCCCTCTTCTAAAAATTATATTTAAAATGTCCTAAGTTCAGTTAGCAAAACTGCTGAAGATTCCCATAATCTCACAGAAAAGGAAGTATCAGTCCAAAATTTAGAAACAGCAATGCAAAAAAAAAAAAAGGGGGGGGAGCAGGGAGGGGAAAAAAGGAGGTAAATTTATTTTCTACCCAATGGTAACGAGAATAGGGCTGACAAAATACCATCTCTACCAACAGAAGTTCATTCTTACAGTGACTGTAGGATTTATAATATTCCTCTACAACAGCATCACAGAACCAGTAATCTTCTTCACAGAATAAAAGCCAAATATTTGTAGAGAAGTAATTGTGCTGGAGGACAAGGAACAGAAGCATACATGTAGTTTACAGCCTTTGAGCTACTCCTTTATTTAATTTTCTTCTGATGAATAGAAATTGAGAAGGGATCCTTCACTCACGTTTCCCCACCTTGATGAGACAATGCATTTACACAGAACATTTCTCATTCCGATCACCCCACCTCCAAGGGTAGCCACACCCCAAGCACAATGAACTGCAACAGCAAACTGAACTCTTCCTCTCGAACTGACATCCAAGCACCACGCTCCCGGACAGCTCCTCGCCAGCACTGCACTGGCAGCCGGGGCCTCGGTGCCCACCATTGCAAGGATCTCTAGCAGCCCCTGTAAAAATTCAGAGTCAAGCACGGATAGGAAGGGACAGGGACAGCAATGTGCTAAAACGCTGTCCCAGCTTCACCACGCACAGCGCACGGGGCCAGAGCCGGGAGCCTGCGGGGCTTTGGTCTCTCCATCGGCCGGAGAAAGCCGTGGGGAAGAGCCGGCACCTGCATCGCTCCAGCGGGTATTTGCGATGTAGCCCAAAGAAACACCCAGATCACGTCACACCTCCAGCGCATCCCTTCGGAGCACAGGTGCGCGCAAGCAGGCGGCAGTGAGGTAAGGATACACCTCCTGTGGCACGGAGGGTCTGCCTGGCGTCAGAGGCTCGCACTGCTCCAGTCACCTCTCCCACCACCTCCCGCCCAGAGCCAACAGGCCTGACGGGCTGTCAGGAGAGGAGAAACCGTGATTCTCCTCCACAGGCCACGACTCCAATCTGTTTATTCTCATCACTCGCAGTAGGCGATTCAGCAACGTTACGTTTGAAGCCTCCGATTGACGGAGGAGGCTAGAAAATGTAGTCACATGCGCTGTTTGGCAGGAACGAGCGGGGTGAGGGAAAAGGTTCAAAAGAGGCTGTGGGGATCTGGTTTCCAAACATGGCACCTACCCACACCGCGCGCTCCCCGCACCCTCCCCGTGCCGCCGGCAGCGGGATAAACCCACTCCCCCGCCGTCCCGCCACCACGCACGCCCGCCCGCTGGAATGAGCAGTGCGCCTAATTCCATCTATTTCCTAATTGCGAACGCCCTGCTGCCCCACAGCGCGCGGCTGCCCGGGGCCGCCCGCCCTGGAGCTGGCGGCGAGCGGGCCGGGGCCGGCGGACGGGCGGGCGGAGCG
>VZRZ01005515.1:142427-215630 GCA_013398175.1 Climacteris rufus | reverse complement strand
GGGCGGCTGCGGGGGCCGAGCCAGGCGGGGGCAGCACGGCAGCCGCGGAGGCTCCCGCACGGAGGAAACCCCACCCAGCGGCCCCTCCTGGCAGAGGCGGGGGTTTGGGGACCCCAGAGGAATCCCACCTCGCCCCTCACCCCCATGTCGGGGTTTCCGCCCGCCCTGCGTCGCCGGCTCCCTCGGGGCGGGGAGGGCCGCCGTCCCGCTCCGTCCCGCCGTGCCGGGTTCCCCCGGCAGCGCTGCCTCCAGGCGAGCTGCCCGCGGTGGGGGAGGAGGAAGTTACCGGCCGGGAGCGGAGCGTGACCGGGGCTCCGGGGCGCCAGCCCCGCCGAGCAGGGCGAAGCCGGCCGGCTCCGGGCACCGGCCGGCTCCCGCTGTGGCAGCACCCGCTCCGCCCGCCGGCAATCGGTGCATGAATGAGTGCCTGAATGAATGAATGACTGGCGTCTGCTTACTTGAGCATGGCCTCTTCTTTTTCTTCCTCCTCTTTCTGCCGGTCCATCACTGCCATGATGATGTTCCTCTCCTCCTCTGTCAGGTGGCTCAGGTCGGGCAGCTCCTGCATCGGGGGGGGCACCGTGGGCGGGCGAGGGCCGCGGGGCCCCACCGAAGAAGACATTTTCTTTCCGCCTCTCCCTTACACCTTCTACCTTTGCACGGCGAACCCAGCCAGCCTCTCCTCCGCCCCCTTCACAGGGTAGTCCTCCGAGCAGCGGCAGCCGGCAGCTCTCTGGCAGCAGCGGAGGAGGCGGAGACCCAGCCTTTCATGGTTGCTTGCATCCACCCCGGCCCGGTGCTGCCGCTGCTCGCTCCCTTTGTTTCCGCGGCTTCGGGGAGCTCAGGGGCTGCCGCGCCGC
The DNA here is from genome assembly GCA_013398175.1 of Climacteris rufus. NCBI lineage: Eukaryota > Metazoa > Chordata > Aves > Passeriformes > Climacteridae > Climacteris > Climacteris rufus. The sequence goes on along the minus strand of VZRZ01005515.1, from coordinate 214,770 downwards.
CGCCCGCAGCCCATCCTCCCGGCGGTGGGCGTGCGGGGCGGGGGTGCGGTGGCGCGGAGGGCTCCGGATCGCCGCCGCCGGGCTGCGTGCGGGAGCAGGGGGGCGGTGCGCGCCGCCGGCCGGCCGGGAAGGGCGGGTGCTGCTGCCGCCGCCGCCGAGATGCTCCGCCGCTGCGAGCCTGGCGCTGGAGGAGGGAGGGAGGGAGGGGAGATCCGTGCCGGTGAGGCGGAGTCCGAGGCGCGGCGCCGCTGCCTCTGCCCCTGCCCGTGCCGGGTACCCGGGCCGGTCGTGCTTGTCTGTCCCCGCCGCCCCCCGGGCTCGTCCAGCGGCCACACGGCCGCGGCGCTGGCCCCGGCACCGCCGTCCTCCTCACGTCCTCCTCCGGGTTTCCGCACCGCAGGTACTCGCCCGGGCTCCCGCCAGGGCTGCCGGCTCGCCCGAGGCAGGGCCACCCGTGGAAGGGTGCGGGCTTCCTTGGGGCTGCCTGGGGCGCCGGGAAGCCTTGGGCTCCCGGTGCTGCCGCCCTTTCCTCGGGCGTGAGCGGTGCTCGCCCCAGCTGCAGCCCCCTTGCCTTGAGACAGCACTGTCACCGCTCGGCCGTCCCTCCCTGAGGGTCCCACGCTTCGGCACTTACTTCATACGCTTTATGCACCCTTTTAGTGGCACCCACGCCATGGTGACGAGTGCTGTTATCTATTTTTTAACTACTGTGACCCACTAAAACTGGCCACGAAACATGTCAGTGCCGACTGCTCAACTGAGGGGTTAGTGCACAGTGAAACAAAACGTCGCGTCCAGAGATCAATTCCCTGCCAGTTTCTGGTCTACCAGCTCTGAGCAACTTCATTTGGGGGAGCTGATAATGAATGCAACAGCCTTTCTCTGCAGGAGATCATCTGCATGTAATCCACTGGCCAGAAGCTCATGTCTATAGCCCTGAAGGGTCCCCTGCTCACACACGTGCCTGTCACTGAATGAAATCGTTCATGCTACTTACAAACGCAAAGCTAAAATACAGAGAAAACTTCACTTTCAAGTAAAATGTGTGCTACCACTAACAGAGACTGACACTGAAGACCTCAGAGTCATGCTTCTGCTGAGGTTACAGCATGGAAACAGCTCTGGTTTCTAGAGAGATCATCTGATGGGCATGAACCAAAGAGAAAAAAATGAGTGGAAAAATAGAAATAGTAGAAAAATATGCTAGCAGTGTTCAATGCTTCTTGCTGCCAAACTTGCCAAATTTGGAATAGGGAGAGGGACCAGATTTCTGCCAGCCACACTAAAACCTCTCACACAGATTCCGAGAGCCATGAACCTTCATGACCTTTTGAATTTGAGAGGAATTACTGTGGCCATCTGCCTGTGTCCCCCCAAGAGATTTTTTGCAGGACACAATTTACAAATTATAAAGCAAAAACATAATAAGCACTGTGGTTACCACCAGAACTTTTGCGGGATAATGTCCAAGTTCAGTTCAGAAACTGAAGTCTCCCAACTTTTCTAGTACACGAAGGAAACGGAAACTTGAAGGACCGGCAGGCAGATGGCTCAGAAGAGATTAAAGTGGTGTTAATAACCAAAGCACTATGAATGGCTGGTAAATATAATAATGTCACACTTAGTTAAAGACACAGACCCTCCACTAACTCGTGTGGTGATTTGTGCCAGGGCCTGACCGCATTATTACTGCTAGATGTAATCCTTCTAGCTAAGTACTAACAAATCAATAAAATCACTTCCCGCCATCTGTGATCGGCAGGGAAGACAGCCTTCATGTAACAGGCTGGTGCTGAAGAATTTATCCATTCATTAACAACAGGCAGCCACTTCAAAACGGAAGGAAGCAAGACTGAAAAAAAATAAAATGATGATAAGAAGGTGAGGTGCCACTGTATGTTTAGTATCAGAAACAACTAAAACATGCCATGACTGGAATGGTAATACTAAATATTATGATTACGTTGTTAGAGGTAGTCCATGCTCAATCCTTCAGATTATTTGGGTGGGCCTGCATATGCCAAGTAAAAGATGTAGCTCAAGTAATTGCAAGGACTAATTCACTAGAGCAAAGCCTTTAGTGTTCAAGATTCACAGCTTTAAGCCTAACCTAAACAAAATATAAAAAGTCTAAGACTGTAAGATCCAACTGTCTCCAAGCTAATTTTATGAAAAAAATATTACATGAGGTTAAGTTATCCTACTCACCTTTCTGCATATTAATTACTGACACAGTCATTTATATCTCTTCTTTATTTGTGTTAATTGCTTTATACTGGGTCAAGCACAGGAATTCTTACTGCTCTGAAAATGAAAAATGAATACAAAGAGTATAGATTTCTATATATGGTTTCTTATAACTTTTATATGTAGTTTCTTATAACTTCAAAAGGAAAGCTGAAAACTCTTGCAGAGTATGGGTTAAAAAAATTATGGAAGTTGGAGTGTGGACTTGCACCAAGCCAATATTGTGGCTAAAACTGTGTTGCTGAAAAGCACATAATCACAGAAACATTCAGGTAGGAAGGCACCGCTGGAGGACATCTGGTCCAGCCTCCCTGGTCAAGCAGGGTCAGCTAGACCAGGCTGCTAAGGACTGCATCCAGATGGCTTTGAGTCTCTCCAAGGATGGGGACTCCACAGCCTCTCTGTCCAGCCTGTGCCAGTGCTCAGTCACCTGCACAGTAAAAAAGCGTTTTCTCGTGTTCAGGCAAGACCCCCTGTATTTCAGTTTCTGCCCATTGCCACTTGCTCTATCACTGGGCACTGCTGAAAACAGCCTGACTTAGTCTTGCTTGCTTACACCCTCCCATCAGATACTTATTCACATCCATAAGATCCCTCTGAGCCTTCTCTTCTCTAGGCTGACTAGTTCCATAGCCTTTCCTCATATGACGTGCTCCAATCCCTAAACAATCTTCATTGCCCTTTACTTGACCAGCTGCTCTATGTCCATGTCTTTCTTGTGCTGGAGAGCCATGAACTAGAATTGTCACTCAGATGTGGCTTTAACAGCACTGAGCAGATGGGAAGGTTCACCTCTCTCAGGCTTTTGGCAATGTTTTTCCTAATGCCTACAAAGTCTTAGACACAGCAAATTATTTTGTATTATTTTGTACAAAACCAGTAGAATTTACTAGAGAGAAATAAAGAAGAAACCATAAAATTAGTTTTCTGATAGAGCTTCATGAAGAGACTCAGCTCTTACTGACAGTATTTCCAACCTTTAGTGGCCGTTTTCTGATTTGCACGCATTTGTTTTGTAAAGATGAAACATCTGACACTGTCATCCAATCAACAGTGTGGGAAGCCCAGTCTAGTTCAATAAATTATATCCCAAAGTTGGAATGATACATGAGAGTCTTGAAGAGAATTTCATTGCCTGGTTAGTAAGAATTACCCCTGCTTAGTAACATCTGAAGCCTTGTCACTGACAGGCATCCTATTAAATCCATTTCTCTGAAGTCCTATCTAGAGAAGACTGCTGTGAAATCTAGAAATGGAATATCAATATAGCTATTTTAACGTATCAGGTAAATGACTTTCCTAAACTTGAAAAGCCAGGCATTATAATGGAATCCATGACCTTTTCTTCTCAGTTCATAACCACAAGTGTTAACATATGCCCTGTGCATGACAAATGCTTATTTCTTTATGATTCTAGACCTTTCCTCAATCTTGGGAATCCTCCTTCTCCCTCATATCTTCCTTTTGGGTTGACCAAATGCCACATTCTAAATTTCTCAATTCCACCAATACTCTAGCTGTGAGCAGTCATGATTTTTTGTTTTCTCGCATGAGGCAAACTGAAAGAAGAAACAAACAATTCAGGGGGTTTTCCTGTAGGCTACTTGCCTAAAAGAGTGGTGCTCTTTCTCAGACTGATGGAAGACTGGGGATTGTGAAATCTATGGAGGAGTTTTCAGTCTGAGTGGGTTTGCCATTTGAGGGACAGCCATGAAGGATGAAATACCCTGTAGCATCAAGGGTGCAAAGCAATTTCTCACAGTAAGTTAGTAAAAGTGCAACACTGTGACTTCTCTCTCTCTCTCTCTCAAGAAGTTGAAGGATTTTAAAAATTTCAAAGACAGTCCAAATTCAAAGTAAAATACATTTTATCAGCATATCATAATTTTCAAGAGCAGTTTTTGTTTTGGCATTTGACTCATGACTTTTCAATTCTTTAAGTTTGGTGGTACCACAGTATTTTAACAGAGAGAAGAAGGTCAGAGCTAGCTCTATCATGAGAAAAAATGGAAACAGTCCTTTTCAAGATAGAGAGAAAACCCTGGCACAAAGGGATTTCATTTCAGGTAGGAATTTCGGGGCCTGTTCTGGACAAGATCTGGTATTACATGTAATTTTTGAATGACTGCCTACATCCTGCAGCAATGAACATTTTAAAAATCCTCTCAGACAGAAATCCTGGTCTTGTTTTAAATAGATTTTATTAAAACAAACAAACAAGCAAACAAGCAAGCAAAAAACCACCCCTACCTCTAAATAACAAGCAGGCAGTTCCATTGACATCAAACCTTATGGAGCCTGCTTTTGGATGAGAGCTTTGGATTCTCTTGTGTCAAATAATGCAGCTGAGTTCACACTTCCACCTGTTCTTTACTGGGCACACAAATCTGAGTCTCTATCTGGTTGCTCATTTTTGTAAAACCTGCAGGATCTCAGTGTTTTTAAACCTCTCCTTTTTTGTCAGGCATCTTTCAAATTGGTCAAGAGATTCAAACATTGTTGCTGAAGTACTGACAGAAAAGCAGTGCAATTGCATAGCTTGGTTTCCTTAAAAAAAAATAGTCTAGAAACCCTGTCCCACCCCCATAGGTCTCTAATTATTCCCTTTGCTCTTCTCAGTTCCCTCCTGTTTAGCTGTGTATTTCTGGCATGACAGTTTCCAGAAATCATCCCATCCTTCAGGTGCAGCTTGCCAAAAATGCATAAACAGGAACTGTCACCTTCCTCCTCCTCAACATGATGCTTCTGTACATGCAGCTCCAAATCACACCCTTCTAGGTGCACCAGTGCGTTTGCAGACTCCTATATGATTTGAATCTGTTATGAGCTGATTCTTATTTCAGTCAGACTACTTTCCAAATGTGCTTGTTAAATAATAATTTTTTTAACTCAGAAATACTAACAAGGTTATAAGTTCAACATAACTTTCCAAAATACTAAGATCAGTTTCAATTTTTCCCCTTTAACTAGAAGAAAGTGGAAAAGTGATGTAACTGATACAGCCCTCCATCCTAAAACAAAATCATCTGCGTTTTGTTTCTCTTCTGAACGTAAAGTGTTTCTCTTCTGTGTAAAGCTGACAGTGCTGGCAGATTCAACCCCATTTAGTTCAGGGGAACTCTGCATATGGACATTCCATAGAAAGACCCTACATTTGTAATATCACTTTTATATATTTCAGAAAATCTGAGAAGTGGTGTGGCTCAGACAGAAGAAACAGAAGCCCAATACTTTTAGTCAGCAATCTGGAAGCTGGAAAAGTTGGGAAATTATTCAGGTCAAGCACTAAAGTAACACAACATTTCCTGTAATTGTGGGCTGTATCTTTTTGGAATAAGAGTTTAATTATTGCTCCTGTGGTTTCAGTGAATAGGTCTAATATAATAATAAAAATTTATTTGCTGACAATTGAAGCATCTTAATATTATTTTTGCTCCAAAAGAAAATCTTCAATAAAATCTTGAATGTTTTATGCTACAACTGTGATAGTGCAGTAAGGGTAAGATCTAAATGACCTAAATCGCCCAATAAACAAAGTGCTAAAGTACACTGAGGTCTCTTGCTGTTCTTGTAGCCAGAAGCCCTCCAAAAGCTGCCAGCAACTCAGAAATACTATTGTCGAGAGAACACAAGAAACTCCTGCAGTTTTCTCAAGCCTAATTGGCAGTAAACATCTGATTCCCTAGACAGTCTGTAAAGAAGCAGCAAGTAAGAGGATTGCAGTGAGGGGAGGATGGTGTCATTTTCCAGAGCTGTTCATACAGCAGAGGATGTGCTATGGCAAGTTCGGTCATACAATTTATTGCAGGCTCATCATAACCTCATCCATCTCTACTCATGAACTGCAAGATATTTTCAAAGTCAGTGTTAGTACTAAAACAGGCAGAAGAGCCTTGATGGAACAGTTTGCCTTAAAAAGTAATGGGGCAAACTTTGTAGGAGAAAGTATCTTTATCCAATGGATACAATCAGAAAAGATGAACAATCTTTAAGGCACACAAGCCCTTTTACATGCAGAAAGAAACAGCAAAATTCATGCTGAGCACAGCCTGGAAACAGTTGCTTTTAACTTCATTATTTTAATCAGCTAGACATCATGAGGAGAAAAAAAGACTGTTTGAAATATGTGGAATAGAGAGGATATTTGTAAAAGGAGTAAAGCACTTTTGGAAAAGAGAAGGAAAGACAGACAGAAAGATAATTACTACCTGTGAAAGAAGATGTCAGATGAGAAGCAAGAACAACCAGATGTCATAAAACCAATATGCATACTGAGTTAATGACTTCAAACAAAATGTAGTTTAATCAAAATGAAAGCATTTGTCAGGAATGTGTCAGGATTGACTGCATTGTTCAATTGGCAAAAAAATGTTTTGTTTCTGTGGTGTAAAACTTCTTAATTTTGATTCATTTTGTTTGAACTTTATACTATACTAAATTCTTGAACAACCATTGATGAAAAAGATGTGACATATATATTTTATTTAAGAAGTCAAACACTTCAGTTTAAGAGGCACAGCTGTATTTCAGAGAAAGCATGAAAACTGAAGTGATAATTCCAAAACAACATTTATGGGAATGTTTGTTTCGTAAATAATTTTGATTTTTTTCTGTTCCAATTCAGTACCCTGAAAAAAATGAAAGAAAATCACATCAGAGATAACCCTGTTCTCAGCCAGTTGTACCATCTTTATAGCTGGGGAAGCTGAGGCATAGGTTGAGTGAGAGACCTATCCAAGTCATCAAGTGAGTCACTGTGAATGAGAAGAAAATTGCAAAGGGTCACATCCAATTCCTGTGATCTAACTATTAATTTGCATTCCACATCCTGGGATACTGTTACAATAAAGCTGAATAATGTACCCTTAGTCTTTCTTTAGTTGCTGTAATTTGAATCACAACAAAGACTTGTAGTCCACCACAATACAGAGTAAAACAGGTGATCTTAAATAGGTGATTTAACGTATTTGTTTCAATATTGATCTGGAAACCAGCTGTTTCCTTTTCTCTTTGAAAAATGTTATTTGCAACATAATATTCTTATTTATGTGTTAAATATCTTTTATCTACTTACATATATAATCCTCTCTGCTCTGAGTCTTTAGCTACATACATACTTTTTTGTGAATAAGGAAGTACCAAACTGTGAAGAAGGAAGAATCTCAAAACCGTGGCACCTAAATCAGCGTGTCCCAGTCAAAAGCTTTGCTGTGAATAATCATTTCAACATTCAAACAATACAACAGTTTATATACAGTTCCATAAATGAAAATGGAAAAACATAGGAAGAAGCTTGAAGTAAATAATTCACTGATGCCTGGAGATTATGTTCTGAAAATTACTTCCCATTGGTGTCCAAGAGTCATTTTCTTGCCAAAGAATTATATTCACAGATTACTTTGCAAGTCACCTTTAAAAGCTGAAATGCTGAAAGCAAAGGTGAAACTCTACCTGGGTTTTTTCTCCTTCTCTGGGTGTATGAAGTTATGTATTGAACTCCTGAAAGAGAGGTCTGTGATGTCTGGTCAACACCTGAGATTCAACATGGAAAAAATATCTATATAAGTGTAATATTATGTTTAAAATAGATTCAGAGTTATGTATGTTGAAACACATTTTGTGGTCAAGGCATAATTAGAGAGGAGAAGATTTACACAAGTAGAAGAATGTCTTCAGTTACAGTCAATATTGTTGCCCTTTGGGCTAAAAACGAAATCCAGTGCCAGAATAGAAGATTATCAGGATGAGGAAAATGGAGTAGAACTAATGATTTTGCAATGAAGGTGAAAGCATTCGGGTCTCAGCAGAGTAGCTGAGAAACAAAGATGGAGCTCAGATATTGGTAATAGTAGGTGAGAGTAGCAGGCTCTAGGGTCAAAACACAACAGCATAAGCTCTGTTGCATTCTGAAAGCAAGAGAATTGGACCAAAACTACTGATTCTATGACTGAACAATTACCAATTCACAAATTTACTGGTTTAGTTCCTCATTTCTTCCTGATGGAACAAAAACAGCCAGTGGGATGCTGTGATCCTAGTGTACAAAATACAATGGGATGAAAAAAGTGTACTGTGCAATTGCTACAATAGAATTCTGTGCTTAGTTAGAGCTTAGAATCAAACTGAATTAACAAACTGACCACCTTAAAAACAAGCACAGAAGCTGGATTGAAATGCCAGACCCAGAGGAAGGCTATAGAAGGAGGTCAACATATCAGTCTCCCAACCAAGAGCAGAGACCGGTTAAATTAAGCTGGAAGAAGCCATCTGAACATGAGCCAGCATGTGCCCAAGTGGCCGAGGAGGCCAATGACATAGTGACATCCTGGCCTGTATCAGCAATAGTGCAGCCAGCAGAACCAGGGCAGTGCTCGTCCCCCGGTACTCGGCACTGCTGAGGCTGCACTTCCAGCCCTGTGCTCTGTTGCGGTGTCTCTGGGCGTGGCTGATGAGCCGGCCCGGCCGGGCTGGGGCCGCAGGGGCCTGTCCTTTCCACCCTCATGCGATGCAGCTGGGGTGGCGCAGCCCCGGGTCATCGGGGGAGCTCTGCGGCTGCGGCGGTGAGGGCTGTCCCCGCCCAGGGGAACAGCTCATTGGTTCCTGTGCCGGTGCGGACAGTCGGCTCACTGGCCAGCNNNNACTGCCCTTCCCTCGCCTCTGTAATATAACACGCCCCTGACCGCCATTTTGTTGTCTTTTACCGCAATCCATGACTCAGTAATAAAATCCTGCTGGCAATAAGCGGAAAAGAACCGTTTCTCGTCTCTTTGCTTCCCTGCTTTAATTAAACCGCTGTGCGTGAACTAAGCCTAGACTCTGTGGGAGTTCTGATGCCCGGCTCGCCTCTGTTCGGAGACTGGATGAAGCCAAAGTTGCTTTCTTCAGGACACAAGACCGCTGCTAAAGGCTCCGAGTTACTCACGCTTTCTACCCCCGGCAGTGTTCAGTTCTGGGCCCCCAGTTTAGGAAGGACATTGAGGCACTGGTGACGCCTAAAAGCAGGCTAAAAAACAGAAGCTGGAACCAAGTTAAGAGGGAAGGGGAAAACAAATACCTTTATTCGATGGACATCCTAGAACAAACTGCAAAGGTGGGGTGAGGCCCCTCCTCGTGCCAGTGCAATGGCCCAAGTGAGTCAGAAAGTGACAAGATGACTCTCACTCACTAACCACTAACTAACTGACTAAGTACTGTGCAGCTGTTTCTCTGGTATTTATCATAGGTTTTGCAAATTAATATAGTTGACAAAAATCTCCCAATTAGAAACCAAGTTAACAGGATGCTTGTATGTGTTAACCTTCCATTGGATTATTACTATCCTCTATAACTTTCGTATTTCAGTCGTCATAGGACAATGGAATGTTTTCTTGTCAGGGATACTAAAGCAATAAGATGTTCTATTATGTCTGGGTTATAGGATCCTATTGCCTACACATTATTAAACAACTACAGTGGAAATTACAGGAGTTCTTACATAGAAAAGTAGAAAAAGTAAAAAATCCCTCTGCATCACTGGGTGTGTCCAGAGAAGGCCAATGGAGCTGGTGAAGGGTCTAGAGCACAACTCCTATGAGGAGCAGCTGAGGGAGCTGGGATTGTTTATCCTGGAGAGAAGAAGGCTCAGGGGAGACCTTACTGTTCTCTACAGCTACCTGAAATAAGGCTGTAGTCAGTCTTCTCCCAGATAGCAGTGGACAGGATGAGATGAAAGGGCCTCAAGTTGTGCCATGGAAGGTTTAGACTGGACATTAGGAGAAATCTCTTCATTGAAAGGGTGGTCAGGCATTGGAACAAGCTATTCAGGGAAGTGGGGGAATCACCATCCCTGGAAGTGTTCAAAAGGTGTGTGGATATGACACTTGGGAAGATCATTTAGTCAGGTCCACGGCAGTGCTGGGTTAACAGTCAGACTGACAACTTTAGAGGTCTTTCACAACCTTAATGATTCTATGATTCTAAAGTCAGAGAGTTGGTAAGGACAAAAAGACACTTCACTTACTCTGCAGAAGACAGAGAAACCTCACTCAGCATCATAAACTGTTGATGAAATTGTCAATGGTTCTTTCCTGGATCAGCTGGCTTGCAACACCACAAGAAGAAATGAAGCCCTTGACAAAAGAATGACAAAGGTCTGTTCCAAACTTTCCTCTCAAAGCACAGTTCTAAAGATAATCATAACTCAGATCCAGCATCTGTGACAGAAAAAAACAAAATATAAAATCTTCACCACAATTTTGCCATCAATTAGGTAATAGAGAATTAAGTTACAGGTGGTTTAGAGGCTGAAGAACACCAGAGTGGAAGCACAATAACATTGCTTACTGTATATTAGAAGAGGCTTAGAAACTGGAAAAAGGAAGATGGAACGGCTAAGCCATGTTCTTAGAATTAAGAAAGCATAATTTAAATATCTTAAGTTGTATTAAAAAAAAAAAGAAAAGGACTGTAAATTTGGGTAGATGAAATGCAAAAATGTAATCAAGCAGATCAAAAAATAAACAGATGAGTAATTTCCTAAAATACCTAAAATTAATACTACGTTCTTCTCTTAGCACATCAGAAGAAAAATGTCTGGCAAACATTTTGTAGCACTTCCTTAACTGGAGTAGAAAAGGAGCAGTCAGAAGGATCAGACCTTGGAGAGAAATCAAATAGATTATTAGCAACCATGTTCATTATAGAAAAGACAGGAGATTACAACATAGGCCTCATCTTTTTCAGGGGAACTCAGCAAACCATCTGTCTGAAAACTGAAGCAACTTTGGAAGGGATTCAAAGAAATGCAATCCAAAGTAGCAAATACCTGAGCTGGGTGGTATACACCTGAAAACTCAAAGAAGAAATAGATTACTTACAAATGGTAATTTGTATTCATTCCATCCACACCTGATGATGATTATGAACTTGAAAAGAGAAAACATGGCTCTGTCTTGTAATCCTCTTGGAGTTCTCTGATGGGACCAATAACTATGAGGTTCTGTGTGATCCTGTTGATATAGTTTACCGGGATTTCCAAAAGACCTTGACAATATCCTTCAAGAAAGGACACTGAACAGTCATGAGAGAAGACAGAAAATTCTGTCTTAAATGCATAGAAAACTGTAATAATTTAGGTTTGAATGGACTTCTGGAGATCACATTGTCCAACATCTTGCTCAAAGTAATATCTGCTTACACCTTAAGGAAAGTGTCTTGGGGTCATGAACAGTCAAACTTTGAATATGATGAAGGATAGAAATCCCACAAGCTCTTTGGGTGTTTTGGTGCAGTGTGAAAGAAGACTTGCGTATTTCTGATCAGAATTTCCCTTGCAGCAACTCATGTCTGTCACCTCTTCTCCTTTCAGTGTGAACCTGTGAGTTTAACTTTGTGTTCTCTATAATCTCATCTTAAAAAACCAAATAAAGCAATGAGATTTCCCTTTAGCCTTCTCTTCAAGCTGAGCAAACACAGCTATAAGTAAAATACAATAGGTACTAATAGTCAAAATTCTCAGTAAAAGAGGAGAGTTTGACAGAACTCTAGTGCTGGGACCTACACACTTTAGCAAAGCCACAAATGACCTGGAAAAGGGAATGAACAGTGAGATTCCAGTTTCCTGATGATACAGTTATCAATGTAATAGGAACAAGGGCTGAGCATACAACTGCTGAAATATCTTATGAGGCTTCATGACAGAGGAGTAAAATGGCTTCATGACAGAGTAATAAAACATTTTGTGAAATGCTGTGGTGAAAAACAATCTTAGCTTCATATATCAAATAGTGGACTGTGACCTGAACATTACCACGCAGAAGTGAGAGAGATTTCAAGGTTAGGATAAATAGTTCCAAGAAAGCACTATCTCAGTGCTCAGCAGCAATAAAAAAAAATAAATCAAATGCTAGGAACTATTAGTAAAGGAGCAAAGAACAAGGCAGGAAATACTGGATTAATGCATGCTTCTTATTCTTTGGATACTATCTGCAGTTTTGGTCTCCTCATTTAAGAAAGGACACATTAAAGCTTAAAAGAGATTTGGAGAATGCTTTTGACAATCAAATAGTAAAGAATGGCTTCTATACAATGAACAATTAGGTAGACTGGAATTCTGAAAAAAAAATGGGTGATTTGTGGGGATATGACAGACATCTACAAAATTGTAAGTAGCTTGACTGAAATGTATAGAGATTAACTGTCCACTGTCCCTTCAAGGGACAAAATGAAGTTTGGGATGGTAGTTCCTCACACTTTGGGTCCCAGACCTGTGGAAATCCTTGCAGAATATATAGTAACGGAAGAAGTTTATATAAGTTTAGGGCAAGAAGTACTTGGAAGAATGATTCATAAAGAGTTGCTAAATAAACAAACTATAAAAGACTTGGGAAATCTAAGATTAAAACTGTTAGAAGCTGGAAGGCTATTAAAGGTAAAAATCATATATACGTACATGGTTCTTACTCTTCCCTAAATGTGAACTTATGATCACTTTTAGAGAGAGAGGGACATTTGTTTTGAATCAGTATGGCAATTCTTATGTTCTTCCTACTTTGCTGCTTTTTTTTCTTTAATAATTATCTTCATAATTAGCCCCACTTTTCAGGGATTACAAAATTTCCCAGCCTGCCTTGATCCATTCCAATATCAGATGAGATGTAGCTTAGAGTCTAGTTCATTTTATTGCTTTCCAAAACAAAGAAATACATATTTTATCACAATGTAACAACTTTTTTTCCAACCACAGAATCAAATAAACCCAAGTGATGTGTTTTCTAAGCACAGCCTGCTCCAGTATACACTCGGAACAAGGAGATGTTCAATATCTCATTAAATGCAATGCTTAATATATCTTCTGTGTTGACAGAATGAAAACAAAACCTTTGCAACACTGGAGATAGATGAGATTTCCTTATTTTAAAAAGCTCAAGCCAGTCCTGTAAAGGATGTTTGATAAATTTTTTATAGTGACCTGACCCAAGCCAGATGCTCTGAAGAAAACCCCAGAGAAATCTGCCAGCTGCTGCTGGTAAAATCTAACAAAATGGATGTCAGACTAAATAGCTCCTTATATTCTGCAATGGAATAGGTTTAAAAGGCACGTGTAGATCTTTGTCTTTTAACTGGTGGTACTATAGCACATAGGTAGACTGATGAGAGACTTGTATTAAGGAAAAGCTTTGGTCAGCAACAAGACAGCAAATACAAACTTCAGTTCCTTGGAAAGGATTGTTGCTGGCCTTCTCACCTTGTGTTAGGGAATCTATATTTTGTCCACTTTGATTTAAAAACCCACATTGTTTTCAATCTAGTGGCTTTACCACAAAGGAAAAATCAAGAAACCAGAAGTCAAAGCTATTAGACTTCAAAATAAAATAACTTCTTTCTGAGGGCCAGAGATTGTTGTCAAAGGAAAGGTAAATCCATTTGTGTTGTGAGTTGACAGGATCAGCTGTCCTCAGAGAATTTTTCTCAGACTCAGAAGTATCACCAACCAGAAAAGTATTGGTGATAATGAAGAGAGGCCCAAAGACATCACAGAGTTTATACTAGAGCTGTCTCAGTATTAATAACTACCCACCACCATAGCTTAATTTATGTAGCTGTTCTGAAGAAACCTGTAGAAGAGATGTAATGTATGGACATGGTGCATTGTAACTTACAGTCTTATATAGAATATACTGGTTTAGGTTATGATTCACATTATTAAAATGTATTTGCCTTTCAGGTAAGGGCAGACATTGCATCTGCTACAACTCAATTTATCTGTAAGGGTTTCTTTGAGACAGTTTTTTTCATTCTATAGTAGTGCACCCTAGGAAGAGGAGTTCTCTGCTTAGGTGTTTCTGTAGAGTCAAGAGCTCCTACAGAGGTGTTGCTGCCGAAGGAAGCATCCCCAGAGATGCAGTACACCAGCTGAATGTCTTCAGGCATAGTCGTGATTTAGCTCACATGTTTCTTGCACAACCTTGTGTCCTTAGACCACCTCACTAAGTCTACTGACTCCCTGCAGTGTGATTGTGGCCAAATCCTGGAAGCACACCTGAAGTTCTGTGAGAGTTGATACCCCAGAAGCTGCAAGTGACAATTTGCAGATCAGTAGCTTGGTGGATATTTGGCAGCACCAAGGGCTTCCTCAGAGACATAGTGCTGGAATTGCAGGGATAGAGCCCCTTCATGCCACCCTCAGAAGGAGCATGTTGGCAGGCAGTCATGGTAGCACTCAGACTTCCTGGGCACTCAGACTCCAGCTGATGCACTGGCTTGCAGCAGTGGCCTTGACAGGTCTGGTTTGTCAGGAATAGCAGCACAAACCCTGGAGAGTTCAGCATTAACAGCAGTCCCTGCCCTGCAACAGCTGCACTAGAAGCTGAAGATAGGAGGAATACTATATTGCTGAACTATATAGTAAAGATCTTTTTCTAGACTTCCTACTGCTTTTTCCTCAGAGATCAGAAACAGACTTCATTCTGACTCTTCTTTCTTTTGGCACTCTTTGAAGTTAAACACCCCTGGCATGCATCCCATCAGGCTCAGAGATCCTATTGTTTTGTTTAGCACCTTACTGATCTTGGCTTACAAAGACTCCATCACTTCAGACCTTGGAAGCACACTTTACCTGAAGCTTAAGACTGACTTACAGCATTGAGCATTGCCATTTAATCACGGCTACTGCCATCACGCTGTTCCTGGGTGGCTTCTCGAGGCCACTCAGCGTTAGTCTGTGAGTGACCCTGGTTTCCCAGGGGCTGTGGCTGGCAGCTTCCCTAGAAGCAGGGCATCCTCCGGCAGCTCCGTTTGGTGCTGGCTCCTCTGGGGAGAGCAAGCTCCGGGCTGATGTTACGGGCACAGGCAAGGACAAAGACCCGAGAGAAGGACTCTGGTGTGATTTCCAGCTCTTTTATTTCCCGGGGAGAGGCAGCAGGGAAGGCAGGAGAGGGTCCGGGAGAGGCGGCGCGAGGATCGGGAAGAGCTGAAGGCTTCAGGGACCAAGCTGCAAGCACGGGGAAAGCAGGGGATTTCTTGGGATACAAGCAGGGGAGAGCAACCAATTGGGGTACAGGGATTTACATGGAACCAATGGAGAACTCAACAGCCATGAAGCTTCCAGAACATAACCTTACACAGAACATGAGGTAATGCCTTAATTAACCAATAAACTGAAACATGTAAACAAGGCTGGGGGTGAACCAGAAGGCTCACCCTGACAAGGGAGTGTGGCTCAGACAGGGGCTGAGTCCATCAGTCTTAAGCCTGTGGGGCTGTGACTTGCCACATACACTGCCACATCTCCCATGAACCATTCAGAAGTTAATTCCTTCCCTGAAGAGTGGGACATTTAAGCATGCAGCCAGAGTGCACCAGGAGAGGGAGCATATCGAGCAACTATATCTGCCAGCATGAGAAGTGTGATAAGTCTCAGCCAAGGACTGCTGCTAGTACGGCAAAGGAGAGTGTAAGGAGACACTTAAAAGGAATTAATGAGGTGGCTTTGTGGCTATTTACAGCATTTTCCCTTGGTGTGAAGGGCATGAGGGATTACAAACCACAGGTGATGTTTTGTTTTTGTTTGTGGTTTGGGTTTTTTTGTGTTTTGTTTTGTTTTGTTTTTTAATTTAATAGAAAGTGGCAACAGGAAAATTTAAATTAAAAAAAAATTAAAATCTGTGTTCTGGCACTGGTATTTGAAAGACATAGCTTGGTATACTTTCTGGAAATTGCCAAGTGAAATGAAATGTTATTGATATGGCCCAAAACATTAAAAGGATCAATTTATTTTGTTTGCCAGGAAATCTTCCTGTATGTTAAAGTTTCATGTCAGACAAGGTAAAAAGACAGCACAACTATGACACCCAGGTACTCTTGTGGCCAGCAGCTAAGAAGCCTCAGAGCTTTATTTTAGCCCTTATTCTATCAGATGACATTCACCAAGCGTATGGTCAGTGATTTGAATGACCCAACAGAAAGATTTCCTCCCTTCCAAATATTAGGAATAAGTAGGGCTTCTTTGAGTACATATCTGTGAATCTTTTTATTGGCTCTTCTTATATATACACTTGTCTTCCAAACTCTGAGTAAAGAGATTGGAGGTACCAAAGATGGGGAAATTAATCTGTCTCGGTATTTTAAACTAGTTGAATAATCAGCCTCCATTTTACTAAAGAGAGTAGTTAATCACAATTTCTTGCAGGCTTTCTGTTTTGCCTATTTTAAGCGGTTTGACAAAACATTTGGCAAATATCAGTCCCTTTGGCATCTTAAGTATATAGAATCACAAAAAAGCAAGTGAGAAAAGACTTCTGGAAATCACCTGGTCCCTCCTCCCACCCAAGGTAGGATCAATTATTCATTTATAATCATCAATGCTCATAGATATTTGTCAATCCAGTTCCTCAGGACAGCTAAACTATTCCATAGCTGGTTGTCTTTACTGTTAGAAAGCTACACCTAATGTTAAATCTAAGTCTGCTGCAATTTTAGCCCATTTTTTTCCTGGTTTGTACACAGGAGACATTCTCATCCTCTTTGCAGAGCCTTTAACACACCTGACAATTTCTATTACATCTCTTCTCAGTATTGTCTTCTGCAATCTTCCCATCCTGGCAATTGTAGACTTCCAAACAACCAAACCTTTAGAATTAAAATAGCTTTCTCTAATTCACTTCTCTTTACTTCCTAAAATGTGTAAATTTTATTCTTAATGTTATCAGGAGGAAGTTTAGGTTAGACATCAGGAAGAAATTCTTTACTGAGAGAGTGATTGGGCACTGGAATCATCTGCCCAAGGAGGTGGTGGAGTCACCGTCCCTGGAGGTGTTTAGAAAAAGATTAGATGTGACACTCAGTGCTGTGGCTTAGTTGATTAGGAGGTGTTAGACTATAGGCTGGACTTGGTGATCTCTAAGGTCTCTTCCAACCTGGTTTATTCTGTGATCCTGTGATTCTGTGATTCTGTGAAGTGGCCACACAATTATTTTGACTCACTTGAGAGAAAGGAGCAGGAAAGTCAGGGTAAATGAAACAGCCTACAACAACGGTTCACTTTCTCATTTCACATTTCTTTGGATATAGCTTTACTATTCAAATATCACAATGGCATTTAAGCACATTTTGATTTTGAGAAGTGGGTTCAAATTATAATTTTAGATCCTCTGTATTACAGTCTGATTTGTGTTAGTGGAGCTAAGATGACTCTAACAGGACTTCGTGGAGATGTAATGATTTATCTGCACAACACATTTCAAAGTCTTTAGGTGTGCTGATTCACAACTGAAGTAGCCCCACTGAATTAAGTAACATTTAAGTATAATATTACAGAATTACTATTATAACAAATTTTTATAACTTGTACCTACAAAAATAATGCATAAATCATTTCTTATGCATAAACCAAGGAATTCTTTACAGGAAACCAGGTGTTAGAATCATGCCTCAGAGTAACACATAAGCAAAAGGTAGATAGTTATGAATTTCACTCAAAACTGGAAAGACTAGCATTCTGATGAGATATTTATTTCTTATTATGATTACAAATGCAGCTTATTAGACCAGGAGCCTGTCTTGCTGCTGAAGGTTACAGCTCTGCTGTAGGACTATAAATGCAAAGGTCAGCAATTGCTAGGGCCTATTCAATCTCTCTTCTCCATTTATACACTTGAAAGGGAAAATGAAAAAGAGGTAGAAAGAGATTCTGTTTCTATTCTTGTTGAAGTTAACACAACAGTATCCTACAGGCCGTAGGTGTTGCTAGGAAAGTACTGCACAAGCTGGTCTGCCTCTTTTTTACTGTACTAGCTCTCTGTCTTCTACCAGCTGAGAATGCCATGGAAACAGAGGTTGGGAAGCAAAAGCTGGTCAGGTTGGGGATCGGGGATTTAATTATTTTTAGTACCTGTATCAAAGGAGACTTTCTTTGGAATGGCAGTGTGAAACATTCTGCCCCATTTCTAGTGATTTCTATGGCAATGACAACGTTCCCACTGGACAAAGGCAAAACAGTATGACAAGGTAGGTGCAGGAATTGTTTGATTTGGTATCTCCTAAGCAGTACTTAAAAAAACTGAGAGTAATTGGAAAAGTGAGGTATGCAGATGCAAAAACATCTCTAAATGCAAGCAAATAAACTCAGCTTAACTTAATACTTGTGGACCCAGTGGAAGCTAATGAATAGCATGCAGTAGCAAGGGTGAACACCACCAACAAAAAAAATATGGAAAAAAAGTCTGATTTTAATAGTGTTATTTATATTTTAATTAATGATTCTTTCCCTAAGATGTTAGCAAATATCTTGCAAAATAACATTGTCTTTCTAGTTGTCATGCTGTTATCTCTCCTTGTCTATGTCAATAAAAGTGTGATCTTAAGGGTTGCAAATAGAGGAACTTATCACAGCAGTATCTCAGCCCGTTTCAAAGGCCTGGGGTTGATAGGTCTGTAGCTCACAGTGAAGTTGCCATGATTCAACTATTTGTCCTTATCAGGTACTACCAATATGCACACTTTTAGCCTTTGACAAATGTCAGAAAACACATCTTTAGTGCTTTAGTTTGCAGGGAAGAATAATCAAACTAAGTGGAAATACTTCTAAGATTGCTGTTTTGGGCTCCAGTGAGCTTAGTCAGTGATTTCAGTGGAATCAACCTCTCATGAGCCTATAAATCCAGATCTTCAAACATGTACAGTTGCTGTTGAATTGTTACAGCTCAGCTCACATTATATGTCAATCAGCAGTGTAGCTTGTTACTATGGAGTTCTCCAAACATTAACCAGTTCCTAATAATCTTATTTGGTAGTAAAACAGAACAAAAACCCTAGGAAGACCTAATGACATGAGAAGACTAAACCCCTGCATTACAACAGATTGCTGTCAGAGGAGAGCGTATGCCTGATTTTGTACCAATTTAAACTTGCACAGATTATCAAGGTTCTGTTGTGCCTGACATTGTCTTGAGCTAGCAAATCTACTGTCATTCATGCTTCAATATTAAATGGAAGTTTAAAGATAGCCATTATCACATAAATTGTTCAGCAGTATTTATACATAAATATGCCATTAGTGACAAAGCAGAATACATTTCATTACAATAGTTGTGACGAAAAAAAATCTAGAGCTACTTAGCTGGTCTTGTGTTTTAAGGTTTATTAATTTCCAGTCAATTAATAGTTTGTATTAAGCATGTATTAGTGCCCTAAAATAGGCTGTTGATCAACAAGAAGACTATGCCAGGTAATCCTTGGAGTTGCTTGCAGAGATCTAAGAGCATAGATCCGAGAGCTGTGAACAGTGCCATTTATATAATAAGAATTATTTTAGGTAATCAACAGTGCTAATCCAATTAAAATTATTAGCTACATAAACAGAGGCATCTAGTGCCATTTAGAAACCTGTAGGTGCTGCAGACTCTTGCGTGGGCTTGACAGACATGACTAAAGGGCTTACAGGACTCGAAGCAGAATATTCTCTGACATCTAACTGACATGAGATAAATATGTTTATAAATCTGAATTCTGCCCTCACTGGTATATTGTAACCTTTCCACTTCTTATGAAAGACAGAAGATGGAAGCTCATATCACTAATCTCAACACAAGCTTATGATTGCCACCTCTATTTGGCATTGTAAAATGGTTCCCAGAAGAGCAGGCCTGTTTATTTTGGTTGACATATTTTTAATCATTCTGGCCCACTAAGCCAGAAGATCCAAAGATTATAACTAAGTCTGAAGTGTATCTGACAACCATGATAAGATGTCCCTGTATTGATAAGTTAGAATACCTCAGAATTGACATACACATTGGAGGTCAAGTGTCTCTAATTGCAGCAAGGTTTCCTCCTACACCAGTTACCACCTCTGCCAAACAATTCCTTTTCTTGATTCAATACAACACAAGACAGTCCATTCCTACAAAAAACTTAAATAATCCCATGTTGGTTTGAAGGCTAAAGGTGTTTTTTTAAAGTGTGAACTGAACCAAACTTCTCCAGCTGGCCTGACCCAATACAGAACCTATCCCTGTTTAGCCTATTGGTATGGAGTAGATATAGCTAAAGAAACCCTTATGTCTTCTCGTCTTCCCAAATCACAGCTCCTAATCTCAGAAGCCAGTCTGATCTGACAAAGACCAAGAGGCTTTTTTCCAGTCTTGAAATGGAACCATCTGTTTCTCTGCTGGAGGATACATCCTGGCTCAGAAAGACCTTTCATATTTCCAGGTTTCATATTTTTCACTGTGAAGGCAAGAAGTAAGAGCAGAAGTAAGACCTAGATAGCTTCTCTACCCAGTATTACTTTAGCCTTCAGCACCTAGATATACAGGTATTGGGTCTGCTCTTTAATTTGGACAACGCATTGAATGTTGACCAAAGAGGACTTGAAAAAAGGAGTGCAACTTGCTTTGTGCAGTGTCTTTGGCATTTCAGGTGGGAGAAAATCGGCTTAAGTTGGATAAGATTTGACAGAAAACTACCGGTATCTTTTTATCCAGTGTGAATACTGAGTCATTTTGAAGAATTAAGCCTCAACTAATTAAAGGTTGGACTAAGACATTTTGGTGGCTTAGGTCTCTAATCCAGAAAGCAATAGGTTAAAGCCTCTTAAACTGCATCCTCCCTTGAAAAGCATAAAAGTTAAAGATGTCAATAGCTAACTGCAACACCTGTTTATATAGCCAAAGACTAAAAAGCTCAGATTGACTGCTTTGAAAATTGGGATCCAATGGCAAAATTGTGAACGGACTAAAAATCATGATTTCTGGGCCTCTGTTTTAGTTAGTAAAATAAATGCTGTGTCAAGGAGAAACAAGAATGGGTTCATTTCATGACAGAAGATGAGGAGCTGACCACAATGCAGGTAGGTAAAAACAACAACCACATACAAGAGCAGAGTTTCACACTATCCAAGCAAGACTAACAGCAAGGCCAGTGACAGCAACAGGCTCAGACAACACAGGATCATCAAGGAACAGAGCTAGATACAGACCTACCTACAGCATAGTTCAGGCAAGGACTTGGACCTGCTCCTGAGCTTAAATGGAGCTAGTGGGCCAGAGATTGAGGATGTAGAGGTGGAAGTACCAGGTATTCTCAGGGCAATTAAAGCTAATTGGTGCACTCAGGGCATACACTCTATTTCCTGTTCCTAATCAAGAAGAATGTTTAGCATTGCTATTGTTAATTTTTTTGAACTGACAAGAGTTTTTCATTAAATGTATGTACAACTTTGTTTTTAAAGTGTTACAAGAGCTTCCTTATTACTTTTTTGTAATTATTCACAGTTTTAACTAATCTGATGCTATAGTTATAACATCCCTCCTATAATGTAAGTAGCAGCAGAACAAATCTTTTGACCAGATCGCCTCCCAGACCAAAAGCACATGCATTTCCTGAAGGGTAATGTACATTGGGAGAAACAACAGAGGAAACCAATGAATGCTGGTGGCTCCTGAAAGAGATCTTATGTCACAACAAAATTGTCTAAGCATGGTGTTGGACACCTCTGTGACAGTGCCTGAACATCACAATGAGATTTCTAGAAAAGCAAGAGATGTAAGTTATCTTGCTTGTGATTGTAGCTGTTGCTGGATTTGAATAAGGGCATTTGAATAACCAAACACCAGCAGCTCCTGGGAATTAGAAAAAAGAAAAGCTAATCTGCTAGGACCTGTTAGAGAGTAAGAGTCACGGACCATGTAGCAGTTTTCTCTTCGTGTGAGACCATTTCATGCACACTGTTCTTCCTTTGGTCTTCTGATGTGCCAGCTGAAAGAGGTGAGGTGGTGACCTCTTCATTTTACTAGCAGAGCCGATTGACAGCAAAGGCACACCAACACCGACAAAGACCCACCCTATACTGTCCTCTGACACTGAGAGCCTTTTGTTACATTTTTAAATCTTTTATATGACATCCCAGCTGTTCTTAGAGCTTCATCTGTAAAGTACATTTGTGCATAGAATATTTTGTTTTTTAAAGCAGAGGATGGATGGGGAGTGCAGATATGATGGCACACTTGCATTAATGTGTTTACTTTAAAAATTGCACTCAGTCCAGGAAACCTCATTGATTTCTGTATTTGTCAGGGGACACAAATCTGTAGCTGAACTTTGTCATCCAGTAGAATTTTGTCTGCTTCTGACAGCTAAAGTTCAAACCTGCCTGCAGAGTTCCTAAAAATAGAAATTTATGGAGAAATAATTAAAATTATTGGGGGAGAGAATGCTTCTTTGTAAGTGTGTGTTGGTTTTGCAGGGCCTAGTTTCTGGTAGTGGGGAGCCACAAAGATGGCTTCTGTGAGAAGCTGCTGGAAGCTTCCACCACATCCAGTGGAGCCAATCCCTGATGGCTCTGAAGATGGACGTGTTGCTGGCCAAGGCTGGGCCAATTAGAGATGGAGGTAATGCCTCTGTGATAACAGATTTAAGAAGAAATCAAAACAAACTTGTGGGGCAGTTTTGATTCCATTTAGAGAAGAGGAGGAGTGAGAACATGTGAGAGAAACAACAAAGGAGACACCAAGGTCAGTGAAGAAGGAAGGGGAGGAGCTCCAGGCGCTGGAGTCGAGACATCCCTGCAGCCTGTGGTGAGGACCGTGGTGAAGCGGATTGTTCCCCCTGCAGCCCATGGACGTCCATGGCGATGCAGAGATCCACCCACAGCCCGTGGGGAAAGTGCCCACGCTGGAGCAGGGAGATGCCCAGAGGGGGCTGTGGTTCAGTGGGAGTTCCCATGGAGAGAGAGGCCTTGCACCTGAGTTGGAACAGCCTGTCCTTGGAGGGCTGCACCCTGTGGCAGAGTGCCCCACGCTGCAGCGGTTTTGGGAGGGCTGTTTGCCTGTGGGAGGAACTCACATTGCAGCAGTTTTGGGACAACTGCTGCTCGTGAGATTGGAACCACATCAGAGAGAAGTTCGCAGAGAACTGTCTCCCATGGGAGGGGACCCCACGGTGCAGCAAGGGAACAACTTCTCTCCCTGAGCAGTGGAAGAAAATCTTGAGTGATGAACTGACCAAAACCCCCACCCCTGTCTCCCTGTGTTGTCAGTGGGAAGGAGGGAGGGGCTGGGGTAAAAAAAGGTGTTTTAAGGGGTTATTTTACTTCTCATGATCATCCTCTGATTTTGCTAGTAACAAATTCACTCAATATCTTGAAGTTGAGCCTGTTTTGCCCTTGAGGGTAATTGATGAACATTTTCTCCCGGTCCTTATCTCAACTCATGAACCCTCATTTAGTTTCTCTCCAGCTGCGGAGCAGGGGAAGGTGAGTGTGCAGTTGTTGTGGGTGCCTGGCGTCTGGCCAGCGTGAAACCACGACAAAGTGAAAATAAATGAAATTGCTTGCAGTGAAGACAACTGCAACAGCAAGCACATATCAGGTTAAGAAGTACTAGCACTAGCTTTTAAAAACTTCCTCACCTTCATTTTCAAAAAGGCGAGGTAGGTGTTTCACCATAAAGTATTCAAACTAAGAAGATGCCTCAAAACATTTTTCAGTTTCACAGTGATTGAATCCTTGCTTTTCGGAAATCAGATTCGAGAAGTTATTTTGAAATAATTACACAAACCAAGTGACCTCCCATAATTTTAGGCCAAGTTTAAATGTATATTGCATCACATGCAAGGAAGTTACGGGTGGACCCATAGAGCGATGGAGAATAGTTAAGTCCTCTTGGCGTCCAGTCACAAGTGGTGTTCCTCAGGGCTCAGTATTGGGGCCAGTTCTCTTTAACATGTTTATCGATGATCTGGATGAGGAGATCTAGTGCACTCTCAGTCAGTTTGCAGACAACACCAGGCTGGGTGGGAATGTTGATCTGCTGGAGGGCAGGAAGGCTCTGCAGGGGGTCTGGACAGACTGAATCAATGGGCTGAGACCAATGGTGTGAGGTTCAACAAAGCTAAATGTTGGGTCCTACACCTTGGTCACAACAACCCCCTGAAGCACTACAGGCTGGGGCAGAGTGACTGGAAAGCTTCCCGATGGAAAAGGACTTGGGGGTGCTGGTCAACAGTGGCTGAACAGGAGCCTGTACCCAGGTGGCCAGGAAGGCCAATGGCATCGTGGCCTGTACTAGCAATAGCGTGTCCAGCGGGACCAGGACAGTGATTGTCCCTCTGTACTCGGCACTGGTGAGGACACACCTGAAATCCTACATTCATTTTTTGGGTTCCCCAGTCTAAGGGATGCTGCATCATGTCCAGAGAAGGGCAATGGAGCTGGAGCACAAGTCCTGTGAGGAGCAGCTGAGGGAGCTGGCGTTGTGTAACCTGGAGAGGAGGAGGCTCAGGGGAGACCTTATCATTCTCTACAACCACCTGAAAGGAGGTTTTAGCCAGGTGGAGGTCCATCTCTTCTTCCTGGTAACAAGTGAGAGGCCAAGAAGAAATGGCTTTAAGTTGAACCAGGGGAGGTTTAGACTGGATTTTAGGAAAAATCTCTTCACTGAATGAGTGGTCAGGTTTTGGAACAGGCTGCCCAGAAAAGTGGTGGAATGACTACCGCTGGAAGTGTTAGAATGGTGCGTGGATATGGCACTTGGGGACTGTGGCAGGATGGTTTCAGCCCCCCTCTCTCTGCCAAATCTTATCTGCTGATGCTAAGATTAGAGCACCATCTTCCCCTAAACTTCTTGGAGCCAGCTGTGAGCTCTGTGCTGGGAAGGCAGAATATCCAAGATAAGGTGACTGACAGACACAAGGATTTTACGAATATAAAAGAGCACTGTAAAACTCAAAAACTCAGACTACAGTTTTGTTACTTCTCGAAGTGCATAAACCTGTTTCCTCTGACATACTTTAAGACATCACAGTATGCCGTATCTGTGCTTCTCTTCTACAAGTTGAGTGAAAAAGATTTGGTAAGTTACATTGAGTTCTAACCTTACTATTTCTTTGCTTTACCTTTATTTTTGTGCACTCTTCTTTTACCAGTAGTATTTCTTTGTTTATCCTGTGTAGTAAGAAGTTTTGCTTAAATTCTGGTCTCATATGTGTTTTCTTGTGACTATTACAATAAATCTATCCATGTTGTAATAATCCTGATCGATCATAACTAAAGAACCAGAGAGAGAACATGTGGTTTTGAAGTGCTGGCCACTCCAAGAGAATTAAAACCCATCTAAACTCTCTCATATTCGTAACAGGGACATGGTTTGGTGATGAACACAGTGGGTCTGGATTAATGGTTGTACTCAATGATCTATGAGGTCTTTTCCAACTTTAATGATTCTATGATTCTGTGATTCAAAGTTCATTATTACAAAGGTGTTTTAGAGACCTGATGGAACTTGGAGTTGTATGAATGTATGAATTTCTAAATATAAGATACCAAATAATTTTTGGTCAGGAAAATATTCACACCCTTATGGGTATTGCAGATAAATTCTATGCCTTTCTAATAAATTTATGAGACAAGATATCAGAACCTCCACATTGCTTGCTTTATTAGCCACTCTTCTTTGATTTTTTTCCAGTGAAGTATTTCCAATGATTAAAGAATAGCAAGATAGTAATACACTTAGAAAGTTTTGCCTTATTTAGGTAAACCATTCCTCCTCATATTTTCTGCTGACAGCTAAAAGGCATTTTTTCAGCCCACTAAGAATGAAATTAAATATAGATGGAATAATAAGATGCTGATATTGATTAAGAAGAGCTAGGTAGCTTTAGAGTTTAGACTTTGGGTTTAGTATTACCAGAAACCAAATCATTCTTTGGTATAGCAGCACATATGGCATATAATATCATCCACTGTTCTGCAGCGCCCTGTTAGACAACCATATGTGCTGAAAAATATTCTCTGGTTGTTCAGGGGCTTATTCAAGATTGACTGGCTGCTTTTGCTCAAAACGTCCTTGATTTACTGTTTCACATCTAAATTAGAACTTTTAAACTGTAAATATTCATGCTCAGTTTTAAAATCCTACAGTGTGTATAATTTTGGTCTGAAGCTTCATTTCTACCAGACAAAACCAAGCAATTCCTTGACATTCAGGAACTATGAAGAAAAGTTTATATCCTAATATTGCAATCTAAACATTATTAACTCCTTGCCTAAATCTTTTTCTCACTTTGCTCCCTACCAATACAGACCTCTAAATGTGATTTTCTTAATGGTTGTAGCACTACAGTCCTTATTTCACCTCTTATCTTTTAGTATTTTCAGTTTTCACATACACTCTCATAGTTCTCTGTGGTTTGAAGAGTGGAAACATCCCATAGGAAATGTACGTAAATAGCAGCAGTTATGGAGCAACAAATAATGAATCTTTCGTGAGTCAGCTTTCACTGCTCTGAATAATACGGTGTAGAAGATAGCTCATCACAGTAAAAAGAATATTGTAGAATATTTGCTTAAAGGAAATGTTAAAGCACAAGAATATATAATGAAAATAAGAGTGGAAGAATATTTTACAATGCCAATTTAGCGTGAGAGCAGTGTAGAATAAAGCCACACAATACTTGCAATGAAATCTTTCATAAACTATCTTTAATGGGGATTGAAAGGTAGGAAGATAAAAATTTCAGTTAACACAAAAGTAGGTCATTTTACTTCTCTGACATAAAAATTCATTTGCTAAAGGAGCTGAGATGATTTAATGTAGGCTTTAGTTAAGAGTAGCACCTCATGACATTCCATTAAACAATTAGGACCACACAATACCTGCAAAGTACATAATAAAGGGACTAAGAAATTATAGCCTGCAACACTGTCTGTCAATATGGAATCATCCCTGGGTAGTGTGTCTCTGATGGATTTCCTTATGACTGAATTTCACAGTATTCAACATTCTCCTCAGTGACCTAAAAGTAAATATAAAATCATCATTAATAAAAGCTGAAGATGACATGAGGGTTGGCAGAATGGTAACTACCAGTGAATATAGATAAGTCAGTGTGATTTGGGTCAGCTGGCAGACTTGTCTATTCAAACAAACTGTAATTTAATACAGCAAGGTACAGCTATCCCTGCAGAATACTGAATTCTCAACTGAAAAATAGTGAGTTTAAAATAAATTGTGGAGTCACAGTGGACAAGAATCTGAGTTCTCATTGTGATGCTGTGGCACAAAGAGGTAGTACAAATGCTGAATGTACAAACAAGTAGTGAATAGAAACAGGGAAATATTTTTTAGTCTGCATGTGCTATTGGTGACACTAGTGTGCCACCTCCAGTTGTGGTACATACATCTTAAAACTGTGCTGAAAAATTAGAAGAAAGGGCAGAAAGGAACTGCAGATATATCATGAAAGACTTAAAGAGTTCAGTGCTTATTTTTAGCAAGGAGGACATTATGAAGTGACTTGGATAGGTTTTCTTTATAAAGAAAATACCAAGTTCTATTCCCTACTAGGGAAAGTAATAATACTATGGGAAGAGAAAAAAAATCATTTTTAAAGAAATTCAGGCCTATCTTCCTTTCAGAAGGCAGTTTTAACCACACAAATGTCTGAGTTCAAGGCATGGGTGAGTGGGTAAAATGTGAGGATTTATGAAAGGCAGAGTGTCGGGCTGAGTAATCTAGCACCCTTTTTGATGCTAAACACCATGAATCTATGATACATAGATGAATTTGTTTTCTCTCAGCTCCATTTGGTGGTTCCACAAATAGATTTAATTGTGGTAAGTGTTAATCCCATTTCTTTCCTAAGCGCACTGGCACTTTCCAATGGAAAAATGTCAGTTAACGTGGAAAATCTGCAAATATTAAGTGTAAATGTTTATATTTACATCACCCTGAGCTGAGTGGGCAGCTGCTGATATCCATGGTGTAATGGCATTAATATGGATTGTTGTGTATAAGTAGGGAAAAATAATTTATTCATAGACGATAATATAAGGGTTATTGCACCAGTTCATCTCAGTGTACGGTACTTTTTCAAAGTTAGAGGTAAAGTGTTCATTTTTTCGGCTGCTAGTGACTCCAATGGAAGTTGTTACTTCAGACAGGAGCCGCAGAAGGTCCCGTTGAGCACCACAGCCAGTGCCCAAGAAAACAAGAAAACAAGAAAAGACAAGTGAAAACCTTGTCCTGCTGGTAGCCTCCACTGTCAGGATGCATAGCCAAGTCTGGAGTGTATCAGGATGGCCCCGACCAGCAGCCAAGCACCCACAGTTTGCTCACTCTTTCCCTTCTCACAGTGGGAATGGGAAGAAAATAGGAAGGACAAGAATAAGAAAACTTGTGTATCAAAACAAAGATCATTCACCAGTTACTGAAGTTGTCATAGCAGACTCAACCTGAGGAATTTAATTGAAAACATTTAATTACTGATTTGGGTTTTAGGAAACAAAAATGACAAACATCTAAACACTTAGGGAAGACACCTTTTCCCTCCCACAAACAGGTTCAACTTCACTCCAGACACTTCTCCTCTCTGCTTCCCAGTCTCCACTCCCCTTCATATCACTACAGGTTACACTTATTTCTGACAGCGAAGCAACAGATGATGCAGGCTCTTGGGGTCAGTGTGTAGCTATTTCTTTCTGCTGCTTTGTTCCTTTTTTTTACTCTACTGCTCCTTCCTTCTTAGTTTCTTCTGCTCCAGTGTGGACTCCTCCTTGGGCCACAGTCTCTACAGGAAAGTACCTGCTCCAGAGCAAGTCCTCCATAGATCACAGTTCCTTCAGCGGTGTGACCAGCTCCACCATGGAGCACCTCCTACTGCTGTAGCCTTGTTGTTCCCTCTATTGTTCACTTGTTCCATTGCCCTTGTTATCTGCCTTTTCTTAAATAAGTCCTCACAGAGGCACCACAAAATGCTCTGACTTACTTTAGCTTTAGCATGCAGTGGATCTATTGCTGAGCTGACTTGAACCATCCATGTCTGGCAGAGGGCAGTCTCAGACCTCCTCCAAGAGAGGTCAACCCTGCAGGTCCCCCACTAGCAAAACCTTGTCATTATACCCTGTACACAATGTCATAGTCAAGCTAAAGAAACTAGCTTGGGAAGAGGTCAATGTGTTGCATAGGGGCTCTGTAGTCTTTTTTATATGTTAGGAAACATCGCCTAAGGACAAGGGAAAGATGTATTTGGCTCACTGCATCTGAGACCAAAATAAATCCATTATTTTCATTTGCCTTGGTTCCACAAGGTCTTATGGGCTCATCCCAGATTTAGAGCACCCAAAGTTAAAAGGATAATGGGGATAAAATTCATTTCTTGTCCTCTTTGATTGAATTGCCCCTGCATTGTACATTGGATAATTACTTGCAGATGTGCGAAGAAGATGTAGGATGCCACTTCATTGATTTTCAGACGTAAAAATCTATAAAGCCTCAAAGGATTTGGAAATTAGGTCTCTTTCACCACTGGTAAGGTAGACCTTTTAAGAAGTATGGGTATTCTTGATAAGAGCATGTAGCATCGGCTCTCTGTAAGATTGATCTAACTAACTGTTGCAAGGAACATGCAGCACCACAGACTTTCAAACATGCATTCAGGATCTGGAGGAAGTTTGTGTTGTAGGTACCAGAGTGCATGGAACACCATGCCATTGTATCTTCGCAGTTATTACTCGTGCTAGCTAGGTTAAGCTGGCACTAGCACAATTGCAAATCCCAGATCCATAATTCCACTTTGGTTTTAGTCTCTTTTCAAGTATCAGAGACTGGCTTGATGAAGCTCCGTTTACCTTTTGGGATTCCTCTGACCTAATTTTCCTGGGATTGATATCAGTGCAGCTCCATTTATTTCAGATGCATAAATCCAGACTTACACCAACATAAATGTCAGACCCATATTTATAATGACATCTATATATTCTTCATTATATTCATGGACAAAAGTCTACTAACAAGACAATCAACTTCCTTCCAAACAAGCAGACTAATGAAAATAACTTATCAATATCCAGCTATTATTTTTTTCACATACAAAATGAAATCGCATCAAGCAAACTAAAAAGCCTCAATGTTTCCTGTGTTTTTAACACAGGAAAAAGAAAAAAGGCAACCATTTTCTATTATGGATCCAATATTCTGCTTCTGGTGGATTGTATGATTTTAAAAAGGTTTTTTAGTCTGCAGTGTGTGAATTAAACAGCAGTTAACTATCATTTAAATATTTGTGAATAGAATTGTAAACAGATCAAACTAATATGTCATTACAACAGGAGAGTCCATCATTGTCAACTAGAATTAGTCTACAAAAAGCATACTAAGTGTTATATATAGATAGCTGTATGTTCTGTTACAAGATTGAGATTGTACTGAAATTGGCTACTTCATAGAAGATGCAGGAGTCAAATCACGACAGCTCTTCATGGGGCATTATCACCAGATTTCCATCACTGCTGCCATTAATTCACACACTAACACTCACTCACTAACTCTGTGTTAGTCTGTTGCACCCAAAACAGGAGAACTGAATCTTACTAGGACCAAATGTTTTTATATAGCAGCAATTTCTGACACTTTTGCATTCAAAGTACAATGATTAAGCATTAGACAAGTCATCTGTGCCTAGACACTCATATGTCAGACATTCCTACAGAGTATTTTACAGAGTTCAATCACATTTTTTCTTATTTTCATCATAGCAATGTTTTAGTGAAAAGATTGTTGGGGAGTGAACAGGTTGAGAAAAAAAAAGTCAGAACATCGAGTACCTCCATTAACACAAGAAGTTCTAAAGCTCTGGAGCAGCTTTTCAAAAATATGCAGTGTTCAATGTTTCTCAGTGTTCACTGTAGGAGATAGGATATGAATAGGCTGTGAGAAAGCAAACTTAGCCCAGGTTCTGGAAATGTTCAATTAAAAAATACACTGTTAGCATCCTTGAAAATTATGAAGTTACATTTCTAGTCTCCTCTTCTCCCTCTCCTCCCTCAGCTCCTCTTTCATTCTCAAAAAAAATCCCCAAACAAAAAACCAGCAAACAAAACCCAAACCCACCCAATTTTTAAATGGACTTTTCAAAGCTCCGATTTTCCTGTCATTACTTTATTAGACACTCAGGTAAACTGTCAATAGTTAAAGATAGAGGCAAAGCGGGAAAATTTTGATAATTTAGCTTTTGTGGCAACATACCTCTAAGCAAGAGACAAAGAGTTTTGTTCAAAAGAAGTCCATTGTTTCTCTAGAAAGTGAATACTTTGGCAAAACAACATTATAAACTATTACCTTTATTATTTTAGCAACTTGTTTTACTGTAATTTTAGTTGATGACTAGACTTCCTTGCTGAGATGTTCAAATCTCCACTAACTGTTTCAGTAATATAGTCAGTTAAGCAGAGATCACCTTCTCTTTCACTCAAACTACCTACATTTTTAATGAGACTGTGCTTAAAATAGGTACCTAATAGAGAAAGTAACTGGATCATGTAAAAATATATTTCTGTACTTGTTGTTTTGACACTTGTCAAAAATTTTGTTGCTTTGACACTTATCATCCTCTGGATTTACTCAATTTCAGTCAATAAGCTCAATCTTGTGATAACCAAGTCTGCTTTCTTGTACTGGTGGGGCTTTAGCATATTTCTAAGAAATTGACTGTGCTCCCCCTCCAGCAAGAGGTTCACTTTTCATTATAGAAGTCTTAATTTTTTTCTTTCCAGCCACTTTGCTGGAATTGCACAAATGCAAGACCTCTATTTTCCATCTGGGCCTTACATGGTGGTTCATGTGGGGTTTCACACTGCCTCCTGTTGATGATGACATGAAGCAGCTTCAGTGACAGCCTCAAACTGACAGGACACAAAAATAATGAAAGGTGAGAACTGGAAGCTAGAATCTAATCAAATAAAACCTTGCAGTTCTTGACTTGCTCTACATAAAAAGGCTCATTAGGGAGTCAAGAGATTTTGCAGGGTGTCTGAATCTCAATCTACATCAAAAATTAAGATAGCAGATTTACATCTACTCTGTTTTTCACCTGCACCGTTTCTCTTAACATTGCATTATGATCATGCTGGAAGAAAATGGAAAGAAATACAAACAGCAGGAGTGAAGAGTCAAGAGGAGGTTTCTGAAAAGAGCACTTGTCCTTAACAAACCCTTGTCAGGTCAGCAGGTCTCTTGGTGTATGCACAATGGAAGGCGCTGTGGGTAGCAGAATAGACAAAATGGCTGCATATAGGTTATTATTTTCACTCACCTGAAAAGGATGGACTTCAGCTGATGAAAAAGTAAGAAAAGGAAAATTACAAATTCCAGAATATTCAAAAATTTCTGACATAATGTCTAGCATTTTAGAAAATTTTCAAATCTGGAACTGTAAAAATACATTTCTCTAACATTTTTCTATGAATTAGCATAAGCAAGTCAAGCTTTATAAAAAAGCAAGCATTACTCAAAACCACAAGCACTATCACTGACAATGTTCTCCCAGCATATGTCATGTCTCATGAGCATATCAGGCATGTAGGTCCGATCAAAACCCAGATACCCTGTGCACATTCCTGATAATTCAGATTTGTTTCGCAATTTTCCATTAAATTTTATCAATTATTAGGATGCAGAATTTGGTACAGGATTGTCTCTACTGCAATATAAAGTGTATGCTGCTCTTTTATCTTTCTCATTAGTCATTCCTCTTTTTTCCGTGGTAGGTTGTTATAGAGGTTTTGAGGTTTTTTCCTAATGATTTGTTCCAACTTTTCCATGATTTATCATATTTCACTGCTTCCATCCTCCTCCATGGTGTTGTTTCTCGAAATCTGGTTTTTCTATCTCAAACAGCTTTGGTCTGTTACTTATATATTTACTTCTTCACTCATGGGATATTTTCTGTTGCCAGACAAAGAGAAATTTCTTCTCTTTACTCTCATTGGAGCTAGAAGGAAGGGAATGCTCTTCTCTGTTGCCGTTCCGGAAGGAGCAAAGTTCTGACTGAAATGTAAAGACATTTCTGATGCTGATTTCCACTTAAATACAAAAGGTTTCTTTCCTATAACCAGGCTTCTTACTTCTCATTCCCTAACTTTAGCTGTTTATCCAAATCTTCAGCTGTATTTTGTCATCCAGTAGAATTTAGTCTGCTTCTGTCAGCTGAAGTTCAAATCTGCCTGGAGACTTCCTGAAAAAATAAATTTTTTTGAAAAATAATGAAAATTACTAGGGGACAGAATGCTTCTTTGTGAGTGAAAATTAATGAAACTGCTTGCAGTGAAGACAACTGCAACAGTGAATATTGGGTTAAGAATTACTAGCACTAGCTTTTAAAGCCTTCCTCACTGCATTTTCAGAAGTGACTGGTGATGTAGGTGTTTCAATTCTCTTTAGCTTGTTTTAGCTGTTAGCTGATTTTGACCTTTCCACAGTAATTATTGTCCCTTAGATCTCATAAAGGAAAAGTTTAGTCCAAGTCTCTAAGTAGGGTTTCTAATACTGCATGCTTAAATCTGTATTTCTTTGCCTAATTTCCAGCCGAGCAGCATATTGCATGACTCCTATGGATTCCTGTCAGCTCTGGAATAAGTAAGGTGGAAAAAGAAGATAACATGAATTACAATGCTACAAATCCTCCATTTCCTGTTAGATTGTCTACAGAGAAGTTCAGTAATAGCTAGGCAGTCCATGACCCCTGACAAATCATCTAATTGTTTTCTTAGGCTTTCCTATCTTCTTTTCTGAAACCCTGCCAGTAACCTCTTGGAGGCAGTTACTTCATTTCTATATTTTTGTGCCAGACCTAGCAACATGGAAGGTTCATTGTTTCTTTATTTTTAGTTTACAAAAATAATTTTTAAAAATTTACTTGAAAAGATTAGTGCCAAAGTGTATAGAGTTTTAATAATTCTTATGAGCATGATTTTTTCTATATTATCCAGTCTATTATTACTTAAGATTGGTACTTGTTTCACTGCTTTGTATTTATCTGTCTACAAAATTTGGAGGGTGGAGGAGGATTGTAGTTTTTCTGCTATCCTTCGTGGAATGACTTGCTAGTTTGTGGTTGTTTGTTGGGCTTTATCAGCAACAAGAGAAACAAGATAGCTGAAAAAATTAATTTGGCCCTTTGGCTCCCTGCTGGGGAGACGGATCATTTTTTATCTTCAAAGTATGTAAAGTATTTATCAGTAGGCAGATTTCATCCATGTATTTGGGTAACCTGGGTACTGCTACTAGGACTGTGTACTTTCTGTTGACCACTTTCTTTGTCCAAAGACAGAAATGTTCCAGTACTCAGGATATAGCTTACTGTATCTTTATACTCACTACAACATTTGTAATAAATATGGGCCAGATCCACCAAAAAATCACCAGATCCATCTAAAAATTGCCAGTGCTGGGATTAAGGTACTTAAAACCCACATAATAATTTTCCTCTGCCTTANATAGCTTACTGTATCTTTATACTCACTACAACATTTGTAATAAATATGGGCCAGATCCACCAAAAAATCACCAGATCCATCTAAAAATTGCCAGTGCTGGGATTAAGGTTAAGGATTAAAACCACATAAGTAATTTTCCTCTGCCTTCATTTTGCTGCTGATGTCCTTAGAGAAGTCCTTTGTTTTGTCCTTCACATTCACTGCTGGTCCCAGCTCCAGGTGAGCTTTGGCTTTCTCAGCTTCATTCCTGCATTCTTTAGGCACCAGCTCAATGTTCTTCCTGAGAAGTCCATTCCTTCTTCCTCATTTCATGTACTTCTTTTTGGTGTTTCAGCTCATTTGGAGTTCCCTGTTAATCCATGCTGACCTTATGCCACACTTGTTCACCTTCCTGTACATATAAATAGACAGGTTTTATTCTCTGAGGAAATTCAACAAGCTCTCCTGTGCCCTGGTGTCCTCTGTGGCTGCTCCCCACTGAATACTGCCAAGAACATCACAGAATAAGCCAAAATCTGTTCTCCAAATGTTCAGGGTTATGATTCTAATATTTTTCTTCCTCACTTCTCTCAGGATTTTAAACTCTACAGTCTCACAGTCACTGTAACCAATATAATGCCCAACCAGTAATGGTCTATGTATTAGAGTAGTCTCCCATTTGGGGGGATGTTTCAGGTTTTTTCAATCCCTTCAGCCCCTCAGTCATTGATGAGGGATTGCATCTACCTCGTTGACTGATACTTCATTTTCTCCTAGTTTTAATAAAGACATTGCACAAGATTAGACAAAGAGCAGTTCTCTGCAGGGCCTGCTAAAAACACCCCAATGAAGAATTTGCAATTTATGTATATCATTACATTTTGCAATGTATTACTTGGCTAGTTTTTAATTTGCTTGAAGTTGGTTGTATTGATTTTATATAATCTTAATTTCTACCAGAATGTCATAAACCTAAAGATATTACACCAATAACTTGTATTAACCATGCCTTTAATCCAAGTATAAGCAATATCAGATTTGCCTGATAAGACACAGTCAAGAGAGCCATGTTCATTGCCATTAATTAAACATCCTAATTTGATTCCTTGCTGATTGCATTCTGTATCAGCCTTTTTGTGATTCTGTCCAAAATTACTGTACAGCTGATGGGCCTATTGTTTCAAGGCAATGGCACTTAGAAGGGAAAGCCATGGAAAGGAGAGAAGGAAAAATTGTAGAAATGAGTATTTCTTTTTTGAATGTCTGTTTTCCTGCTCCCTTGGGCACTGGCCATGTTGGAAGAAGGCCCAGCACACATGTTTAGGATAAAACCTGTCCCAGTCAGGGAGCCTCAGCCGAGAGAGAAAGCAAACAATATTTTTTACACTATTTCACTGCGACAAAAAATTACTTTAGTTTTTCAATGTTAGAGGATTTTTTTATTTTACAAAACATGTACCTCAAAGTTGCAGAACAGAAGTGGGAAGGGTGATGTTCCCCTGCTGCGCTAAGGAGTTATCATGGAGAGACAACTCTATGCCTGTTGAGCAGAGCTGGCTGCTTCAGAAAACATCCTCCTCTGATAAAGCTGAATGAGACAGAACTCAAATACAGAGGACAGGAGCTCACAATTGCTATAGGTCAAGTAGTCTCATTGCTTAGTCATTAGGTTTTGTCTTTTTAAGTATAGGTTATTCAGCTATGTCATTGTTTAAATCATGAAAGAGGCCCAGCTGACACTTTCTTGACTTAAGATGTTCCTCATCACACCTCTCTGTCTACTAGCCTTTGCAATTTAGATTGAACTCAACAACACAGTTTACAAACACATCAACTGCAGCCTGGCTTACTCAGGCACTGCCACACCAACTTTTTTCCATTATTAAATATTAATAAATATATTTCCATTAATAAATACTCTCTGGATAAGGTAACCTTTTTGTTCCTTAGAAAATTGAGCCTAAGACAGATTCTTGAAGGTTGACAGGTAATTTAGCATCAATTTTCATTGTAAAAGGACAAACATGGCAAAACCCCTGCTATCTAGGCATATAAATGGGTAAAAAGTGTATTTCTAAAGGTATCTCAGCCTTCAAATCTTTGGAAAGGATTTGATTGGGACTGTGAAACCTGTATTTCAAAGTAAGGGTAGGCTTGGATTTAAGGAGATGCTTTTGTTTTCTCTTTCCAGCTGAGCTTCATTGCTGATTACAAACATCCCTAGATTAATTCCTATAATCCTTAAAATTTATCTGGCCCTTTTCAAGGACCAAAGTCCCTCACGTTAACTAGGACTGCACTGTTTTGTGGCTCCAGTCCCTCATCTTCTTGTAGCCTGCACATAAAACACAGGTTGGTACTAATAGTTTTGCATGACTACATACTAATTACTGTCACTATATTCCCTAGAATTCACCTCCTCATTCTTCTCTTTCCTCAGTCAATCAGTGTCCACCAATATATCAACCACATCCATCATATTACTGGAGAAATCCAGATAAAAGATCCATGAGGATGTTAAACTGTTCCCTCAGGAGCCAGTATGCCAAGAATCACTCCATTTGGTGGGTTTCTGCCACCATTCTTGGGCCCTTTGAAGTTACCAAGGAGTTTTTACAGACTTCAAAAGGAACAGGATTATGATATTAACATATACACTCACTGTCCAAAAGAATCATAAACATTCACACTACTTCTGGCAGGTATGCTGTCTGGTTAACCAGTGGAGAAAATGGCATGCAGAGAACTCTTTTGGGTCTTAAAATGGTAGTGGTTATTTTTCTCTGTTCATCAGTAGACTTTGCCTTTATGCCCTTCCCAGACAAGTCCTTCAAGCCATGTCTCAAAGTTTTAAGACTTTGTTTGCCCACAGTGCTGCTATCAAAATCTCCTCTCTCCTTGCAGACTGCCTTCCTTCTCCCCCCCTAGTAAAAATCCACATTTTTGCTCTGTCTCTTACTTCTTCTCCTAGCAAAACTAAATTATAAAATCCATCTGAGATTTCCAAAATACAGAAGGTTGGAATTCTTACAGAAACAAGATACACAAATGTAGACCGGGACCCTTTTTGACCTGCAGAGCATGGGGACAAGACTTCATCCTGTAGTGTTAGCTTAATTGAACTGAAAACAATACCTCACTCCACTGGCATCTCATGTGAATAACCTTGGTGATTGCAGCTCCTCATACCTTCAAGCTCAAACTTAAAAAAAAAAAAAAAAAGTTGTTTATTTGGCTCTCACTGGTAGCTATTTTCAGATTATACTGCTTTTTTTTTTTTTTTCCGATTGAAGTCACCCTTGATAACTTGGCATCCACCATTTCCAATTGTAAATTCTTGGAGCGTTACAAGAAAGTTTGTGCGTAAATACCTTTAGAGAAGCTAAACTTTCAAAATGCTGTCCGTGTAAAGCATAGCAACTCTGCATGGGTATGTATTTTAATTGTCTTATTTGTTTCTTAGTGGCAATAACATTACTACTTCTTTTATCTCTTGCTGTCTACTCCATTGCTTCAAGCAGGTTGAAAAATAATCTAACTAAAAAGGAATTCTAAACCACTCAGTTAACATGCTTTCCAATTTATGATGCTTGGAATACTGCCATTTGAAAATAAACGCCACAGAATCAGATGGAGTACTGTGCCTTGATGCTTTTTCACCCCCTTATATATTATAAATACTTATTTCCTCCCTACTGATGAAGAGGGAACTCAAGGTGATTAGCTGAGCAGTAAGTGGCTCTTTTGTAGACATCTAAAGTAAGATGAGAT
This sequence comes from Climacteris rufus, assembly GCA_013398175.1. Classification (NCBI taxonomy): domain Eukaryota; kingdom Metazoa; phylum Chordata; class Aves; order Passeriformes; family Climacteridae; genus Climacteris; species Climacteris rufus. Next base: position 176,525 of record VZRZ01005515.1, on the reverse strand, counting down.
GAGACCCATCTTTCTTCACAGTGGAATGTTCAACTCTGCTGGCTGAAATCTCTTGCACTTGCTGGGACTTCTTCAGCAGGTTTAAGTGAGAGTGTCCTTTGGTGACCTAACATCTCCACAGCTGTAAGCTCAGTGAATATCTGCAGCAAAGCAGCAACCACTTTTCATAGTGAGATGTTACATATTATTCAACATGGACTCCATGATTGGAAATGCCAACTTGAATTTTTTCCTTGTTTGGTTAAGAACGTACTTGTATGTACTGACCAAGATAGCAAATTATAGCACGTCTGCAGTAAGTCTCTCTATTGCTGTCCAGTATTATTCTGACTGGATTATTCTCCTCACAGAAGAACAAAATTCATATTAAAATTCCCTATTCTCAATGGTTTTGTTCATGTTGCAGTCACAGCTGTTATGGGTATTGTTTTCTCACAATTTGAATCTGGAGATGGCCAAAAAACATGGAGAGGGCCAAAAAACATGGAGAGGGCCAAAAAACATACCAGAAGAATAGGAAGTAAAACTGAGAAGAACTTTCTCGTTAACAAATCCAACTGGAACTGCCTCAAGCAATCATATAACACAATCTCTTTCATAATTCAATCAAGCACGAATCTATCACATTTTCACTTTGTTACTGTTAGAAGACTGTTCCAGAACCTAAATGTTTTGAGTACTAAAATCCTTCTTTGAATTTCAAGCCTGGAATTAACTCATGCCAAATTCTTTTCATCTACGCTGTACTGCTGCCCCTTAGTTTAAACAGCTCAACTCCTACACTGATCTTTATATTTATAGGCAGTGATCATTTCTCGTTCTAGCTCTTGATTTAGTGTACTGAGAGCCAATCTCCCACAGGCTCTCCATCACCCTAATTGCCCTGTTAACCATTTCAAAATGCATTTTGGCTTCTCTTTTTGCACATAGATGAACAGGACTGCATAAAGTATCCTGCATGAAAACTCATCAAATTATTCTAAACTTGCATTAATATTTGCAGATCAGACAAAGCAAGGTTGGTGGAGATGTTTCCAAACATGTAGGCAAGAAGGATATATTCTTTTTATCTAGGATATATACAGTAGCCACACCTCCTTTCAAAACTAAATTGAACTGTTCTAGATGATATCCAGTACACAGTGGCCTGATCAGGAGTCAGAAATGCAGCCAATTACACACGCCTTGCATCCCAAGTCGTTGCTGCTGGTGCCCTCCTCAGGGGTTTTTGATATTGCACTGTGTGTACTAAGTGCAAATAATAAAGGATAGTAATGCCAGCTGGATAAAACTTATTTTCTTGTGTATGGAAAAGAGATTCGAATTGTTGCCCTGACTTCTGCAGTTCTGGATGTTATCATTCTTTTGTAACTACTTTCTCACACATTCTCTGTAAACACAGCCATGTTATTGTAACGGTATCTTTTTGTTTACATTCCTTTCTCCTGGGCACAGAAGTCTGATGGACATTTCCTTTGACCAGTGTGTTTGAGGGGAGGTCGTTGTCCCCTCCAATGCACAGTGATTTCTAAAACACATATAAAATAAACCGGGCGGGTCTCGCCCGGCAGTTGCTTCTTACTCTCTTAGCAGGTGTCTCTGTGTCCTTCTTTTGTGTCATTACTGCAACATTGAATGACCACCAAACAAGAGCAACTGTTCAAAGAAACTTCAATGCTGAGATGCTTAAATGCTTGTACATTTTGGACAGGACAAAATGTCGACTCTAAAACAATCCAACTCCACAGCCATGACATTCATCAGAAGACTCTAGAAATTAGTACTGATGTGCAGGATGTAGCACGAAACAGAAATTAAATTTCCCTTATTTTACTGAAATGCTTTGAACTGAAATCCCTGGCATCACATCTGCCGATTCATAGATGTTGATGGCATTTTTGCCAGACGCTGCAAAGGCTGCTGGAAAGGAAGGCTGTGTCTTCACAGTACAGGACCCATCTCTAGAAATCAGCGTGTCTGTAGAAGGAGATCTGTGATGTTCAGTGTTCACAAGGTGTGGAAAAGGATAGTGGGATATCTAGAGGAAATATTTTCATATCTGTCAATCATTCAATACAGCAAAGGTCCAGTTGTTGGTCTCCACTGTATCAGCACAGTAGCTCTAGTTACTTGCTGCTGATTCAAGATACACCATTTATATCACAGCTGACATTTCTACTTGAATCAGATCCAATCCATTTTATGCTTATTCCATCCTTTCCAGTACATGTCTCTGTAGGAAGTTAGCCTTTTGAGACAGAGTAGGCAGCAATACAAAAATCAAAGCATAAATAATACAGAAATATCTAAGTATATGTACCTCATTTATGCCATGAAAAATGCATTTTAATTAATTTTTCAAAAATGCAACGATGAATTAGATGAGCAGAAATAAATATTACACACCAAATGACATAAAAATTAGACTATTTTACAGTCTTCCATTTAAAATGGGTGATGGCCTTACATTTTAAAAAGCTAAGATATAAATATTCCCCTCTCAGCTTTGGAGAATTTTGTTTCAACTGCAAAAAATGCATAGATAAAAACACCTTCCTGGGTCAGAACTGTAGCTTAACAAGTCACTAGTAACAGACAAAGATTCAGAGCCTGATGGAAATTCCTTAGATGATGAAATTCTGTGATTCTGTGAAACAGTTAGGAACCCTGAAATATAAAGAAAAAAAAAATATCCTTTTCCCTTGGGATTTCTTCTATATGACAGTCAGATAGTTTTCTCACTGAAATGTGAAAATTTCTAGACTTTATCGTAAAATTGTACTGTTCAGTTATCAAGAGTTTTTTAATTATGGTGAGATCCTGAAGCCATTGTTGTAAAGCAGTAACTTCAGTGGACTAATTATGTACATGTGGAAGTGCATTAGTATGTCCCCCTTCTAGTCATCATTTACAAATATGAAATTGTAGCAAATTATTGTTTTACAGACTTTGGTAAGATGTTTTTCTGGAGCAATAAGAGTATTTTATTCATAGAATAAGGGAAGAATAAAAAGTATGGAACAAGAAAAGAAAAGGAAACTAAAAAGAAGCAAAATAAATTGCCTTAAAATAATTTGTAAATAAATTATAATTGGTCTTCATGTGACCAAACATCTATTTATATTGAAATTTGATATTAGGTTATAGAAAGAGAAATATTTTTCAAAATAAAGTATTTTACAAAATTATTACTTAAGAAATCAGATGGAGGTGAAAGTAATAACATTATGTACGAAAAAAAAGTTTGAAAATAGATCCTGTATTAAGGAAGAAATTTGTTAATTGATTAAGAATGGACTGTTGAGAGAGTGACAATTGAGAGCATCACTGTCTCAGGGGGCCTGCTTGAGGCCAATCAGCGATATTCTGGGAGTGACCCTGGTGGAGCGGGGGCTGCGGATTGCAGTGACCCCAGACACAGGGTTTACTCCGGCAGCTCTTTTAGTGCTGGCTCCTTTGGAGGCAAGAGATCCCCAAGCTGATGTCACAGGTGCAGGTGAGAGTAAAGGCTCGAGAGAAGGGCCTTGGTGTGAAGTCCAGCTCTTTATTCCCAGGGAAAGCGGCAGGGAAGGCAGGAGAGGGTCCAGGGATCCAGGAGAGGCAGCACGAGGATTGGGAGGAGCTGAACATGTCCAGGGACCAAAGGCAGAGGAATGTGATACAGAGGGATATTTACAGGAACACAGGCAGGGGAAAGCAACCAATAGGGGTATGGAGATTAATACATAACCAATGGCTAACCGAACCAAAACGAAGTTTCCAGAACCTAATGTTTTACAGAACATGAAATCGTACACAAACTAACCAATGAAACTGTAACGTGCAAACTGAACTGAAAGGGATGCTGGAGGTGAACCAAAAGCTCACCCTAACCAGGGAGGGTGGCTTAGGCAGTGGCAGGCTCAGGCTGGTCCCACCAGCCTTGATCCTCAGGGGTTGTGGCTTCTGCCACACACACTACCACAACAGAGAGTGAAGACAAGTATCAGAATACTGTTTTAAGAAACAACTGCTATTATGTTTATTTAAGTCAGACAAGAGAGGGGAATCTTCAATGTAAAAGGTAGTTTGGTAATGAAGCACTAAAGGCGTTCAAATAGAAGAAAATTGGTCTGGCTAAAGCCAGGGAAAGTATGTATTGTTAAGACTGAGAAAACAGAGGAGGATTAGATGAAATACTATAAAAATAGAAGAGGACATTCCTACACAGAGGATGCTGAAAATTAGGTAAAAGAGAAGGAAAATATGGAAGCTTAGACTGCAGAACTTCTTGGAAATAAATGTCTTCAGCAAAGCCTTCTCATGTCTGAGAAGAAAAAAGCAGACTTACAGGCAAAAGAAATGTTGCTGGTTTAGTCACATCACTTAGGCAAAAAGATCCACAGCTTTTGAAAGTCATGCACATTGTCATGGAAACAAAACTGGAAGTCTTGCTTTGATGAAGGGTATTTCGAGCCCAACAAAAGCAAAGATGCACATTTGCTTGTTTCAGTTAAGCTAAACAGAGGAGGTCTGTTGTCAAGCTATCTTTGGATAACTTTGTGTTAAGGACAGCTTTACCTAGTGCTTTTAACTCATCATCAAATACAGAAGGAAGATGGGATAAATAATAAAACTATTTATTGTAAACAAACATTACTTTATTTTCACCATTTCCATATTATTTTCCTCTTGGATGAATTCAAACAGGTTTACTTTCTGGAGTAATAGATTTAGGTTACCATGTTACATAGAAAGAAGTGGTTAGTTGTTCTTGGACTGCTGTTAAAAACTGACTACATTATCTTTTAGATAAATCACATATAAAGGGGAAATGCAGCTCTGTCTTCTCCTTGGCACTATCTAATTCACTGATGGAAAACATTATGGATGGCATCTGAAGTTTCTGGCCATTACAAAATATCTATTGATTAATGTGTTGCTTAAAACCCAAACAGTGTGCTGTAATAACCATGTAACCTAGGAAAGAGTTATTTTGTCTAAACCTTGTCTAAACCACATTCAGTAAAAAAGAAAGAAAAACAGGAAGAGGAAAGAAAAAGTAAAATAAGCTAGAAGTGATTGAGAAAACTCTTGTATGTCAGAGATGCTTAGGATTTACCTAGGCTGGAGTAAAGTGTGCTAAGAACTGTGTCCTCCTGAAACACTGAATAATGAGATACTTTCAAAGCAGAAAACAATGACATTCAAAGCATGGAAATGTCCAAATATTTAAAACTTGCTGTCCAAACAGCTTACAAAGTTGCAGTTTCAGTGAATACTGTTCAGAAGGCAATCTCATCTCATTAGGCACTCAAAAATATCCACAGACATTCACTTCATCTCTGATGGGCTGTTCAAAGTATCTTCCAAGACAAGAATAGAACTTTAAATGAAGACAATTGGAACCTGGTTCAAAACAAAACATAGAGGGTTTGTTTTGGTGCAAGACAGCCCCAGATAGGGATGGCTTTGCCAACAGGCTCTGAATGTTTTCAGTAATTCAAAGTTAATTGAAAATGAATCCTCTGAAGATTACAATAAGCAGAAATCATGTGAAGCATAGGAAGTCCCCAGGACAAAGATGGCTCAAGACTGGTAGAGAATCAGGTGTAAGTATTTGCCTTGCTCTTATTTGCCTTGCTCTCTATTTGCTTATGGCTGCTGTTGGATCTGTGAAAGGTAGCAACTGTGAACTTCAGTCAATGATACTATGCCTGTGTTTATGTTCTTCTAGTCTAAGCACTTTCTCCTCAGTTGAGAAACTTGCCTCTCATTGCCATGCTGCCATATGTTCCTGTCATTTAAACCTTCTAGTCACAGGTCTTGAAAAACATAATCCTGTTTATACAGTTCTTTCTGATACCATTTTTTTTCTCCATCAGATTTATTTTCCATATCAGCCATCCAGCATTTTTTAGTGTTGATTCAGTAGTTTCTCTGTGCTTGAGTTACATTTTCAGTAACTCTGCTGTTTCTAACACAGTTATGCCACAGCAGTTCTGCCATGTTGCCCATCTTTGAATATTTTGAAAATGCTTGGGAACAGGTTCTTGCTTTGGCAACTGGAACGCAAAAGCAAAGGTCTTTACTGCCTTTACTGTGCAATCTCCACCTTCTGGAAGTCACGTCTCTGAAACCTCCACAGTATTCAGTGTGACCAATTCATGCCAAGCATCGAGAGCGCTGCAGAGCCTGTGGCTCTGTCCCCTTCTGGGAGCCAAAGGGATATGGCTAAGGCCAGGATCTACCTCATATCTACAGACAAACCACTCTTCCCAAACTTGCACATGCTCTAGTGCCCAGCGCTCATCTAAACTCTTTGTCCACACTCTTTGGGCATTTCTGATGTAATTCCAGTGGAGTGATGTTCCAAATAGCCTAGGAAATTGAGAACTTGTCCTGACCTGGACTTGTGAGGGCTCTTCTTTTGCCACTTCAGGTGAAAACACTGTCTGTGTACTTGTTCTGAAATAAAAGATCAGCGCTTGCTTGTACAAAGAGCCTACACAAGTCGATGGCAAGCAGTGATTAGCAATGTTTTAGCCTCTCAGAGGACACTAAAGAGGCAATGGTCTGGCTGCTCCCTCAGGAAGGACCTGAGGCCACTGAAGCATAGGCTGTGTCCTTGCTGGTGGGTGCCATCTCGCAGGGCTTAGTGCGTCAGGCAGAGATGGGCAGGTCCACCAGCAGACCCAGGCACAGTAAGCAGTACATCTGGTCCAGCAGCACTGGTTTCTTCCGGTGAGGGAACCAGTTGGAGAGGGTTCTCAGGGTTCCAGGTTCCCTGGAACACAGGGACAGAGACAGGACTGGTGACATGCACATCCATCATGTAGCTGGGGCAGGCAGTGGTGGCCCCAAGACAAGATGAAATGGGGGTACTGGGACTCAGGAGAGGGATGGGGAAGGCCCCAGAGATGCTGGGCTGGGACATGCCAGGCTATCTGTACCCTTCGGTCTCTGGAACTACACATCAGGTATTGAGTTAACCTTGTGTTCAGCAAATATTGCAGTACTACTCATGGGAAATGGAGACGTCACAGAGGAAGAATAATACAGTATTATGCTAGGAACTGCAAGGCAAAACCTTCCTTATTTAATTAGTATGTTCTTGTTAACAATTTGTTGTTATCCAAAAAAAATAGAGCGCATCAGCTGATAAGACTTTTTCCTCTTCTGGTTTGTCTAAATGCATAGTGGTCAGATTCTTCCTAACTGGCATATCACATATATATTTCAGTTTTCCTTACTCCCTCAATTAGTTATTAGTTTATAGAAAATATCTGGCAGTGAATTAAATCCAAGTGGCTGATTAATAAATCAATATAGTAAAAAGGAAAATTAATTACAGGACATTCTTTAGGCAGTGGTTTAGTTTATCAGATCCCAAGACTGAATTGAAGATCTTCAATAGATCCATTGTAAGCACTGGCATCTCAACTAGTTATCCTAGATTTCCTTTTAAATCTGGCAAGACAAATACATGCTTTTTAGGTGTGCTTATCCTAAACGTTGTATCTTATATGTGCCCTAGAAACATGTACTTCTCTTCATAGACTATAAAGTGTGTTGGCGACTTTACAAGTAGACAATTCACTGTTAGGTGAAGTGAATCTCATATTGTATGTCTGAACAAAGTCTAAGGTATCATTCAGATTTTCCTAAAAACGTTTGTTCCTACTTTCTGTGTGTAAATCATCCTATCAGCAAGATATTTACAGAAGTGTGTTCAGTTCTGTCTAGCTCCATTTAACATCTGTCCCTCAGCAACACTGGAACATGCCTTACAGAAGGAAGCAAGGTAGCTAGAAGTCATTTGTCAACTTTGAAGTCTTCCTTCCAGACACCCAGTTCTGTGAAACTTTGCCTTACTCAGTTAGACTGTCACAGCTTGTTATTGTCATACTGTAGCTCAATGTATTAGCTTTGCAGTTTCAGATAGTTGATAACCATCAATCATTTATAATATAAAACTCAAATCCCTGGCTAATTTTTTATGGGGAGACCAAACCAAATTCTCTTTATTACTATGTCATTCTGCTTCTTTTCTTTGTTTGCACTGGTCATGTGAAAGTAGGGACTATATGATACTTCAGTCTATTGGTTATGCCCTTCAAGAAAATTATGACAAAAAATTAGCCCAAAATCATCTTATACGCCTAATTATTTTAATTCTATTAGAAGCTTGCCTTTATAAGACATTTCTCAAAACTATGTCACAGTTAGCCTTTTCTTAAGTGAGAGTTATTTGTTAGGCTAAGGAATGTTAAAATAACTTTGTTAATTGAAAACAGAATGCTTTTATAAAGAGGGTATTGAGATTAAAAACAGTTATTTTTACTAAGTTCTGTGCACGTACATGTAACTTGTATAGCTGGTTGAAAACACTTTGTTGTCACATTTTTCTATAAAAATGCTATTCCATGGAAATCAAAACTTTCTGTGGACCAATTTTGGTGACCTTCCATGAGAAAAAGGCAATCAAAATTGAAGGAAACCAGTGAGATCAAAATATTCCACTTTGATCTCATCAAGGTTCAGTTTTTCTTATTAAAACCCCTCTTCATTTCTAAAGGTAATTTTTCCATTGTGAATTATAAAACATAAAGGAAGGAAACATAAGAAAATAAGCTCTTCATTTTACTAAGACTGAATTTTTTAATACATACTTTTCTTGAAAATTTCTTGAAAGCTTTTTTCTTCGTTCCAGTATTGAAGAAAACCAGTTCTTTAAATCCATTTCCCACAGAATATGAAAACTATTTCCTGTACAACTCTCATCATTTCTGAGGCATATATTTCAGAAAGCAATCCTTCTCCACTTACCATTTCTTCTAAGACAGACAGATGAATCATGCCCTGGAGGTGCCTGTTTCTTTCAGCTAGCTATAAAGGGAATCTAGGTTGATGAGTCTAGACATCGACAACCAACTTTCAGATATTTACCCGTAGGCAAGATGACTCCTTTCTATTGAAACGATGAAAATAGTATACAATTACTTTTCAGTAAATGTTTTTTTTTAAGCATGCTTAAGGGAATGTTTATCAACAGTTTGTCTTCTAATTATAAGCCTTAAAAGAGATTAGCTGGGGAGGTGGTGGAATCCCTGCCATGCCAGTGCAAGAATTTACTGAGAATACCTATGGATACCTGACAACACCTTTGTATAATTCCAAATTCAGCAAAATCCAGATTTGTGAGAAAGCTTAATAAATACAGATACACTGAATTCTGTCCTCCCTCTTCTTCCCTCAGGGACAGTAGCCCTGGGAAGGCTGGTAAAAATCCCAGTGCCCTGCTCCCAATGAAAGTAACTGCAGCATGTGGCAAGAGCAGCATGGGTGAGCTGTGGGTCCAAGAGGAGGCATCAGAGATGTTCTGTGCAAGCACAGGAGCTCTATTAGACCTTGACATGTGATCAAGGAAAAAAGTCATGTGCTAGTGCCTTAAGACATATAATAAACTACATTTAGGGTTATTTAGCCTGGAGAAAAGGAAGCTCAGGAGGGATCTTATCACTCTCTACAACTACCTGAAAGGTGGTTGTGGAGAGAGGGGGTTGGCCTCTTCTCCCAGGCGACTAGTGGTAGGATGAGAGGAAATGGCCTCAAGTTCCACAAGGAAGGTTTAGATTGCATATTTGGAAAGAATTATTCATGGGAAGGGTGGTCATGCATTGGAACAGTTTGCCCAGAGAAGTGGAATCAGCATCCCTGAAAGTGTTCAAAAGGTGTGTGGATATGGAATTTGAGGACATGGTTTAGTGGGGAATGTGGGTTAATGGCTGCTCCTTTCCAATCTTAATTGTTCTATACACTTTAGCCATTTCATGGAGAACGGTGGGTATAGTCAGCTTACTATTATATACTTACGTATTTTTGTTGTAAAGCTTTTCAGCACTGATGCTGGAGAATAATACAGTTTGTGTAGAGACTAATTTAAAAAAAAATAGCATTATATTGTACGTGTGCATCCAGACAAAGGGTGAGTTGGCTGTGAAATTTAGCAGGTGAGGTGTACTTTTTGGGACTAGGGCAAGTATGAGCACAGAGAAGACAAGCAGCTTTTCTTTCATTACAGTTTGGAGACAGAAAGAGACAAGTTATATGTTTATTGGGTCATTTTTCAAATGAAGCAGAATTAAGGTTATGTGAGAACTGAAAATAACTCTTCATTTCATGGTTTTCTGGAAGTCTAATAGTTGTTGACTTTCTCACTCTGAAAGGGCACAAGATATGCCTGGGATGTGCTTACTGCCTTAGCAGAGTTTTTCAGCAGTGAATTACTTTCCTTCTTGAAGAGAATGCATTTACATTAATTTTCATACATGCCAGTGGACTTTTAAGCAGCTGCAGATATCCATTTAAGATGTGACTATAGTGATGCACTTCAGGTATGCAAAATCTGACAGTGTTTTTCCTTCGCACTTACTGGAGGAGTGTTAGAGACTGAAATAGTTTATGCCTTAAACATATTATATAGCAAAACTGTATAAAGAAGCCATGACCACCACCCCTCCCTGGAGCCTGGCTGGAACTTTGGACTGTAAGCCAAACTGCTGAGATCAGATAAAGGGAACGCTATTGCTCAGTCATCTCGGGCTGAGGGAAAGATATGCATCCACAAAAGGCCAGCGCTGAGGATCATCCCTGGCTGAGTTTTGGGTGGGAGGAGAACACAGATCACAGAAGCCAGGTTTACACAGACTTGCCCCCCAACCAAGGTGGGGGAGGAGGTTTTTGGGTGTGTGTGGCGCAACTTCTGCCCAAAGGCAATGAACACCCATCCTCCCTTTTACAAACTGGCCCAGCTGTGAAACCCCCAATCCCAGAGGTTGCATCCATGGGTTGCATCATTCTTTCACGTGAAGAAAGAGCTGAGGGGGAGTCATAATCCACCAAAGACCCCCCCAAAGTGCCTCCCAGGGATTTTGCACCACAGACTGCACGTGATGCAGCAGATCCAGAGTGCTGTGAGACACTCCCCCTCCTCCCCCAGGGGGACGTACCTGGACATTGCCACCTGGCTGGAGAGTATATTAACCCAGGGAACTCTATACTTTTTGGGGGACCCTCACCAGAAGACCTGCTGGAGAGGATCAACACAACATCGTTGGGATCCATGGAGTGATGATATTTCCTTTCTCTGTCACTCTCTTTCTGTCCCCCCACCTCTTCTCCTATTTCTTTCTCTTGCCTTTTCTCTCTCTTCCATCTTGACTACCAAATAAAATCCATACTATTGACATTGGCATATGGTCTCGTTTGCGCCTTAATTTGGGCAGAGGAGTGTCTAAATAACCTTATAAAACCGAACCTTAACAAGGGGGAAACAACACTGTCAATATTGCACAGAGAAGGAAAGGGTCAGCTCACCGGGCACAGACACAAATGTTCCCCCAAGGCCAGTGAACAGCTCTAAAGGTCCCACATCACTCCTCTCTCCAGTAGCTGCAGGGGTGACAGAAATGCCCAGTGCCCATCCCTAAATGTCTGTTTGTTGTATATAGCACAATGGAGATTGGCTAATGGTTGTCTGAAATACTATATCAGAAAAGAGAAAATAACTTGGCTCTGTAGCTGATGATGTCAATGACCTTTCATGACATGATGGTTACAGTAATAGTAAGCACTTAAAAGCAAGTTGATGTCTCCCTCTTTCATCATCTGCTTCCCCATTTCACAGGCCATTCCGAGCCTGTTCCTTTTTTTCATCCCATTACAAGCAGTAGTATTTAAGAAGCAAAAAACTTTCATGGAATCTGATAGTTGTTATAAAAGCTTGCTCTTTCTTTCTGCAGAGACTTCCTTTAGAGAACCCCAGGACACAAATTCCAAATATATATCTGGATCTCCATGTCTACAATGCAATCAAAATTGAATAAACATACAGATTTTAGAGCACTTACACCAGCTATCCTTTGCACATGAAAAGGTTCTCTGGGTCATTCATCCAAATGCTGTTAAATGAGTGCAGGTATTCCTGGAGCAGAAACAACCAGAAACAAAAGCATCTCTGGCCATGCCCCCTGGGGCTGGGTGGAGGAGGTGTGAGATGCCATGAGCTTCTGTGGGAGAAAAGTGAAATGCTTAGCACTGACTAGGAGATATCCCTCATTCACAGGCAAGGAAAGAAAATGGGTAATAGGGGAAGACCAAGCCTACTGTCCCTGGTCCCTCCTGCTGCTCTATCCTCTCTGATCTGAACTTCACTATATACCTTTCTTTTACCAGGCTGATGTTTTTTGGTTCCTGCTCTTGCCTCACCCTTTACTTTGCTCTTGTACCCCTTACATTTCCTTTGTAAAACACAGAGACTGTCATGTGAGTTGCCTTATATATTGGATTCTGTTAAGTATATCTAAGACATCTCCATGGGCTTCTATAAGTTGCTGCTTGGAATCAAAATCTGTTAGAAGTTTTAGTCTTAAAACCCCTCTTTTCCACTCTGTGAAGATGTGCTTAAGCATCTGATTTTGTTGCTTGGTAGTGTTTTCGTCTCAGAGGAAAATTAACAACAAGTGAAATCTTATCAGGATTCTGTGGTGAATCTATTCAATTTAAGATATGCATATTTTCCTCTAATTTTCATTTATGCATAATATCTATAAAAAATTAATTTGCCAAGTATATACCTCTGAAATACTTGCTTCTTTGAAAAAAAAATACATAAAATTATCACTCTGTCTCTATAGCAAATTATATTCTGTTAAAATGCTAAAAATAACTATATTTCTTCATCATATGAAGCAAATAGCTCAGATTTATTCTGGGAATCTTTTCTCATACCTTCAGCTATATTAATTATAATTAAAGTTAAATGAAAATATTCCTATTTATTTGATTAATTTTGTCTTTTTGCTGTTCCTAAGTTGTCTGCAACTAGACCAAGTCTTTCTAGAACACACTCTTAATTAACATTGCAAAACCAGTTTGAAAGCATGGCATTCTGAATTCACAGCTGAGGAAATGTAACCCCTGAGGTTTGGATACCGCTCCTTATGGATACCAGGAAGCTCACCCTGTGACAGGATTTGCCACCCTTTTTTCCCCAACATTCCGAAACTGAAGGGTGAAGAGAGGCAGGATGTGGTCTCTGAGCCACCAGGCTGTTGCTTCTTGTTTTCCCAGGTGGCTGCTCTTCCTCATAGATACCATCTCCCACGCAAGATTGAAAGGTAACCCACTAACATCTATATACTTGGCTGTATTTATAATAATTTAGAATATATTGAGGGAAGGAAGGAGGGGGAAGGAGGTGAATGCATTTTGACATCAATCCTTTTGAAGAGAAGTTACTGCAATTCCTTACCAGTGCTAGATAAAACATGAGAGAACCTTTAGGGTCATTCTGGTGACATTTGTCAGGACACTGCTGTTAGGCAGAGGTCAGCACTGCCCAGGAGCGAGGGTTGTTTGCTTTGCTTTTCTCCAGCAAGGGCCCACGCTGGCTGATCCATCCACATCAGCAACATCTAAAAGCTCTAGCACTGCTGTTAGATGAGGTTGAATTAATGAAACCTCATCACTGTGAGAGCAATTCATTTCATTAAAAGTGCAATTAAAACAAAATCAAATACTTTCATTAACTGCAACAACTAAAAATTATATTCCCAGTTGCTTTCTTCTCATTAAGAAAATTTGCATTTGAATAACTTTTCAACTGTGTGTATTTGTAATTAATGCAATTACAAGCCAGAGATATGTTCCCAAAAGTAAAGAAAACTTCTTTATCGGTTTTAGCATTTTAATTGAAATAAGACTTCGTATAGTGAATTATTTAATGTCTGTTATCTGAAAAGTACATATAGAGATAACAAGTCAGCCTCGGTATTTGGGACTGTGCTCATTTATTTTAGAGCTGGTGTAAGTCCTGGGAGCCACAGAGGATGAATGGTTGGTTTCAACCCTGGAATACTGAGTATTTTGACTTTGTTGGTTTAAAACTAGGGCCTATTGTTTATTTAAGTCTGGAAAATTATATATTTTTTTCCAAATTAATATATGACAGATAGGAAGATAAATATTCACAAAAGGGAAAACAAACTTTAGCTAGGTTGAGGGAAGATAAAACGTTCATGGCAAGAAAGGGAAAAATTATATAGCTTATAAATAAAATAATGTAACCTGGAATTGTCACATACTCAAGGCTTTCTGGCATAATCAAGGCAATATGCTGGATGCTGCAAAAACACGTGGTGTTTGGAGCCTTCACTTCAAATAATTTATTATTTCTGTTTTCAATCCTGAAATGTTTTTTTGCAAATTTCTCCTGGGACTTCAAAGAGCCTCTTGGTCAGGTCTCAGCATTCACACAGTGTACATGGAAGCATTACTGCATCTTCATGCATGTAGCCTAGTCTGAAACATGAGCCACAGGTGTGTGCTATCAGTAAACATGGGGTGAAAATGGTTTAAAAATATGTAAGTCCGTAAACTGGACAGTTCACAAACAGCTCAAAAGGTTTCAAAAAGGTCCATCTATTGTTAGCTATTATTGCTTGGGTAATTTTTCATAAGTACTACAGCAGGAGAGGCCTCTTTAAACAAGGGAAAGATGCAGGCTGGGTTAAAGAAAATGTATATATCACAAATGCAGTGTAATCGAGCACCAAGGTCTAGGCAAATCTAGCTCCAGATTAGGTCTACTGAGACACAAAACTGATTTACAATTAGGATGGAGAGAATATATTTGATAAGAAAACAACATATGAATCTGTTTGTGATTTTACACTGAACAAAAAAAAAATCATATCATAGACAAAAAAACTGAACTCTACATCACAGAGGGTCTGCTCTGCTTTTGCTTCTCCTTGAGCTTTTGCCATAGCCAGCTCTGTGGGATAGGGTAGGGGAATATCCTTGACTGTGATTGAATTAATCTCTTGTCCATACCAAGCAATCGTGTAATAATCCTGTAGAAGGCTCTGTCCCTTCTCATTAAATTCCCTCTTTTCTTTGACAAAAATTAGAAGTCTTTCCTTAATTTTCATGTTTTCGTTCTGAAAATGGATTCAAGATATATAGAATTCCTTTAAACACTTTCTCTCCAGTAGTGAGAGAATAGCCATCTTCCACTATTTCACAAATATAAACACACTAGACACAAATATATTAAGATTTTTTGTATATTATGTGTTCATCAGCAAAACAAACCATATGTAGAGAGCAAACAAGTAGAAAGGAAAGATACACTGAATAAATAATTTTCCAAATTTTTATCCTCCCCCTCCCTTTCCTTCCTCATAAGTACAGGGCTCACAACATGCTCTCAAACTGTCTATCTTCTAGCTTTGTTTCACTGCTGAAAGAATATTCCAGGTGAAGGATTGAAAAGAGAAAAAATTGCATAATGACTGGGACACCAAAGGTGCAACCATAGGCAGCAGACAAGAAGGAAATCTAATCCAATCAGGAATTGCCTCAAGAATGTCTTGTCTGCTACAGGGTAGGTCAAACAATATGGTCATATTAGGTCCTTCAGGGTTCTATGTTGCTAAAGTAGGAATTTGCCATGAGTTACACCTTAGAGTCGTTAGAATCGTTAAGGTTGATAAACACCTCTAAGATCATCAAGTCCAACCATCAACCTAGCACTCCACCATGCATCTGTACAGGATTGTTCATTAATAGCCACTTACTGGTGTTTTTCTATAAAAGAAGGCTTCCTCCTCTTCCCTTGAAGGGATTGTTGGAAGGAGAAAATTTAACATCAGATGAGCTGAGTTCTAGAACTGATCAATATAACTTTTCTTCATTTCATCCTCAATTCTATACCCTGTTCATTGAAGTGTGCAATTCTCATCTTTTCCTGCATACTGTTCAAGTATATATAAATTGTTATTTTGCCTTTGTAGAGTTTGGCTATCATGTAGCTAAGTGATACAAGTTTAGTCTTCCCCTTTCTCTCTTCTTCTTCTAAGATGTTTTTATTGCACTTTTTGTGTACTTTCTGACTTATTGAGACCTTCAGGACATGGAGTTGCCAGGAGCTAAACCCATGACACCCTGCCCCATATGTCACCAATGCTATAGAACTCTTCAGCTGCTCTGTGTTGTTTCCTCATATACATCAGGTAATTTTCAGGTCTCTGCAACAACTTGCACTGAATTTGGCTGTCTGTGTCACAAGAATTTCCATCTTGGATCAATACTCCCATCCTCATAAACAAAGAGCAAAAACATTTACATTAAATTTTGTGGCTCTGGGCCATGGATAAGGAGCTCCTAAAATCTGGCATTTAGAAGTCCTCTGCAGGTGAACACATTTCAAAAATTTGACAGATTTTTTCTTATCCATTAAACTAATTAAGGACAGTGTTGCAATATCTTTTTCGACATTCACCAGATTCATTTAAAATTTGAGAGAACTATAGTATTCTATCAATGCAAATTTTAACTATGACCCAGCACTTCTCATTTCCATTAAATTTTCACCCCTGTAAGCCACTGATGACATTATCCCTCTTTATTTCCACTGTCATTTTAGTATGAGTACACTAGTTAATAATAATCCATAAATTATTAGAGAATTTATAATTTTCAGCACAACCTCTGCTAGAGACTTTTCCCCAGTTTCATATTTTACAGTGTTTTCACTTGTGTATTATTTGGAGTTTTGACTTTCAAACATTTGAATAATTCCACTGAAATAAATAACCATGCCAAGAAATTTAAAATTAAATCTAGTATCCTATAGATATGCCTCCCAGGTTTGAACTGCAGTATGCCTTCTTTGACAGCTTTTCAATAAAGAATGGTCTTACACACAACCCGTTCTTCAAAACTGCTCAAGGCACCTCTCCTCTTTGAACATCTTCATTCATGAAACTTGTAGAAAATTACCGCAAAGTTTTGCCTCTTCTCAATTTGGTTTAAATGGGGCACTGGATTAAAAAGCTTCTGAAAGTGTAGGTATGAGGCAAAGAACTGAAAAAGAACTGTGAGATGACACAGAAAAAAATACAAATATGTTTCCCTTTGGAAAACATATTGATTAGATGTTTATAAAGCACAATCAAAGCCAATTTTTTTCATAGTTTACAAATCACAGATTATACCTAGATCCTCTAGAGTTTCTCTTTCTTGGGCTCTCAAGTATTAACAAGTATTCTGTATAAAATTTAACTGGATACTAATGAGATTGCATGATATCCCTGCATCAATAGTTGCTCATACCAAGTTTTCCAGTTAATGTTAAAATTTGAACGAGGTTAATAAACTGTAATAGACACTGGGCACAAAGTCTTTATGTTCTTTTAAACATAGACATTGATAATCCATAAAATAAAAAGGAATAACCTCCAGAAACCAGATTTATTTGCAGCTGTTTTGCTGTATCTTCAGACATCAGACAACAGTTACCTAAAGATAATGAAAGAGGTTTTTTAATAGTATTATTCTTATCCTGAAATTAAAAGACAGATTAAATTGATAGTGAGAAAATTAGAAAGATGCTTCTTGATAGATTAGGTAAGATGCAAATATTTTCTATCAGAGTGTAATCATTTCAAGGAACCTACTGTTCAATAGAAGAGAAATTATATTTTAGAAGAATTACATAAAAATAAAGGATGTAAGAACTTCTAATGAAGAAATTGATGATTACCAGATGGGTCTGCTGTCATCTACACATAATGGGGAAATATATTTTGTCTCACAGAAAATTGAAAAAAAAGCAATTAAGTTTCTCAAATTTTAAGACTTTTTACTAATGACAGTTTTCCAATATTGTTTCCAGACATTACTGACTGCACATACTTCAGCCTTTAGTTCAAGTACATATTCCTTGCACAAAATAGTTACTTGGGATAGTGCTGTGCAAACAGAAGCGATCTCTGCACTGCTTAAAATAGACTGGGATCACTTAAGCTGCATCAGTTTGTTAAGTCAGTCATTTCTTAATAAAGGCTGAAAATTCAATTTCAACCCTCTTAATAGCTGATATAAGATATATGCTGGCAAAATAATCTTAGAAAAACAGAAATAGTAGGTGTTAGGAAACATAATTTATCTATAATGAAAGAAACCCCAAACAAAAAGCAACCCTCAAAACCTGCTCCCCAAAGTGTATTATACTAATTACCTAAAATATCCACTCTGCAGTGGTTTTCTGTTTTTTAATGCTCTCAAAAGTCCTTTGCTTGCACTGAATACCTGTGCAAAATCCTGACTCACTTCAGCCTGGAAAGATCTTTACCCAGTGCTTTCAGGTAGCGTTATTGGTGAGGTATCTGAAGACATCAAATCTGAGAGACATCATATAAGATCAAGTCTGTTCCTTTTTGCTTGTAGACACCTTCTACACTTCAACCATTCTATATTTATGGAGGTGTATACCATGAAATAGGCATTTCTCAGTATCTTTCATTTTAGCAAATGGTATTATCATCAGAAAGTAGAGGTTGGATGCAGACAAACCCAAGAACTTTGAGGTGGAAATTTAGACTTTTGTGCTTGTATGTGCTTGTATACCCAGCAAAATGCAGCCTATCCTGATTGAAGATATCACAATATAAAATAAAACACAATTAATATTCCTTAAACAGTCCCACTTCACATTGTCTCTCAGGTTCCTTTTCATCTAGATTGTGGATTGGTAAAAGAATTTTGGATTAGTGAATTAGTGTAAAAGCACATATTTGATGCCTATTCTCATTTTACAGTCTAATCTTTCATTCATGTTGGGGCCATGAATGAAAGAATGCAACTGCCTTATTAAACATCCTGGTATGTGAAGGGAGCAACCACCCTTCACAAAGTCCTCTGTGAAGAAAACACTGCATGTGTCCAGCCAGACCTAATCATACCAGCATATGGTGCTCTGTCAAGAAAACTTTTTCACAAAACCTGTCTGCTACATTTTCTGATAGCAAACAAGTACAAGAGCAGCATTAGCACTGACCTTCTGGATGCTTCTTTTACACTGCCTTTGATATCCTGGACACAATGAGTGAAAACAGAGAGAACAAAAGAGTTGATTACAAATACCAAAAGCAAATTCTGTTAAATGGTAAAACGTGCCAAGATTTACGTTTGAAAGTGTCCTAAAATAGGGATCTGTTGAGAAACAGAATTAAGCATATCAAGATCAGCCCTGAAATATATTTGGGTAACCTAAAATTTTCCCACAGAAATGTTACAAAAACAGTAATGCAATAGAGCTTGTCTTGTTATAGACAGAAGCCCTTCTTGAATATAGGTTTTGATGAAAAATTAAAATGCTGTCTTCTTGTTTAAGTGACAACTCCTGCCTTTGTAACAGCTTTTTACAGACTGGAAGAGTTAATGTTTCTGTAAAGAGATTCTTTCTATCCATAGATACATACATCTCATTAAACACTAAATACTCTTCACTAAACACATACAGGTAAAGCATGAGTCAGGCACCTAAATGAGAGGGAGTGTTCTCCACTCCCCATTTCTACGCTGCATTTTGCTCTCTCTCACAGGTTGTATTTTCTAACGTTTGTATTTCTTTTTGTCCTCTGGATTCCCTTTGATGGTGTGTTACCCTCTAGTTGGCCAGCAGATGCCACATATATCTATTTAATGCACCACAGAATAAGCTTTGGCTTTTCAACAGCAGCATCGTATTGTCAACTTAAATTGAATTTGCTGTCCATGGTGCTTTCTTTTTCCTTTTCTGTGTTGTCCCAACATACTGAGAAGGAAGGTGGAAAAGGTATTATTCCGATACAGGGATCTGTGGGTGGGATGAGATATTGTGAAGACGGAGTGATACTGAGATGGCAATATAAAATCAAAGCTAAATTAGAAGCTTGACTATTTACTTAATCAAAAACAGAAGTAGATATTATGTTGGAGGGAAACTGCATATCTCATGCAGTGCTGAATGTCAAAGGCTTTATACTCGCTTTGAATTGTATCTTTATGCATATTTGTATGAAACCACTTGTGAAGTTTTATTACCATATTGAATAAAGGAGCCCAGAGCTGGTAGGAACCCAGTGATGTATCTAGTCCCGAGGCAGTGTCTATTATCTCTGACAGATATTTGTCTGACCAGCTCGTAAACAAGCAGTCCCAGTGCTTTCAATATGCCTAGCAAAAATAATGTAACAATAATATTTAGCCTGAAATTTTCCTATGATTTAACACCATTTTGTATTTTCCTACTCCCATTAGTCCCCAGCACAGCTGATTCCCTTTCTACTTTCAGTTCTTTTAAATATTTATATTTGTCATGTCTCCCCAGCACGTTTACTTTTTTATAGTAACACAACACTGTTGACTCATGCTCAACCTAACTACTACTGTCCATTCCTCATACTACATTTTAGATAAGAAATACCATCTAAACAGAGCAGCACTTTGAAATTGTCCTTGAACTGCATCCTAATTTTCTCAGACTATTTTTCCACATCAGTATTAAACCTCTCTTGGGTGTATTTCAGTCCTCCCAGCTTTGAGTTTTCTGTAAACATAAAATAACTGTAATCAATATTGAGAAACATAGCTCATGGATACTATGTATCTGCAAACCATTCCATACAGGATATTTTCTGCCGTTTGAGATCAGTGTGAGACAAGAGTAGTCACACCAAGCACATTTATTCATAAATTTAAGACTGGAGAAGCAATTCATGTAAGCACCAGTATCCCTAAGCAATTCTAATTTATGTATCTTACATTTACAGAACATGGCAGAAATCCACACTTCCCCAGCTTTAATGGTATGCACATCCATATGCAAGCCTAGCCTTAACTATGCTCTTAAATCTCTTTTGCACAGGTGTTTAGGAATGTTGAATATTTTGTATTTTAGAAATGTTTAAGTTTAATAATTAAGTCACTGCTTCCAAATACAATCCACCTAATTTCTTGCTGCTTTAGTGAAATTGGTAGGTATATGTTCAAAAGGCACACTAATAAATCAGGAAGGCCTTTTCTTTATCTTCCCCAAACCAAGGTCCATTTCATGCTGCACAGTTTAAGGCCCCTGTTCATCTCTCCAACTGCACACACAGACTCAGCCATCTGAAAATGTGCTGTTTAGTCCTCAAATACAGGTTTTTGTTTGCACTTACCCTTTACAAGTTTTTATATAATCATCCCAGAATGCTTTTACTTTTCATTCTGTGAGATAACCATGGAGATCTGAAGGGGTTGACGTTTCTCAGCAAGGAGGAGTAAGGCACTGCTGCAGAGTCTTTGTAGAAAAAGTAATCCAAAACTAATCCTGTTTATTGAAGCAATAGTTGTTCTACAGCCTTCACCAGTCAACATTGTTCCGAATTTTTAGCAGATTTTTTTTCTTAATCTGGATGCAGTTCTAAGAGAAAAAAAAAGCAAAAGAAAATCACAGAAAAACGAGCCTTTAATTGTTGTGAACAGTGAGCAACATGATCAGCTATGTCAGAAAAACTGCAACAGCAGCTTCATATGTTGTTCCCAGGCATGTTAAAGCGAGCTAATTTTAGCAATCCTTATGTATTCTCAGAACATGTGTTCATTCTGTATGAAATCATGGGATATCTTAGTAGAAGGATTTAATGTAAATTATTTATGGTTAATCCTGTGGTTTGGCTTGGCTTATGTCCACTCTTGGTGAAAGAACTTTAAACTTCTTAAATGGAAGCATGATGTGAAATATTAAAGAGAAATATTTATATATACATTCTCTTTCTATCTATGGATTTCAGACATGAGATAAAAGGTTTCTATTGTTGATTATTTCAGCTCTCTTGGTACTACTGCAAAGCACTCACTGCCGAGCTTGAAGCTACAGCTTGGGGATTTCAAACTGACAGAGTAATGCTCCAAACTAGCAGTCTCCTTTTGATTTGCCAAGTCTTCTGAGCTAGAAACAGCAGTATTCCTCTGGTATGAAAAAGATCAAATATAATGAATGATGCTCATCACCCTCTAGAGAAACAATTACATTGCTCTATTAAATAAAGCAGTTTGTATGAGGTAATGATTTCAGGAGTTCACAATGGAGTCCTATCTATATTATGCATCACTTAAAGTTTTGCTCCAGGTAAAGGAGATGTTAGCTGACAGCACAGCCAAGTTCATATTCAAAACCAGCAAACTTCTCACAGTCCTGTTTTAATGGATGCACTCAGATACAGAACTTGCAATGCTGTCCAGCCAGTTATCTTTAGACTATGTTTAAAATGAAAATTAATTCAGTAGCTGCTCAAGTAATTTCCATTACCCTGTTTAATGCTCCCTATTACAGACAAATCTTCTTTATGGAACCATACAGTGACAGATTGGCTTTCCTTGTTATCAGGTATCTAGCAAGTGAGCTTCATCAAACAACTCTGGCGACTATAAATTATGTTCTTGCTCCTCTGGATACATCCTTGTGTCCTTTGCAATTATACCTTCCTTTGTCTTTTATAAGAAGAATTACCAAAGAGCAGAATTTGAATTTACCCACAAAATTCAAAGTTGTTTATTGTCTTCAATGAACGCATTCACTATTTCTTATGGATACCATATTAAAGTAATTTTGTCACCTAAACTCCTTCACTGTGAGAAAACGCCCAGGGTACAGCACTTACAGTGGTTGCTTGTCTTTTGTAACATGCCTGCTTTTCTTCCTGAAAGTCTGGAAACTCTTCTTCCTCCAGGCGATAATGTAATATCCTATCTTGTGCTTTTTCTCCCAGTGCCTAATGAAGATTAATAAAAGCTGATTTGTGTTTGTGACTTCTCTTCACCCTTCACTGATTTTTTGCTTTATCCATAACTTGGACTTCCATATTAAAGGAAAGGAAAATCCACAGATCTCAACTTGCCATGGCAATATATTCCTAAATTCTGTAGATGATTTTTCAAACCGTGGAAAATAAGTTAACACCCTGAATTTCAAAGCCCAGTACTGTTGCCCTGACTTTTGCAGTTCTGGATGTTATCATTCTGTCATAGCTAGTTTCTCACATACTTCTGTGTAAACACAGCCATGTTATTGTAACGGTATCTTTTTGTTTACATCCCTTTCTCCTGGGCACAGAAGTTTGATGGACATTTCCTTTGACCACTGTGATTGAGGGACGACAGGCTCTTCCCTCCAAAGGACTGTGATTTCTAAAACGCATATAAAATAAACCAGGTGGGTCTCGCCCAGCAGTTGCTTCTTACTGTCCTAACAGGTGTCTGTCTCTTTCTTTCGTGTCGTTACTGCAACACTGTACAATCTGCATAAAGCAATATACAACCAGTTTTTATGATTTCAAAGCTACAGTTGCTGTGTAGTGCTTTAGGTAAGACAGCTGTTGACCAACAAAAAAATACAAGAATTCATTGTGCTGTTTGATCCAAAGCACGGTGTTCTGACACTCTGAATGCAAGGACAAGTGAAGAGGGCCCTACGGTGTCTGTGCCAGGCAGCAGTTTGGTACTCACAGCCGTGCAGACACAGTAGAGATTAGAACTGTTTATGATTCAACCAGAGAGCACCCAAAATGAAAGCAAATTCTCTGAGAAAACCAAATGGATTTTGCTGATTATCCTGGACATCCAAGGGGTGCTCAGTTAATCAACTCCCAAGAGGAAAATAGTTTAGAAGTGAGCATACTACATACACTAAATACATACCACTAGTACATTACAATGTATGCTTCTATATTAAGATTGCTGAGCATACTACATACATTAACCATGCAGCAGACACCTTTAATGCAAGCCTGACATTCAGAAATATATTCTCAATATATTCAGAAAAATATTCCACTCTGAGTTGACAAGGTATTACTAACCCAAGAATTATGATAGGAAACAGTAAGAGAAGTATTCATTTGCCCAATTCAACAGCCTACAAAACCAGACTAGGCTTCCTCCACAGTAAATATAGAGGGATAAGTAAGTATCTCAGAGATTATTTCAGAGGATTCAAGCTAGGCAGCAGCAGAAGTCCTCTGGAGGGCCACTAGAGCACTACCTTCTTGCTTACCTTAGCTGCTCTGAATCGTTCCCTGGAGGTGCCAACTCCACTCTGCTGATTATAGACGGCACCTAGACTCCTTATTTAGAAACCTAACTCCACATCTAAAATCAGTTGTGGTGAGTAATTTCTGAATACTCACTAAGACTTCAAAATTTTCAAATTTGCCAAGGGACAGGTTTTATTTAAATATTAATGAGTTTAAAGCTTGGTTTTTGTAATTTCTCCCAAAAAGGTGCATCTGAAGCAGTGGACAATGAAGCTAATGCCTTGCAGACTGCAGATCTTCATGCAGTATTTAAGCAGATACATGCTAAAAATGTGTTACACCATGCCTAATGGATTTTACATCTAGTACCACTGGTATAAAGACAAAGTAATTTCAATACAAAGCAATTTCAATAATGGAAACTGATGCAGAATAAATATCATGCTCATTGTTTCATAGGTCTGTGTAATGTCAATAACACTCATCCCTTTCCTGTGGGATTTTTAAGGCAAAGAAACATCTTCTTTTCCTCACCTTGACATAGATTAATTTAGCAAGAAATAAAATCAACATATTTCTGAAAGAGACAGGAGGACAGCAGTGCAGGTGCACATCTTTTTCAGCATATACTGCACAATCAATGGTCCTACAGATTTTTTCATAATGACTGCAAACTCGAGCCTTTTTTCATTAAAAGAAAAAGCCATTGGTACTGAGATCTCTCTCATATTAACTACCAGTCCAGAATTCAGCTATCTATGGTAACTTAGTCATCTAGGTCTCCCTCTGTCGTCAACAGAGTGGCAGGTACTTCCAGAGGATGAGTCATCTCATCTATTTTAGACACATCTTAGAACTGGATGAATCACTCTGAAAATCCCTCTCCCCACTTAGGAAGCCTAGACAACTAGCTTAGCCAGGAACCCTTAACTTTTTGCCAGCTAAGGCAGGTGCCTGGTACTTGATGTTCTTGCAAAAAAGGATGTCAGAAAAGAGTGTTTCTTTGAATGCAGACATGTCAACTGATGGCAATATAGAGACACGTTCATGTTGAACTACCAGACCGTAACAGCTTTAAATCTGTATTAGCCTGCCTCATTACTGACCTTGAGGTGAAAAATTCCCTATTCCTTTGCCAATTTTTTGTGCTAATTAATTCACAGTTGAACACGGTAATAAGGCAGGTGTAGCTGGGAAAATACCCCAACAAGCACCAAGCCTATACATTAGTGACTGGGCAGTCATTTTTTTTCTAGCCAGTTCAGGTAGTCTTTAATCCCCATTGGTTAACACTGCATATTGTTTTTACACCCTTCTGATTTGAATTTATACAAAAACACTTTCGTATAAATTCCATTCAAAATAGGCAATTAGATTCACAAAAGAATGAAGTATTATGACATTGGTATAGATATATCCTTCCCACATCACCCCCCCCCTTCAAAACGGGCTGGAGACGTTAAAAGAAATCTGCTAATTAAATTATAATATTTTGAAGAGGTCAAAATTCTGTAACACACACCAAGCTCTAATTCAAAGAACGCAGGAAGCACTGCAATTCGGATTTGCCATCCTTTGACACAGACTGTAACAATATAGTCAGGATTTTGAGAGAAACACGCATCTTTTTCATTCTTTCTCTCCCTCTAGGGTCACTGCACTATGATCTATTTTTACACAGGAAAAAAGAGCAGTTTCCATTGTTAAAGCAAGTTGGATGCTCCCATATCTCATATTCAATCAGAGAGCATTTCAGAAAGCCTAGCGTCCTCCTTTCAACTAGCTTTGAAGCATTTTTACTGGTTATAGTCAGCATTCATCCACAATATTGTAATCATAAAAACTTTTATTTTTAAAAAAGTGGGGAAAAAATGGTACTTCCAAAGACTTATGAATAAATGGTATTGAAATGATGTCTTTAAAAATGCAAAAGCTAGAAAAGGAACAAAAGCAGCAGAAAGATAATACATCTAACTACATATACTCAAAATTTTAGGGATACTTATGTTCAGATGTTAACTACTTTTCCTTAAAAATTCCTCTGCAGAAACAGCTCACCGAATATGATGAACCTGGTACTATCTCACGTTCTTGAATTTTCCATCAACTTGAAATATCAATTCTGTATTGCCAGTTGTTTCACAAAGCCCACTAAACAAAAAAGAAACTCGGTGGGGGAGGGAAGGGAGAATAAAGATGAAAAAGGTGGAGGAAAGAAAAGGGCAGGGATGGCAGTTGCCTTGGAATTGACAATGTCTTCCTGATTACAGCAGGAGACAACTTTGCATACCAAACAAAAAGTATAGTTACAAGAACACAGATCCCATTTTAACCTTGAGAACCCAAGAAGGAAGACAAGCTCCATCCAGCATTCTGAGATTCCCATGCATTGTCAAGGCTCACCAGTGTGCTACCTTAGGTCCACACCACAAACCTTGTTTCCAAATACTGCTCAGAGTTCAGCTGCCCCATGTGAAACATCTGGTAGTTGTAGAAGACCACAATTCCTCAGAGTCTCCGGAGAGTCTTCTCTCCTTTCCTGTAGCACTAGAAATTATCCAATATTCAAACCCAGGGGGTTTTTTGACCTTGTCTTGGCACTTTGTTCACAAAGTCTGTTCCAGTTCTCCGGGTGAATGTGACACTCAGAACTAAGTTTTTAGTTTCGGGCTGAAACTTTGCCCTTGTAAAAATAGCATCCATTGTCATGAACATACATGCCAGGTAAGTTTTATTAGATGTGCAAACATTTGAAGGAAGAAATAAATCTTTCCTGCACAGGCCAGCAAAACCCTCAATATAACTTCAATGTGTGAATGTCCTTAACAGATCTGTTTCATATTGTGCTAATTCATACCCAGGTGAAGGTGGCTACTGAATGTAATGATATGCCTGATGATTTATTTCAAAGTTGCCTTAATAACATTTTAAATTGAGACTATATTATGAAAGAATATTAAAATAAGCACTTAACAGACAACATCAGAGGCTGTTCACAAGTGCATGAAGTAGAGAAGAAGGAGAATTTGTGGTTCATGAAAGAATTGATTTGCCATTTACAACTCCACCTAAATCTGGCCTAAAAAGCTGTAATACAAAGTATCATGTTTGTATTCACCTCATTTCTTCACATATATTTCAGTGCTGTAAACAGTAAAATGGTACCAACATTTTTATCCCTAGCAATGCTCTTTTCTACACTCAATACTCATTTTAAACCAACCATAACTATGTTTGTCCATGTTTGTGTGTTGCTAGTATTGCAATAGTTTTAGTCTCTTCAGTAAAATACACTGTGAGTCCACCACACTCATTAATTTATCTTTCCTTAAAGATCAGATGACAAACTGCCTCTTTCTACAACCTTAGAATAATACTTTATTCTGAGTTTTCTTTTCATAGGAGCTTGTTTAGAAATAGGTTCGCATCAGCAACACGATCCAATCTTCAGGAAGATATCTAGTTTTGCAGGCACCTAGCAGTCCAGTGTGCATATGTAAGCTGCATTTTTGCTTACTAGAAGGCAAACAAAGTTTGCTGCTCTCAGCAGCTTTAGGAAGCTTCCCAGATAATGGTACCAAAATAAACAATATTCCCCACCTGTGATCAACACAAGAGACACTATGGAAATCTCTGTACATCTTCTCCAAGAGAATTCTTCTCCAAACTCCCATGGAATGATCACTTTCTGTACTGCAGCTGGAGACAAACATCACTGCTTCTATCCCCATGACCGAGGAGAAAGACAAAATAATGCTCCCACTTTCAATGAACTCCACTGGGTCCCCATTTATATCACAGTCAATTTGAAAGTACTTTTTGTTTCCAGTATCCTTGCATGGCTCACCTGAAGATCTCACACAAATTTCATCACCTGTTACACTGCATTTACAGACAACTGACATCAATTCTCTCTATAACAGGTCTATGCATATGCCTGGCAGACATCAATTGGCTCTCTGATTGAGTCTTCTCATTTTAAAATACACTTTTTTTTCTTTTCCCTGCTTGATTTGTTCTCCCTGCCACCAGCCTTATGATTGACTTCTTTGATTTCTACTGGTGAATTCTTTGTTAGCATACTATTCATGTATTCTCTGCAGTATTCTTGCATTTTATAAATAATTTGATGAACACCTTAAAAAATCCATCCTTAGACATGGATTTTAGGTTTATATGGAACAACTTGGGTTTTAGTTACTTCACTAGAATTGGGATGCTCACTTAGGGATAGAAATAAAATAGAAGGTCAAGTTTTCAAAAGAAAACACCTTAGTTCCTGGCATTTCCCTTGTAGTTATTTTCACCTCAAAAACTAAAACCACAATGATGTCTAACTGTAAGTTTTCCAGCTGCCTTTATTATCAATTATTGTTACAGTATTACATATACTGCATTACTCTATATTTAGGTGGAAATGAAGGGAAAGGAATGCAATTCCTTCTTAAAAAATAAAACCAGATGTTTGCTCAAAACCAGTCTGGCAGCAGATTAAATGTATGGAAAAAACGGAAATTTTCTTGAGAAATAAACTGAGGAAGAACTCTGGAGAGTAACCTTTCTAAACATGCCTTTTGAATCTAGTTTTATGTACATTGCATACATTTTTTCTAAATATTTCTTAATGTTAATTACTGCGTTAGGATATATTTTTATTGGCTACATTAACCATTTGCATTAAACTAACTTCATCACTTTGTTCTTCTACTATTACATCTCAGCTTTTTGCTCATTAAAAACAGACATGATTCTAATAAATACACCAAACATTTAAACTAAGCAAAACTATCATGCCTTTATTTTTCTTTCTAATGGCCACACATAGTCATTATAATCCTTTTGATAATTGAGTAACTGCTATATATAAGCATACCTGCAATATAATGCACACCCAGCAAACTTCCAAAGCTTAAATTTTCCCTGCCCACATTTCTGCAAAAGTAAACACCTCCACAGGGTCACCTGCAGTCAATGATAATTACTCCCTGGAGCTGCGTTTACTAAGTTTTTATGATTTGAACCCCATTTCAAATCATGAGAGGGAATATTCTATCTGATGCAGGAGCCCTGTGATTCTCTCCAGTGCCTGGCAACTTGGTTAAGTCTTTAAAAAGTTACTCAAAAGTAATTTTTTTAATTCCATGACTGTGTGTCCCAATTTAGTTTCATTTTATTCCTATTTCATCTCTCAAGCATGAAGAGCATCTCAAGTGTCATACATACACTTGGTATGTGTCTGCCATGCTGATATTCTTTAATTTCCTGCATTCTGTGATATCCTGCATTTAGGGTCACTAAAGGTCCGTACATTTGAGTGACGAGAAGTTGCAGAGAAAGGACAAACTTGGACAGATGTTCATTTGCCATCTGATTACTTTTCATTCTGTTCCAACATTCTTGACAAGGAAATCCCCTATGAATTATTTTAAACTGTTTTGTGCTGACTGTTCTCCTAGAGGTGTTCTGTATATTGACAAAATCCATCTATAATTTTTTCTGTGCATACTTCTATCCCCCTCAGTAAGCCTGCACACGTGACAAAGCTCTTAGAACTGTCACTTTACTACTGCTAAGGTGTACTAGAAATTTTCCTGGAAATTCTGGAGTGTTTGGAAGCTTGAGTCCTTATCTCAAGCAATATTTAAGCAAACATCTTCTAATGCATCTTAAAAAGTAATGATGGTTTTGCCTAAAACATGGGCTAAGCTGAAATCTTTGTTTTAATTATAGCCTTTAGCATGTTAATTGTATATCATTAAGAAGCAAGAGAACTGTATTTTTCCTAATGCAATCAAAATATAAGGCAAAGTAAATTTGAGAGGTACGTAAGAGAAACGCTTCCTAAATCCCAGGGGTTTAATTGCTGTGGTAATTCTGGAGTTCACAAGATTTTTAGCAAGGGGTGTGGGATTGAAGCAAAGCAACTGCAACTCTTGCCAGCCTGAGGGTGCTATTTTCTCTGAATGCATCAATCCAGAAGACCCCTGCACTTGCTGGGAAGCTGTAAGCTGCTGTCAGACATACAGACAGGTTTTCCAACATCCTCATATGTTACATGCTGATCAGCCAAAACAAGAATGTCTGAAAGAGTTTTACAGAGGGGATGTAAAGCTTGGCATAAACAGAGAATTGAAAATCATCTCAAAAAATTGAACTTGATCTGCCTTCTTTGAAGTTAAAGTGATTAGAATGGAGCAGACTGGAATTTATAGACTTCACAGGCTGTGGGAGGGACTTCAAAAGCACAGAGGTGACAGACAAAAGTATTTTTTCAGCCTTGCAGTGACAAAAATGCAACATGGTTTCAGGGTTCTTGCAACAACAGGAAGAATAGGAAAACAAAAAGTTCTAATTTCGGTCTCTGCCAGTCATCCACGTTTCAGTCTGATTGTCTCCTACTTAGGACATTCACCTCAAATGCACTTGCAGCAGAGCACAAGGCTGACAAATACTGATAAAATCTCATAAATACACACGACAGAGAAACAGGAACCACCACGACCATTTTTAAACTTAAGCTTTGAAAACTGGTCAAATTCACTCTGTGTTCAGTTCAAAATTAGGATGTGAATTGGGATTCCCCATGAGCAGTACTGCATCCTATGCCACTCTCCCTTTTTCCCCAGCACACAGGCTTCTGAGAGACTATTAGAACCATCCCACTCTGTATTAAATACTTAAATACTGCGAGCAGTGAGATGCAGTTAACTTCTTATTTGGGACAATCTGCCATGGGAAGAACATCTAAGTTCTAGGGTTAAAATTTCCCCAAAGTGGGAAAATGAACCCATCTTCAATTTAATCTCACTTCTGGGCAGAAGGGGAGAAAACATCATGGACACTGGTGAGTCTTGTCCCTCTTCCCAAGAAAATATTTCAGCTGAACTATTCAACACACAACTCATTAATCCATTAGAATTGATCACAACTGTGTTATAGTGAATACTTCATCTACCATTTACTGTCCTACTGCTGCACATTTCACTGCTGATCTTACCTGAACCTAACTTTAACTTTGCATAAAAAAAATTAAACTGATTCTCGGAGGAAGTTTTTTCCAGCACCCCTAAATGGTGGCACATTCTTTGCAACAAGAATATGGTAAGAAGTGGTTTACAGACCTAATCAAATTGTGCATGTGGAGGAAGTGATTCAACATGCATGAGTTTTTGCAGAGTGTGCTCTGAGCATCCTAATGCCGCAGCGATCTCCATATGACAGTTCTGCCCAAGATAAAAAGATCCAAGTTTGCAGACTTTGTGAACAGCATTCTGCTTCTGCATGCTCGTGACACTTGCTCAAGCAGCCTCAGCCTTGATCAACTCTGCATGCTCCTACAATCCAATTAATAAAATATAGAGCACTGCTTTCTGTTCTACATCATATTTTGATGATTTTAAAATAGTTTATGGAGAAACACACAAGTTGCTACATAAACGTTTATTTTAAAAGTAGATGTATTATGAATATGCATTAGAACACTTACTTTTACAATATATTTAATTTTCTTTGCTAGTTCCTAAAATTTTAAATTTTCAATGAGCTTCTACGGGAATTCTTTCTCTAGAAGGAGGGTGTGTCCTTAATTTATGGATCCTGCAGGAAAATAGGAGGCACAAATACAGCTGTGTTTTAGTCACTGGAAATGCAGAGTAAACCCTCTGACATCACACATATCTTCCCTGTGCACGTGTCCAGGTCACTTACTTCCCTGTTTCAGCCCTCTAGCCCTTACTGACCTGTAGGAACATATTCCCACATCTTTCAGGTAAGGCACATTCAGCTTACAAGCAGGAAACCTAACCTCCATGAGGCTCCACATGCAAAACCCCTAATTTATTCTGTATATTTAAAAATTTATTTCTTGGGCAATTATATTACACAAAGGTCTCTTATGAATATTAGTAAGAATAAAATGAATAGATTTTTACAGCAATTATTTAAAACATATTCTAATCATTTACATAGTTTTAGGACAGGTCCCTGATATGCAATTCGATGTGCTAATTAAAAAAAAAAAACTAAATAATAATCACAAAACTAAAAATAATACTTTCCAGTCTGCTCTGGGAAGCTTTACAGCTTTCTAAAAAACACATAAATGATTTGACCACGGTGACACAGGCAGTGGCCACAGAGGGCTTAAGGTAAAAAGCTGATGTAGAAACAGATTAGTTGAGTTCTATCAAGTGACACACTTGTTGAATCGTAACATTAGACTAAGATTAAAATTTCAAATTACAGTTACTATATAAATTTCGTGTTCAGCTGTCCATGCAAACAACTTAAATTATTCTCCTAAACTGTTTAATCTAAATAGGATTGGCTTATGGAGAGCTGCCAGCCCCTGGCGCTGGAGCTCTCTGCACTTCCTTGGAGGAAAGATGCCTGAGGGCCAAATCTCCCCAGAGATAAGAACTCTCCTAAAACTTACGGTGACCAAAAAGTTACCCCCAATATGCCTTGCTTCTTTTATGGTAATAGTCTGTATCCTGTTGGCCAACTGGTGTCCACCCCACTGGCTTCCTGTCCTAACACTACCTGAAAACAAGATAAATAGTCTACAAAAACAGGCGGCACTCTCAATTAATGTAAGACAGTTCCTCTGTCTTAAACCTACCAGTGACAAACAAAAACCATCAGGAGTATTTCCTTTTAATTAAACCATATTAATTAATTTTCAGCCAACCTTCAGGATCAAACCAGCTCTTAAATCGAGTGACTTCACAATGCCATAAATCCTTGTCCTTTTTGCACAGCCAAGTCCCCTGGACGCCCTGCATGGACACAGCACAGCAGGGACAAGGAAGCACAGAGCTGCTGGGCAAAGCTGAGCTTTGCTGAGCAAAGAAGGAATGGCCAAGGGAGGCCAGATGTGTGCCGGATACAGTCTGTACAAATTTTGGGAAATTTTTGTTCATAAATTTAATTACACTGGTAAGGGACTTTAGAATTATGGGGTTTTTTTTAAACAAACTCTGTATTTTTACTTTTCAGAAATAACCTTATCCTGAAGCTTCTTCTTCTAGTATACCAGTTTTTGTTCCGCAAGCAGCCTATAATTAGAAATAAAATAAAACATCAAGCTCATTTCTTGTCTTTGCCATCAATTTGGAATCAGTGTGGCCACATACAGCTTACCCTCACCTGGGCTGCGCCAGCCTGCCTGGGATGCGCGCAGTGCCCCGCACACACCGCAGCTACCCCCACACAACTCCACAGGCAGCCCGAGCTTTGGGAACGGGAATAACCCGGCCTGGGCAGAAGGAAGGGGAAAGGTGGGGACGCGGGACGCCTTGCTGGGGATCAGTTTTGGGAAGAGGCGCCACTCTTCTAATTTAACTCGTGGCTAAACCAAGCGGTGGCGGGCGGTGAGCCGGTGTGACACCGCAGCCATCCATGGCTTTGCACTGAGGGGCGAACCACAGCGGGGTGGGCGCAGGGTGAGCCCGGGGCCGGGCCGGGCCGCGCTCCCTCAGCGCCGGCGGGAACGGCCCGGCCCCTCCGCCATGCGGGGCGGAGACCGCGGCCCGTCAGCGCCCGCCATCTTAAGTGCGGGCATCCCTTGCCGAAGGTTTTGGGTGCCATGTCTGTTCAGGGCGGCTGCCGGGCCAAGGTCCCTGCGGCCGCGCCCGCCCCGTATGGGAACGGGCCCGGCGCTGCCGTGGGCACCCACACGGGATCGCGCTCGGGGCGGCGGCGAGTGGAGTCACAGCGGGGACGGCACCTTCCAGGTGGGACACGATCCCGCACTCTGCGGGAACGCCGGGAGCGAGGCGCCGCCGCGAAGCCCGGCAGGGCTGTGTCTATCGCCGAGGGTAGCCTGCGCTGAGCAAGGCAGGAGCGTAGCTGCTGGCTGGAGTAAAGCCTGCAGGGCCTCGCTTAGGGGATGCTGTGCCCGCGGCGGGGCTCTGCGCCTCCTGCCATACCGGAGCCCCTGGGGCGGCAGCAGTGCGAGGGACCGGGCTGCGAGAGGCTCTGTGGGAAGGGTTTGCCTGTAGGATGAGGGGAAAGGCTGTTGGATTCTATTCATCACAGCCTCCAAAAATAGCCGTCCTCGAGAAACTTTGCACGTGGGGAGTTTTCTCTGTGAGGTGCCCCAGATTTCAGTGGGAGATGAGTTGGCTGCTGCTTCTTTGCCTTTTTCTGGAAGCAAACCCCGTGATTTGCATCACCAAAGATGTGTAGCAACTAGAAACAATCTCTTTTT
>VZRZ01005515.1:107554-142303 GCA_013398175.1 Climacteris rufus | reverse complement strand
TTTTTTTTTTTTTTGCTCCCAGGAGGCCATGAGCAGTAACAACGAGGTGTTGGCTGCCAGGTGTAAGTGAATGCCTTGTTTTCCTGCTCGAAGTTCAAAGTATTGCAAGAGGTCAGAAGTTTGAGATCCAGGTGGTCGAGCTGGGTAAGCCTTTAACTCGGGTCGGGTCAGGTCAGTTGCCTTTCTTTATTGCTGGTGAAACAGCTTTAGTGCTGTGAAACAAAGAGCAGTTAGCAGGACCAAGGGTTACTCAAATGCTTGTTTCTGTGTAATGTGTTATCGCCAGACAGGGTTCATACTAAACCACAAGACTGTAGAGTAACTTAGCCTGAAAGGGCCCCTTCCTGTGTCACCTGGCCCAGACCCTTCCTCAAAGCAGAGCCGGCCTCAAAGTTGCACCCCGTTGCCTGGAGTCTCATCCAGACTGAATTAGGAGCTCCTTCATGTGAGTACTTAGCTTCCTGGAAGGTAAAATTGTTGCAGTCAAACTACCCATATCTATTACCTAACCTGCAGCCTCTCCCCGTGCAGAAAGGAGCACATGCTAAAGACTGCTCTTTGCATCAACTCACCTGTGTGCACAGCTGAAAGCCTTGGGAGGAGCTTGGCAGAATGCAGCCTGTCATCGTGGTGCATGGTGGAGCTGGTCGCATCTTCAAAGAACGAGAAGAGGGAAGTCGTGCTGGTGTTGTCAGAGCTGCACTGCGAGGTTATGGTGTCCTGAAGCAGGGGGGCAGTGCCTTGGATGCAGTTGAGGAGGCAGTACGGTCAATGGAAGATGATCCTCATTTTAATGCAGGTAACTTTTTTAAGAATTAAGTGGACTTAGAATCGTCTTGTATTTCAAGTGTTTTGCCCTGATGCTTCTGAAAACTGTAGCTTGCATCATCATTATTATTATCATTGCATTATTATTGAATTATGCACATTGCAGGGTAGTAAATGCTACTGTCACAAAAGAGGTGAGCTTGCAGCATGGTATGTACTGTAGTTTCTCATGAGTACACTTAAGAAGATGAGTTACTCTTTACTCATTCTTCGGTGTTATATATCTGCCATTTAATTTGTTCAGTGCTGGTTTACTCTTCTGTAAATCTTCTCTGTTACTGTGCTGTGTATATCCAGTTTTATATCCTGTACTCTTATGGAATATGTGTTTAGTTAACATTCATCTTTAAGGCACTTGGATGTAGCTTGCAGCATTGTTTAAGCCTTAATACTTCACCTTTACCTATTGCCACAGAAATACAGGTGTTGGGGATTTTAGGTGTCTTTCTCTTCATTAATGCCTCAGCTAGTTATTTTGTAAATAATACTACAGAAGTAATGCAATAATGTTATATGAGTCATAAATCTATACAGTAAGGGTTTGTAACTTGAGTTCCTAATCAGTAAAGTGAATTAATGTTAGTGGTAGTAGTAAAGTTTTTTCTCCTCTTCTTATGACCTCAAACTTATTGTTTTGATGAATTTCAGCAAAAATATTTCCCCACTTCCACCATGGCATGTCAGGAATGAACACGGAATGAAAGACCTGTAGCTGCTCAGTGTTTTATATAACATAGCTATTAGTTTGCAGAGGTTCATTTGTACCTTGTCACCTTGCAATCAAGAATAAGGGAGAACTTTTATTTAATATGAAACTTTGTGTTTTGTTATTGACTTGGTTGAACATTTTGATTTTTAGAGCATCCAAGCTGAAATCATGAAGCGGACTTAGAAATGCAGTGTGTACTTTTGTATAGCTAACATCAGGGTGGCCTTCTGGCATGTAGCTTTGACTTAACTGGACTTAAGTCTTCAGCCTTTGTTCAGGTTTGACTATGATGATCCAAGTGGCAAGTAGTCTGTTACTTACAGATACATCTAATTGTTTTAATGTTCATTAGACACAGCTGCTCTCAGAATCTGGCAAAAATGAGCCAGAAAAATGAGCCATTGGAGTGGCTGTTTAAAACTCACTGTGTGGTATTTATCTTTAGGAAAGAATAAAATCAGTTTTGCTGTAGTGTTTTCTAGAGAAACACAGACATTGCTAAGAGACAACAGTAAAGATGGGGAAGAATGGGCCTAAGGATGGAGTTGTGTCCTTTCCTGAATGAGAGTGTAGCCACGCTCTGTAGGGTCATCTTGATGTAGGCTTGGTGCAAGGGCTCAGAAGCTATACTGTTGTCTAAAATTACCATTTTAGTGACCTGTGCAGCATAGTGAAGTAACCAAGTTCTGCTTGTGATGAGGAAGTGGCCTTGGTTATGTTTCTTGGTGATCTCTTTGGCTAGCAGTATGAGCTAGCTTGGCATGAGTACTCCAGATGTAAGAACTGACACTGTATTGATCCTTGCACACCCTTTCCTACCCAGCCTTTGCCAGACAGAGGACAGAGCTATCTATCCATAGACAGAGGGACTTGGAGTACTCCTCTCAGTACCCCAGCTGTGATTTGGCTAATGTCAGACATGTTCATTATTTGTGTCCCTCTAGATCTTCTGTTGTCTCTCTGTTCTTTTCCCAGCCCTTTGATTAATAAGCCAAACTTTTTTTTATCAGCACTGCTGCCAATGGATACCATGGCCTCAGAGGCTGGTAGTCAGTGAAAAGGCAGTGTAACCACAGAAGGAAGGGTTCATCCTACCTGAGATTACTTGAAGTCCAGTAATGAGCTTTGCCATGGTGTACAGACTTTCATGGTGATTATTGGAAAGAGAAAAGTTGGCTATACAGCTGGAAGCTGTAAGAGTTGTGGATGCCCTATCCCTGGAAGTGTGCAAGGTCAGGTTGGATCAGGCCCTTAGCAATCTGATCTAGTGGGTGACATCCCTGCCAATGGCAAGGGATTCACACTAGATGATCTTTAAGGTCCTTTCCAAACCAAGCCTTTCTATGATTCTGTGGCAAGTGGGATGAATTGTTCTTAGAAGGCACCTGTCTCTCTTACCAGCTGTAAAAGGAGACTTTTTTAGCAAGCTGCCTTTGATTACAGAAACTGTCTGCAGCTGCTTTCTGCTCAGGAGATTTTAGAAAATCCTAAAGTGTATCCCATGAGAGATGTCCAGTGAACATAAGATACTCTTACTGCAGTGATGAAGGGGCCTGGTTGAGTTTCCCCTGGAACCATGGTTCTGGTCACTGATACTTGAAAAGGGGGAGTTCTAGTGGGCATTTTCTGATCGTGGGTAGAAAGCCTACCTGTCAAAGGAAGTTAAGAGAGCATTTAGCTAAGAAAACAATAAATTACCAGCATAAGGAAAAGCTGGAAGAATGATGTTAATGTGGGTGGCACAAGGCAATTAACCTGTAAGTTCTTTACAGATCAGTGTAGTCTAGAAATTAACATATTCTGAATGATGCAGGATTGAGCTCTGCAATAATTTACGCAGTTGGAGACAGGTAAAAAATAACTTTTGTGGTTGCAAGGGAAGATTTTTTGATTATAAGAGGAGGATTACAGGATTTTATTGCCTTTTGTTACAGGGGATTAAACTTCCTATATTCAGGTCTGAAGTACATTGGTTTAGAAGTCTTATGTCAGTTATTAACAGTGGTTTCTGGCCTGCTTTAATATTGGTTTAATAGAATGGAAAAAAAACCCAACTGGTTTAGCTGTGGACAGGTCTTTTTACCTGAGCTGCTGTGTAAATCTGCCATGTTTTGGTTTGGTTTTTTACTTCTTTGTAGGTTTAGTCTTCACCATCTGTATTAGCAAGGCTTGTGCACTTGGTGACTTAGAACCTATTATTCCCCTCTGATACAATTACTGCCATTATTTAAAAAACACCCTATTTGCATTGTCTCATTTTGTATCTCATTGATTTTCAATTAAGTTAGTGATAGCACTGATAATTATAGAAGAAAATAACTACCTGACATTTTATTACTTAATTATTATTTTTTGAGATTACTTTATGTACTGTTTTTACTTGGTAATGGAAGAACTTGTTATTTTAAGCTTTTGCTGCAGTAGTGAGGGGACACTTTCATTCTGCTCTGTTAATTTTGGCAGTTTCTTGGAGTGCTGTGTGACATTAATCTGTTGATAGGCTCAAACACTATACTGTTTTTCTGGGTGATATATCCTTCTTTGGAAGAATTGTAAAGGTAAAATAGTTTTGAACACTTAAAAGTGATCTGGGGAATAAAGAATTCCGTTCATGATTGTTGTTTTAACTTTAATACTAAATATATAATTTGGATGGGATTGGAAGTGTGTTTTTCATCTTAGAAAAAATAAAACTCAATTCTAAAGTAGATGTACTCTGTGAGACTTGTGTTAATGGCTGGATTTTGTGGTTATGCTCAGCAGTGTTTCTGCTGTTTTGTTTGTATTTGGGAGATACTTTCAGTAAATCAGCAAACTGGGAAAGAGAAAGAAAGGTTGCTTAATGAGAGCTAATAATTGAATCACCTGGTGGTTGCCTCTTAATGACTTTCTTATTTTTCTCTTCCCCCTTAATATTTTTTTTTTTTTTTGTCATTAGGTTGTGGATCTGTTCTAAATGAAAAAGGTGAAGTAGAAATGGATGCCATTATCATGGATGGAAAAAATTTAGACTCTGGAGCAGTATCTGCAGTTAAGTGCATAGCAAACCCAATAAAACTTGCTCGACTTGTTATGGAAAAGGTATGCTGATTATGTCCTTGAGTATGAAGCTTTTTTTTTCCTTTGAACTTCATCCAGCATATTGATACACCTCAATTATGATGTTTGTGTAGTGCTTTAAAGCAGGAAGGAAAGGAGAAATGGATTGGAGTGTTTGGGAACTATGGACATGACTGTGAAGCAATTATTTTAAGGGGTTTTGAAAGAGATTTCTAAAATACAGCATCCTGAGGAAACATGACTTGACCTGTACATGTTGGTCTCCTATAGTTCCACTGCTGGTGTTCAGGATTTTTTTGTTGTTGTCTTTTGCTTGTTTTTTGGAAGTGCTTTTATATTGGCCCCTAGTCTTGTGCTTGATCTTGCAAGACTTAAGTTAGATAATACACTGCTCACTTTGCAATGATATGGAACTGATTTAAATGACCCAGTATGTATTTGGCTATGTACTGCACTCTTCCATTGGTTTGGGTAGCCTTCTCCTGTCTCTCCTGATCAGAGGGTAGCTCTAGTGCAGTTGTAGTCTTTCAGCAGCAGAAAATAACATTAGCTCTGTGTGGTCGTGACAGATTTTCCAAAAGAATCAAATTTATCAGAGCCATAAAATATTACTTGACCTTCTACATAATATCAATCCCACGTTACTCCACTAGGAAGTCCATCTAATGTTTGCCACAGCAGACTGTTTTTCAGAAATGTTGCAACTGGTCTGTGTCAGGATGGAGTAATCACACAGTAATTTGTGTGATCTGTGTCTGTTTTACTATTACTAGGCCGTGACAGTGATCAGAAATTTTGTCCCATCTTTGTGGTTTACATTTTCATCCTACTAGTGCAGCTGCCCCATTGTTGAAAAGGTTCATATTGGTAAAAACACTTACTGACAAAGAAGGCTTATGTTTCTTTAACCTTTCAAAGTGACATTTGAGGAAACAAAACCTGTTTTGGTGATCTATAAAGATGAGTGACATTTATCTTGTCCTCAGTGGCCTCCAAAGCAGATAGAAATTTTTTTGTGTCCTTAATTGGAGGATAGTTCTGCTTTTAAAATCAGAACATTTCACTAAAATATTGGAATATAAATACTTCAGTGAAGTATATGTCTACTGGAAAATAATGTTAAAACTTGTCATAAAGTTTTTTTTCCTTCATATGGAATTTATTTTGTCATTAACTAGAAAAAGTAAATAAGTATAGGTGGTAGACAGCTTCACAGGACAAAATTTGAGAATGTAAGTGAAGGGTTGGAGGAGAGATGCCTCTAGCATGTTAAGGTGAATGTTGTATTTTATTTTATTCTGTAGAGAACTTCTTTTAATGCCCATTGTTCACTTCATCTGCCAAAATCAGTGATTTTTTCTTGTCGTCTTGTCCATGAAAAAAATCCCTTAAAGTCAACAAGAATAAAGTCAATGAGAACATAACTTTCCAAAGTGTGTTTTAAAAATCAAAGAAAAAAAACCCAAACCAACAAACAGAAAACCCTCTACTCTGTCTATCTTGTCTATTACAAGTTCTTTCTTCTCCTTGTGTGTTGCTTGTGGTGTTCAAAAGTGGTGAAGCTAAATTTTAAATGAAATAATAAAATTCTACTGTACAGGACCAAGTATAATGATATAGCCCTGACACCATGACATTTTGTGGTAAATGTATTACTCTTTGCCCAGATGTAAAAAATTTTGTAAAAAAAATCATCTACACATCTAAAGTCTGTGTAGATGATAAATCTCAGATGTAAATATTGGCCTAAATTGCTTCATATATCTTGAGATCAGTTTCTGCTACTTCTCCATCTCCCATAAACAGGGATACCAACTGATGTTGTTCTTGTGTTCATGGTTGCCCTTCTGTTCATCTTGTACAGGAATTTTGGGACACCAACCCAGGCTATTTCACAGTACATTTCATAGTGTGTTTTGTTTTACTGTGCTGAATTAAAAACATTTTAAATCGTGTGACCCATTGGTAATAAGACTGTAGTTTTCCTGGGATCTTCAGTCTGTATGCATATTTCCTAGTGGTTTTGAGATACCTCAATGCCATGAGGTATTTTGAAACATGCAGCTCCCAAAACCAAACAAATCTACCAAAACCTCCCTGCACGTCTGCTTGTAATTCTCTTTCCGTCCTATTATGGAACGGTGTGGGCTCCATCTGCTGGCCAGAGTAGCTCTTCTGGATTTTTTTTGCAACACATTTATGCTTGTGTGCTGTCACTTTCCCACTGGGCTCAAACTAGTCTAAATTCATGGAGCAGAAAAAGGAGGGCACCAAAATAATTTCCATTCATGATTCACTGCGCTGTTGATCACAGCAGCTTCTAGAGGAGGAAGACTTTTAGTACATCAACTAATGCAACAAATTCTTCAAAAAGCAGTTAAAATTCTGTTGAATTATTCCTGTTTCTGTTGAACAGAGGTAAAATGATACACTTTTTTTTTTTTTATGGAGCATATAACCCTTCTCAGCTCCAACACTTCATTAGATGGGCTTCTTGTGAACATTAGAGCACTAATTCATTGCTATAGGTGAGCTGTGTGTGTTTTCTCCTACTCTATCGTGCAGGACTTTACATTAGACAAAGGAAAATTTAGCTTAGAATACAGACTTCTTGAGGCAAAGGGCCAGATTTTTTCTGTGCTCTGTGCTGCCAGAATTGTTACATAAAAACTGTGATGGTCTGAATTTTAGGCCAGGTGGAGAAATTTGGGGTTTTTTCCCCATTTCCAGTGAAATTAACAAAACTTGCCAGCATTTTTTGCTTATTCGTAAGATTTCTTGAACCCTTTTCTTTGTTCTTTTGAATTACTTTGTATAAATGTCTTCCAAAAAAAGTAGGCACTTTAAGTTAGCAG
This sequence comes from Climacteris rufus, assembly GCA_013398175.1. Taxonomy (NCBI): domain Eukaryota; kingdom Metazoa; phylum Chordata; class Aves; order Passeriformes; family Climacteridae; genus Climacteris; species Climacteris rufus. Next base: position 134,851 of record VZRZ01005515.1, on the reverse strand, counting down.
ACATATTAATGAAACCAGGGAAGGATGAGACAGAAAAATGTGCTTTTGCAGTGTTTGACAGTGTTCTACCAGTTCTTTTGGTTGACAAGATCTATTGAAGAGAATAACAAAAATCACCTTCAGATGACATCTTTTCAGTGAGGGCTGAAAAAAAAAAAGAAAAAAACCAAACACAAAGCCCTGTCAGAGAAGCTTATTTGTCTACATGCAAGTATTTCTTGTTTGTGTAGCCTAGGAAGGTGGATATGTTATTCGAATTTGTTTATGGGAGGGAACCCTTTGAAAAAGTTTTTAGAAATAACTTCAGTTTTTTACAATAAAAAAACTTTATTTTTTTGAAACTTATTTAAAGGATGGTAATAGTCTTAATTGCTGAAGAAAGTAAGCAATGAAGGACACAGCCTTCTGGTACAGATCAAGACAAAAGCAAATTTCAAATTTCCTACAAAAACCCACCAAACAATAAAAGAACCTCAACTCACACCCACAAATAAAAACCAAAACTCTTTTGAATATTGGATTGTGTGCTTCTGGTGGCTTAGTGGAAGTGGCAGAGGGGGGCAGTATTGCACAAAGAAGTCGAAGAACACTGCTCATTAGTTTTGTTAGAAACAGGTAGGTCTTGCATTGTCTGATAATTGTGAAAATAAAATGTTCAGCTGAGGTTAAGAAACACTTTAGTGTTTCTATTTCATTTGTTGGTTATTTTACTAGATGTAATGGCTTTAAACAGAACAGGAATTTATTTAGCATTCTTTTGAATAAAAGCCTATTAAATCTCTTAGTTAACTGGGCAAAACAGTTAGTTATGTAGTAATTTGGTGATTCATTGGAAACACCACAAAAAAGTTGCATAAAAGTTAGCTAAAGAAAAAATTTACAAATTTCTCTTCTCCCATTACAGTAAGTGTTAAATAGATAAATGCAATTCTTTTCTACTAATGATTAAACTTTGTGGTTTGGAGAACTGAAAGTCTTTTCAACTATAGCAGAAGGGGGAATATGGACAGCAATCAAGAAATTTTAAAAATTTTGGAATTTTCTTTGTGTGGATGCATCCAAAAATAGTGATGAACTACAAAACTGCTCAGGACAAGACAAAAGAAGAGTTGTCAGTGATTCTCTTGTCTGTCTTGTGCAGACAAAGCACATGCTGCTGACTGACCATGGTGCACAGCTCTTTGCTCAGGCCATGGGTATTCCTGAGATTCCCGGGGAGAAACTCATCACCGAGAGATCCCGGGAAAGGTGGAAGAAGAACCTTGAGGCAGATTCCAACCCTGAAGAGTTTCAGAAGTAAGTGAAGTGTTGTTTTTATTTTTAAATTCAGGTAATTTAAATTGTACTATCTGGTTACAAAAAACCCAGAAGAAGCCCAAAACCCCCAAACAAAAAAAACCAAAGCAACTAAGAAAACAAACAAACACCCAAACACAAACCTTGAAGGCCTGTATTCCAAATGTTACATGGTTTGATACAGTCTTCACAGTATGTCTTCATTGAAAGCAGTAGAAAATATAGCTTTCAATGGATTTGTTCAAACTTAAATGACTGGAACAAACTTGGACTAAATTGTTGCTGCTTAAAAGATTATTGGTCACTTTGACATAGCATGGATTTTGTGGCTTTATTGGAGGATAAAGTTAGAACTTGTTATTGATCTTAAAATCATCAGTTACAGAAGTGCATAGAGTAGTTTTAACAAACAGCAGCTATCATTTTGTATGGTTTCATTATGTGGAGAAACTGATTTTAAAAAATCTCCAGTGCACATATTAAAACAAGTCCATAAAAAAAACCCCAAAAACCTAAGAAATCTGGTCTTGGTTAGGCAGATGATCACATTTGTCTTTTAACTGGATTAGGTAGTTAAACAATATCAGACTTTGACTGGTTTCTCAGTGCTGATTGTGGCTGTAGGTTATGAAAAGGAATGAAAAAAACTGACCAAGAATTTTAGTTTGCAGAGAGATGCTACTGGATGGTATTGCCCAACAGCAGAATGAACATCACTTGAAAAACAAGCCAGCCTCATATAAAGTAGAGAGGAAGGTGAGGTGGATGGTAAAGGAATTAAAAACAGCAGGTGTCAAAAATGGTTTTTATGCCTGTGGGGTAGGCATAAACACTAAATTGTTTTGAGCTTCCATTTCTACATCCATGGTTGTGGCACAGGAAAACCTTGTATTACATTACATAAATGCTGCATTAGGTGCTGTTCATCTGTTTCGTGAAATAGGAGCAATGACAGGAGCAGAGCTGAATTTGTAGATCAAAAGGAGGAAATTTCTTCTGTGGACATGTTAATTAAAGCCCATGAAATGAGGCTATAAACTACAACCTATATGTTACTTTCAGTAAATTGCAAGAAGTAAAAACAAATTAATGAGACAAGCGTAAATATGGTCTCATAAACAAAATCATGTAGTTCCTTGACCATAAGGTCTTAGTCATAGCTTGTCTTGCATCCAACAGAAGTTTTCTTTTAATCCATGGTCTCTCCAAGGACTGTGTGGTATTATCATTATGAAGAATTTTGAGGATGGTGTAGCTCCCACTGCCACTTGTTCTCCCGAATGTATCTGTTGGAATAGCATGGCATCTAAGTCTTCATTCATTCTTCATAACAGCTTCATTTTACCTTTTTTTTTCTGATAACAGTGTTAGGCATCTTCAATTTCAGCATTGACATGTTCTGAAAGATCTGATAATAGAAAGCTTGTGCATTTCTAAAGAGCTGAAGACTTCTTCTTGTCTTGGCCATGCTGTTCTTTTCCTGAAAACCAGCGCCCAAAACATCAGCACAAATTCACAAACTTGAAAACAGGTCTTTTTAATGCAAACCCCATTTTGTTCTGTATCACATGTGGAGTGTTCTTTTTCCCTGTTATGTCTGCAGTGATTATGCAGAAACTTGCTTGAGGTGAACAGACAGAAGGTGAAGTAGTATTAGTCAGAGGCAACATAATACCAGATCATACTGGGAATTTGAAGGTTGCTGTATATTTTACTTCCAGTCCCTGATCCTCACAGTGTTAGAAACCCTGGGGTCTCTTAGGCTTTGCAGGCAAAGTTGGGTGTCTCCATGAGAGAGAGCTTTCTCCTCTGCTGGTTAGAAGCCTGCATTTGTTTCCTCTAAAAGCTTAGGATTCCGCTGTGTGTACAACATTCCACCTTGCGCGCCTTCTGCCGAGAACAAGGTGTGATTCGATTTATCTGCAGTCTCTCACTCCAAAGGCTCTGGCCATGCCTTTGTTAAGAATTCCTGGAGTTTCTATGAAACTATGAAAGACATAGATAAAAGGGAATGAATAAATCCAACTAATACATTCTGTATCCCAGTATATGCAGTATTTAGAAGTAATTATTGATTGAAAAAAATCCCTAATAGCATCGTCTTGTGTACTGCAGGTACTTGCTGAGATTCTTGCTGCTGTCAATAACTAAAAATAGAGAGGTGGTTATAATTTGATAGCAGTTTTGCCTGCCTTGTTAGTGTTTTGAAGTCAACTAGCCATGCAAAAAAATTGGTTATATCTTCTTTGCCTCTGTTCTGAAGATGAACAAAGAAAAGGTTACACTGAAGCAATAAAAAGCTTTAAGGCACAGTAAGGAATCAAGTGTAGTTGTCTGTTTGCTCCGCTGCAGATAAGGTGTGTTGGACACATTCACTTTGTTATTTATCAACAGTTGTGCTCTCGTACCAAAACAGATAATTGCTGCCTGTGTGATCTTTGTGCTTTTATTTTCACAGTTGCTTAAGGTAAATACTTACCTAAGAAAATGTGCATCTGGATGCATCTCTGAATTTCTCAGGAGGAACTAACTTTAGTTGGTTGAAGGGTGCTACATGAATGTGCAAGGGAGTACTGAATTTACTCATGTTCTTTTCAGCAAATCATTTGTAACAGATGGATGGGTGGGAAGCCCATCTGCACCATCATATCAGTTTGAGACAAGGTCTGTTTCCACAGAAATGTCAGAGCAGCTTATAAGGCCTGTGATTCATCAGTCAACTTTGAATTGCTGTGAATGAAGTGTAGGGACTGACAGTCTGATATTTTACATAAGCAGAGGAAGTTGGTTCTCTGAGAAACTGACTGTGGGTTTCATGGTGCACAAAGACTTTGTGTGACTTAATTAGCTGAGATTTTGTGGGGCTGTAGGGAAGCCCTTACCAGTGCCCAGAGAAATTTGAAAGGTATTCCCGTTCCAGTTGCCTGCTTGTAGCAATCATTGAAGGGATTGCTACAAATAATTTTCCTGTGTGGAGGAATTTGAATTATATTTGGGGTTTGGTATATTTCTCCTAGCCAGAAACCAGTTCATGTTCCTACGTGTATTGCTAAAACTGGAGTATGTGGATATTTAAACTGTTGCTTCTCAGTAATGTCTCACTTCTCAATGCAGCAACTGTTTCAGCAGTTTCAGCAGGTTCTATTGTCCAAGTGATTTAAACCTCAAGATTACATAGCTGCAGAGTACAAAGTCTAAAATATGTATTAATGATGCATTGTGAGCAATACTAGTTGAAAGTCACATAAATAACCTTTTTTTTTGTTTTGTTTTGTAACATTCAAACATTAAGGGGAGTAAGGAAAAGGAAAGAGGAGGAACAGGAAGGAAATGATTCAGTGCATGCATAACATTACTGTCCTTTTCTGTATTCACTCATTTACGTGCATTGTCATTAATAATTCCGGTTAACCTCCTGTTGAGACAGTGGAGCCAATTGTTGTATCTTTGAGTTGCCATTTAGGGGAAAGTTGTGTGTCAGTTTGTGTGTCAGCCAAAAAATTATAATGACTAGAAGTATTTCTGCCCTGTGTGCTTTTGTTTTGCGGGTTTTTTCCTCCCTAAGTTTCCATGCTATGAAAGTAAACAAGTCATGGGGGGAAGATTAAAAAAAAAAGGCATTTTCTACTCTGTTAAATACAAAGCTTGTGAGAATTATTGCATATTGCTTGTTATTTTTGTAATGAGAAGCACAGCAAAAATAGCTTTATGATGAGCAGTCATTCTGTTGTAGAAATCTTCTTTAAAGTTACCTGGGAAAATAAAGGCAACGTGCTTTGGCAGGTATGCTTTAATACTACCTAATTTTGTGAACTGTTTTTCTTGGCAGAGACCTTGGAACAGTCGGTGCTGTTGCTATAGACAGTGAGGGCAATGTAGCTTGTGCAACATCCACTGGAGGACTCTCTAATAAACTGATTGGCCGTGTTGGTGACACAGCATGCATAGGTATGGGGTGTGGGATCTTGCCTGTCATTTTTCGGAGGTATCTCCTTTTCATTAGTGAAACTAAAATAATTACTAGTCCATCTGAAGTGGACTAAGCTCAAGCTCCTTACAGCATGGAGATTGCAGGAAAGAACTGGGAGTTCTGTATGGAAAATGGGGATGGGAATTTCTTTTCTGTCCTTTCTTCAACGCTAACATTTTTTCCTGTGTTTTCTTTCTGTTGGTTCTGATAAAGCTCTCCTTTTTTATATCTGTGCTTTCTGCTAAGTCAAAAAGTGTAGCCTGCTCCATATTAAGATGCTGTTTTCTTGATACTTAAGGAAGGAGGTGTAATTGTAATTACTACTTGTTGTATCAATGAGAGGGAATTTTAAAGTGACTGGCAACTCAGAGTAAATTCCTGTTCTTAAGAGAGCCCTGATAAGACTACCTCAGAACCTAAAAGATGTGGTGTGGAATAGAGGAAATATTTTAAGAGATCTCTTATCCAAGTATAAAGAGACACTTGAAATCCTTTCCACAGACTTCTTCCTCTCGTGGAACAGACTTGCCATTTGATTACTTCAGGGTTCTACCACACGGCTGGGATTTGGAAAAGAATTCTTTGTAGTAAAACATGTTTCAAACTCAAATCGCAGCACTCTTGGCAGTATATGATTATTATAAAACTAATACTATCTTTCTTTTGCATATGAAGTTGCTAATATTTTGGTACCCTCTGCATTTTGACTATGATTTTCAGCTTTGTTTCTGGCTGCAGCCTTCTGACTGCAAATACCCTCCTCCTGTGTAGATCATGTTCAGGGTTCCTGTAGTTTGGGACATGGGTTTGTGAAGAACAAGTGAAACTGGGCACTGTTGAGCATATTGCTTGCAACCTTTGGTCTCACTAGACATCTGCAGGATTGGATACAGAAATGCCAGCTGTGCTTTTGAGCTTCAGAGGCTTTGGTAAGGGGGCGTTGGCTTACTGTGGCAGTGTTTTTCCACATGTTACTCAGAGTCCATTAAAAGGGTCTGATCTGATCAAGAAAGTACAGAAGGGAAGAAACTTTCATTGCTCTTCTAAGGCCTCTTTCCCCTCCCCCAGTACCCTGTTTGTAATGCTCTGGTATGTTTCTTCCTAGCTCCTGGGAAATATTTTTCTTAGGAGATGTGCTAGAAATATGGGTATTGAGCAAGCAGAAGCTTGGTGGAGAACAGGGTGTGGAATGTGCCAGCAAAACAAGGATGGGAGGAAAAAAAAGGGGGGAAGGGGAGTTCAGCACTCTGCTTGTGGTGAGGACCTGCAAGATTCTTCAGGGGTGCTTTGTGAACTTTCACTAGAGCCCATGCTCTTCAAATCTCTTATATGCTGTGGAGGGTAAGTTCCCCTCAAACCTTGGTCAGTTCACCAATGTCCTCACTAGATCTTCCTCAGATCTTTTCAATTGATAATATCATGTGACCTGGCATTCTGCATCCCTTTACTGTCTTGCTGATCCTCAATATACCCTCCCTTGCTGTTCTGGAAAATATTTTTGCCCATTCCTGTGGAGTGTTGGCCTGCTGCTACTGCTTGTACACAAACAGATCCCTAGTCTTCTCTCTCAACTTGGCAACTGGCTTGCTCCAACTGTTGTTGATCTCTTTCATATATTTCACTTTTCAAACTGAGGCAGAAAAGAGAAAGAAGCATTGCTGAGGTTTTGCTCCCAGAAATGCACAGAGCTAATGGACCTATAGGAAGAAATCTTCAGTACCTATTTTAAACAATGCAGGGCTTTTAAATTATGTTACAGAATATTCTCTTCTTTCTTTTCCCCCCCTCTGAAAAGGAAGTGGAGGTTATGCTGATAACGATTCTGGTGCCACTTCAACCACAGGACATGGGGAGAGCATTATGAAAGTGGTCTTAGCCCGACTGATCCACTATCACATGGAGCAAGGTATGTTCCAAACTTCCTGTAAGCTGAAATAATGAGGAGAGGAAACGTTGCCTAATCACAGGTTTCAGTTTATGTACTCTATCATCCTAGAACAGCTGTCAGAAGAGTTGCTCTCAGGGATATGTGGATGGGTCACCTCTCTTTAAAAACAAAACAAAGTATTAAATTACTTAATAAAGCTAAAATAGCTGAAGCGAACAGAATTATCTCTCCTGCCTGATAGTGAATCATGCTTTAGGTCAGTGGACATTGAAAGACATTACTGTCTGCTTTGCTTAACTGAAGTTCTCTTAGTAATTTTTTCCCTGTTATAAACTAAAATTTTGTGAACAAGAAATAGAAAACAAGTAAAAATAAGATATATTTCAGAGAGCAGTAAGGGAGGGCTAGAGACAGATAACAGGAGCTGAAATAAAGTATAGGATATTGCCTTTCTAATAAACTGTAAAGGTCTTTATTGTAATAACTCCAATTACAGCAACAGAAACTATTTTAAGACTTTTTAACCATTATTTCAATTTACATTTTGTTTTGGAAAATGTACTAAACTGACTGGGTGGGTATGTGGTAAACAGCTGACACAGTATGTCTTATGTGACTGTAATATAATCTGACTGTGGGATGACCCTTTGGAGCTTTACCTTCATGAGTTAGTCTGTCATCTAAACCCTTGATTATGTTACAGCCTGTAAACATAGCCAGACAACATACTTGTGTTGCATGCAGTTCAAGAATGATTAATATAGATATCACCATTATTTTTAGAAAGCCGTAGCTTTGGGGCAGTACGGTGTAACTTGCTTTGAGATCAACCAAACTGGAAATAGTTGGAAAACATTCAATTTACATTTTCATTGGAGGAGTAGTAAGTAGAGAGACAAGTAACAGCTGAGAATATTTTTGTTATGCTTTATAGAGCTGTTTGCTTATAATGGATGCATTTCTCTAAATCTCATAGCTGACATAGTGACAGTTTCATCATAAACTACAACCTACCAATTATTTTCCAAAGCTTTTAACACGTTAAGCTCTCCCTTTATTCTCTGTATTATGTTGCTAACTATTCAATTTGTGAAAAGTTTTTTTAGCTCTATTTAGTCCAAAATGTGTAAAACAGTTTTTTCTCTGACTTGAAGTTAACTGCATTGCAAGACTCATGCACTGATAGCAGTTATCTGGCTTGTGGTTAATCAGTTTGAAAGGCAAATGAGGCTCAAATTAAAAAGTGTATTGAAAAAAAAGAGAAAAAGAAAATGAACCCACATGTGTTCATGTCTAATTGGTTTGCACTTGTTCACCCTGCCCATGCTTGCTTTACCTGCATTCATCCTGCCCAGAAGTATAACTCAGCTGCCAGGAAAACATGTCAGCAATTAGACTCCCCCCAGCCCCTCCTCCCAACACGTTTCCATGAAGGCACTGAAAACAAACCCTCAAGTTATTATAACTTTTTAAGTCCTTGAACAGTCAGCTGAACTTGCATATGTAAGAACAACTATAGAGCTCTCATAATTCTGTTCAGCTATTCAGTAATTCACATACTAAAGATCTTCTTTTGCACAAACGCTGAAAAATTTACTTCCATATTTCAGGATTGAATTGCTTTGCCAGTCTTAACAGCTGTTGCAATCTCTGTCTTATGATGGCAGCTGTTGTCTTGGTGAAAAATCAAACAGTGAAATACTGACCCTTTGAAGCTAGTGCCACTGACTTGAATAGTCACAGTGTCACCCCTGCATCAGAGAAAGGAGCTTTATCCTGTCAGTCACCAGTGCTGTGAATAATTCTGACTCTGCTGGTTTCATTTGGTTTTAACTCAAAATTTGTGGGGAAGGCATGAAGGTCAGTTTTTGTTCTGCACCCTAAGCTGCATAACATTACTGAGAGTATGTATCTTAGGGTAATTAGGCCAAGCTAACTGCATTCCTGAATGTACATTTAAACTTGCAGTGCACAGATATTTTGTAGCTTTTACCTGTCTGTGTGTACCATGTGCACATTAAATTAGATTTACTTAGAAAATATTCCTGTTAATGTGAATCAAGTAACGAAAAGCTAAAGTTGCATACAGATAACAGGAGCTGAAATACATTGAGACCTCATCTTGCCTGATGGTTTCAGAAGATTCAGGAAGAGTCATGCTGAAGTCTGCTTTTGATAAATTATGACAATGTGAAGTATGTGCTTTGAGCTCTGTTGCAGCCCGTGAAATTGGAACAGAGATGCTGATTGAAATTTTTTATTGTTTTGGTGTGTGTTTTTCAAATTGTAAATACTTTAGACCTAGCTTGTAACAAACCTTTGAAAACCTTGCAGAGTGGCGTTTTTTCCTGTCAAATGATGGTGTAAGAAACATGGTGTCTTGAACATAGAGTCTGTGAGTTAGTTTGTGTGAAACACAGAAAATGAATCAAAATCTGAAGCTATTTAAATAAATACCTGGAGCTGCACGGTGCAACAGGAGCTTTTAGTAACTGTTTAGAGCCTTCCTTAAAATGGTTTCTTTGCTAGACTGGAAATTTCTTGCCAATTTCATTGAAAGAGAAATTAGATCTGACTGGTTGTATGGGAAGGGGTGAAATTTGAAGGGAATTTTAAAACTAATGTCAGGACAGATCCCATGAAGTGATGTTGCTTTTCTTTTCAGGAATGTCACCACAGGTGGCAGCAGACACTGCATTGGACTACATGAAGACACGAGTTGGGGGCTTAGGGGGTGTCATTGTTGTCAACAAGGCAGGAGATTGGGCAGCAAGGTTCTCCACCAAGCAAATGTCCTGGGCTGCTGTAAAGGATGACAACCTGCATTATGGGATTTATGCTGGGGAGAGGCATATAAAACCTGTTGATGAAGCACTTTCATTGGAAAGTGAGGGATTCTAAGAATGAAGGAAGTTGACTGAGGGAGAAGAATGAAGATCTCCAATTTTCGCTGAAGGACAATGACAGTTCATTTTGTCTTTATGAAAGGTATTTTGGTTCACAGGCATCACCACATTTACAGTGAAAACAAAATCTGGACATAGTTCTTTAGTGAACATGAATATATGTGTAGTCTTTTAATACCTTTGTGAAGTCAGATCCTCCTTTTTTAGATGAGAAAGAGAATGTTGGGTAGGTTTCTTGGTTAGCATGCCTTAATCCTACATTAAAGGGAGCCTGACTTTCAGTATTAGAGGAACTACTTTCCATGCCCATTCTCAGAGACTGCTGCCAGGATGATTTGCCAGATAAAGGCTTAAGGTAACTGCCACAGGATATAAAAGTAAAGAAAGTAACTTTTCTCTAGAGAAGGGAAATGTGATACAGTCTAAGAAGCTCTAAATCCATTCATTGACATCGGACAAGAAATCACAACAAAGTAGGCTACAATATTTCAAAGCATATGTGGACAGTTAACAGGAAAGACTATTGGTGTAATATCTGGGGTAGTAATAAAGAAGGTCATTATTTAAATATGTAATCAAATACAAAGGTGCTAGGCACCTTTTAAGTCTAAACATGAGACAGAGTGATGCTGATTAACTGGAAAAATAATTATCTGAAAATGTGATCAAAGCCAGTTGTACTAAAACAAATAAAACTGCCTGTTAAAAAGCTTCTTTTGTGAAGTCTGAAACATTGTCTGCAGAGATTTTCTTTTGAAAAAATAATTGATGTTCTAGGTTACTTCTAATGCATTTTCTTCATTAAGATTTTATATTTTTAAAAGGAAGGATAAATCCTTTATTATTTTCTGACTCTCAACTATATAATTTTTTTGTGTTATAAACTAATAATTTTATGGATTTCAGCTGGTGACTAGGTTTCCTCTGTGGACAGATTAGTATGTTGTTATTGCATGCCATCATTCTTTGGAATGTTCCCTTTACAAGGTAACCCAAATAAGCATAACAAATCTTAACTCATGGTTTGAAATGAAACTATTCATACCTGTGTCCCAACTAGAGCAAGCTGTGTTACTGAGTTGGCACATACAGAACAGTAAGGTTGCCAAAACTGTCTAACTTGCTCTCCACTTTGATCCATGGTTTCTTGGATGTTGCAGATGACTGGATGTGGACAGCAATGGTTCAAGAGAAGATGGCACAGGTAAAGCATAACCCATGGGGTAGTTGTGCACTTTGTTCAAAAGAAAATCATGTTGAAAATAACTGCTATCTGATCATCAGAAGTTCATAAAACAGTAACAGTATTTCTGATGCGCTCATTGGTAGAAAAAAGTGGCCTTCCTTTGAGTAAAAATTAATTCATTTCCCCTTCTGTGCATGAGATACCAATCCTACAGGGCCAGGCTGTTCTCTGACGGGGAAAAACAAAGTAATATTGCTAAAGCTTAATTTCAAAAATATTTGTCATCAAGAATCCACTTTGTTTACCTCACCTGTCCCTGGCAGAAGATGAAATTCAGGACAGGCAATAGAGAATATGATCTCCATAAGTTAAGCCAAAATTCCCTTTGCAGCATTATTTTAATGAAATTGCTCAATGGGGTTTTTTTAAATGAAAAATAATCAAACCTGAACTATTTTTCGTAGAGCTACATAGTGATGCAGAGGCATGGATGTAGGCTGTACACAAGAGTACAAATATCTTGTCATATGCTGTCTTTGTCAGAGTGCACAGAAGGCACATTCCTTGTAACCTTTCCTTTGCATGAGGGAGGTGCATTTATCCAGTACCTCTGCAACACCTGGTGTTCCTTCTTTGTAAAACTCTTTATTTGTTAACATTTTCTCAGTGGGTGTAAACCTGTTCTGGTCATGCCCCAAAGCTGACCAAAACTGAAGTGATGGTTGGAGTAGCACTAAGCATAAGCTGATACACCTGCTGGGTGGTTTACTGGTGAGGGTTTGGTGCTATGCTGACCCTGCCAGTTGGCTTTGGACAAGTTCATGTCAGCTCAAAAGGCACCAGCAACCTCACCAGCACTGCAGACAGGATCTCAGAATGTCAGAAGGAATAGTAAATGGCTACTGTGATTAATGCACCTCAGCTGTTCTCAGGAATATGATGTAATAAATTGCTGGCACTTGACAAAGTGCATTTTCCTCTATAGGTTCTTCTGTCACTCATCACCAGAGTAGCTGGGCACCTTCCAGCAGTGTATTAAGCACTGTGACTGCCATCTGGTCTGTATGATTTGTTCTGTCTAACCCACCCCTTGGTACCATGCTCTATATTCCTTTCTTATAAAAAGTGTCTGGTTTTCAAAAAATGTGCAGGACCCGTTATGCCTTTCCAGTTCACATGGAGCTGAGAATCACTGGCTGTGCTTTACATATGGATTGATAACATTTGTTAATCCTCAGGCTGCAGCTTTGCTCTGCAGTTCAAATGATGGGTAAGCACCAGGCAAAGCACTGGAATGAGCTTTCAGGCCTATGTATTTTTCTTCCAGGTAGCTGAGCAAATCAATGCTCCTCAGTAAAGGTATGTGATTTTCTTAGCTGACCTGGACAGCAGGTAGACCTCTTCTAGCACAGTTTTCCTTGTAAGGGGGAATGATAGCAAATGGTCAGGGACATGGTAGACCTTATTTTCAAAGAAGGTGGGGATGAGTTTTCCTCTCCCTCATGCTTTACTGTTTCAGACATGTTCCTTAGCTAGAACAGGGTGAGACTTCGTTGCTGCTGATGTAAGAGGTTGCTGGTGTTGCACAGAACTGCCTAATTATTTAATATGCTTACATGTCCCCTGACCTTTGTGAATATTGAGAAACTACCCATTATAAGGGCTTTAACATTTAACAGCTTTTATAAATGTAGTTGCAAGATGCTGAACTTAGGGGGGCTACCAACAGCAGGACAGAAAGTTGTGTGCCCCCACTGTGCGCTGCTGCTGGAAATGAGCCTCTAATCCAAATGGCTGTGACCTGGATATCAAAGAAAGAAAATTAGAGGTCTGTTGCCAAGAAACTGGGTGTCCTTGGCATCTAGCAAAGCAGAAACAGTTTTAATTATCTAATTAAAGTGAGGCATCCCGTTATTTTATATCATTTACAGAGCCTGTTGTGGATGCTGTCCTGTTGCTTTCTTAGTACTCTGTAGAAAGGGTCCCTGACCTGCACAGATAGCTGTGATGGGTGCACATATCAAAGCAAAGGTGTTAACAAAAGTACCAGAGCAGTGACCATTGACTTTGTTCACATCTTGTTAGTTCTTTGTAGGTTTTGCTTCATAATCTTTGCAAGTTGCAAGTAATCAAAAACTGTTCGGTAGGACGCCAGCGTTTGGAAATTTTTTTTGTCAGTGTTTTACTTTGTCCTACATTTTAGCTCTGTGTCTCTGGGGTGGTTTTCATTGACTTTGAAATCTAACTTGGCAAAGTTTAATGGCACTCGCTGTTTTGCTTGTTTCTCTTCTGGTCTGCTTTTCCTTTGATATGCTCTGATAAATATTTGCTGTGGGACAGATTTCAATCTCAGTTACGTCAGTATAAATGAAAAGCAAAAAGCACAGTCACTGAATTCTGTGACTATGCTAGAGGAAGTGAAATCAGACATGGGCTTGCCTGTCCAAAGTCAGTAGCTCTGTATTGAAACAGCCTTGATAACGAGGGAGAGAATAGAGAGGATAGAGAGCCTGCTGCAGGGAGTCACTGCCTGACACAGAATTCTGGTCTCTGGCAGTTTCAGGGTGAAGATGATGCCTAGGGAAATAGTTAAATATGCACACTGGGAAATAAATAAGTGTCAAATGATTCACATGAAAGAGTCTTAAGAGCACACAGGGTGAGCAAAGAGTCATTTTGTTTTAGACTTGTAAACCACGAAGGATGGGAATCTCATTTTCCTTTTCATTGCACTCCTTACGCTTGGTTTATTGGGGGCACGTAGATACCCTGCAACCTTTGTGTAATTGAGTTTTGCCAGACCTGGTCACGTGCTATAACTTCAATTATTTTTTTACATTTACATTTTTAAAATTCTTGGCTTTTGGCCTTTAAAGTTCTCTGTGGTTGGAATGAGGCTGTTTTCTTGTGGTTCCTCCCTAAGTTCTTTTCTGCTGAGGACAGGATGGGTTATGCTGCGGTCTGCGTGGGCTTTAGCCCTCCAGCCCTGCACTTTTGACCCTTTCCTGCTAGAGCTTTACTACAACTTAAGCTATGTAAATGCATGGTAGCATGCAGCTTATTACTCAGCCTCTTGCAGACTTAATGGCTGTGCTGGGTCCTGCCTTCTTAGCGGCATAGCAGGCTGTGTGCTTAGCAACCCCGGCTGCCGCCAGTGCAGCCGCCCCATGCACCGCCTTCCCTGCTGCCTCACCACTGAATATAGCAAACCTTCAGCTTTTTCTGGAACAAAACCTCACTTCTGGTGTAACTACCACCTGCCAGCCACAGCCTGTGCTAGCAAGTGTATTATAGCAGTGTCATGAGGGCTGACAATTATGGGAGACAAAACCCTGGGCTGTTACAGGTCCTCAACTCATTTCTGCAAGTAGCAGTGACTGTAAAACAAATGTACCTACCAGTAAATGTAGACCCCCATTGTTTTAGCATTTGCTTTTTCTTAGCAATTTCAAAAACTCATAGTTTCAAGAACAATTCACAAACCACTGCTCTTTTGGGCTGGAAAAGTGCACAATTTGCTAGGACATGGGTGCTCTTGTCCTCTGTAGGTGTAACTCATTTGCTGCATGAAAGACAGATACAGCCAGTATTTCTCTTTTTTCCTATATTATAGAAGGTAATCTGTGATGTTGTTGGTTGGTTAAATTCTTTGTTTGTTTTGTTAATTTTGTTTATTAAAAGCTGAAGAAGGTTATTGTGACTTGTCTTTTACTGCAGCTCAGGTAACCCTTCTGAGGTCCTTGGACAAGTATGGTTCAGCTAAACTTCTAGTAGGATGATCACTCAGAAATTACTATATTGGGGAAAATGAGAAACATGTTTTCAAGTATTTTAACCCAGAAGAAATCACAACTATTTTCTAGTCTTTCTTTGTAAATAAACAAGCCTTAGGTCCTTCTCTTTGTTATTTCTGCATTAAGGAAATAAATTCTGTTGAGGTGTGGTCTACTCCTGCCATGGACAGAATGAAAATGAGGATGGTGTCTTGGAGAAAACACCTGAAAAAGGAGGGCAGGGGAAAGATGATATGCCAGATGACCTTGTGGCTTCTGGGCTGCCACCAGGCTGTGCTTCAAGCCTCTATGGGGCAAGGGCACCTGCTAGAAAAGAGTTCTGAATTTTCAAATCCAAAGATACATGGTATGTATTTTCTTGGAGACAACCCTCCAGAAGCCCTACATGTAATAGTAACATTTATATAACAATTCAGTTCTTCAAAGAAGTGTACAGAAGCTGTGAACTGATCTGTGCAACAATTCAGTGGAGTTTATTATATTTGAACTGTTTTATCTCTAGTGAGCATGCAGGGAGATTAAGGAACTACTCTGGAGCCACCAAATGCATCTGAGGTAGGGCCAAGAATAGAATATTGATTTCTGGCTTCCTCAGTCCCAGGCTCAGTTCACTACATTATGTTGTCTTTACAGATAACATTTAGACAAATAGATCTTGACATATCAAAAGCTCAGTAGCCTCTCAGTAAATTGAGCAGGGCTTTAGCTGTTCAATTCCTGTGATTTGTGCATGCCTCATGTTTGGTCCAGGTAATGCCAGTAGCTATTGTACATTTACAGTGAAGCCCACTTGTATCCTGAGGCATACTAGACTTTTTTTTTCTCGGAGTAGAAATAAGCCTAATTATTGTACATTTTCCTCTTGTCAGACTGAGATTTGCACATAAAATTTCAAAGAAATTTTGCTTCAGTCCTCTTTACAAAAATCCCAGTATTGGTAGAGGTTCTGTCCTGGCCAACAGTAGCTTGTCACACTTTCTAATTTCTTGAATAAGAAGTCAGAAAAATGGGAAAAGTCCTGCGTAGCCAAAGTTCAAATCCAAGTACTTTTGAAATCACCACATACGAAGGATACTCAGTTTCTGATATCCAAATACCATAGAAAAGGCAAGTATGTACTTGAAAGCTGAAATAAATTCTACATAGATACTAACTCGGGTATATTTGTATTAGAAAATTTGTCTCCTGGTATCCACAGAGGTGTAAGAATATTGTTATTGCTACAACCCAGGAAACTTCCAAACTGCACCTGAGCTTGCTGAGGTGTAGGCCAGAACCTTTATTCCACATTTCTAAAGTCCAGGTATCCCATCTTCAGCTAATAAAGGACCCTGCTTACTCTCACAGAGCCTCCTTGAAGTTTGACAGTCCTACAAAAGCTGTGCTGGTGTTTCAAACACGTCAAGTTGCCTAATAGCCTGCTCCACCCTTCTTTGTTACTCCATGCAGTAGCACGATGTCATTTGTCAGAGCACCAAAAGTGGAGACATGCTGAATATGTGAATACCAAGGAAGTGGTTTCCTTAGCAATAACAGGCATGTGAAAGTCAAAACTTCCTTTCCTCCTCATGTGACCTTTTTCAAAGCAATTCAGCCCGGGGACAATAGGAGTGAATTCCAAACACCCGCAGTGTTCCTGCACGGCTCAGCAAGGATCTGCCAAACGTCCAATTTATCTTACCTATTTATTAAGGTAAAATTATATTTCTCTTTATGTGTTCTTCCCTAGGGATTTGGTGTGTTTATATGTATAGGAAAGTGCTTCTTGAAACCAGAATTACCTAATGCCACATAAACACATATATAGAATATAAGTCATTTTCTTGCCATTGTGGATCAAAACTTTTGTTGTGCATGAAATCCAAAGTCCTTTCTATTATCAGGAAATAAGGGCATGAAAATTCATACTAGCTTGTTGAAATAGCTGGCATTCCTGGATGACATTTTGCCCATTTCATATAAGGTGAACATCAACACTCCTAAGGAAAAAAAAAAAAGGGTGATGATTTATGAAGGCAAATAAGAGGAAGATGACATTCATCTCCCCCATCCTGCACACAAGAGCAGTATCAGTCCTCTGTTGCTATTCTTATCCTATTTAGTACAGTCTTTTCTCATCCCTAAGGAGACAGCAGTGATAGCCAGAAGTACTTGCACAAAGCTGCCTGTCCAAGAATCCTGAAGTATTTTCTAAAAGTAGCTACTAAATTTAAACCTGAGCTGTCTATTGATTTAGGGAACTATTCTCTCCCTTTTTCCAGCTGGCGAGATGATACAGCAGGTAGTTGTCAAAAGGTCAGAGAAAATTCCTGTTGGAGCTGGAAATGGTCATTCAGCATATTTTCTGTATTTTAACATGTGACAGACTGTCTTGGATTTCAGAAAGTCGAGGAAAGTTCTGGTATTACCATTGTCCCCAGGACCACCCATACACAGCCTTGCTGCCCACTGATGGGCTCTGTATTCAAGTTCCTGCTGATTCACGGACAAGGGATTGTTTAGGTCTCAAGGACCATTGATTATCGTCTTGCTTTTAGTCACACATGCTGTGATTTGCTTGGGTTTTCCCCACCGCTTTCAGCCTTTAGTTTTAAACTCCACGGCATAAGTTTTCAGAAATGAACAATGCAATGTGAATAGCTGAGTTTGGAGCTGGTCCCACCAGGCAGGAGAAGAAATTTGACAGGAGACAGTTCCTCTGCAGGTTTCTGTGAATCTGAGAAAGAGATGTGCCATGGATTCAGAGTCTTAATGTCTGGAGGAAAATAGGCAAGCCATCTGCTCCCACAGGTGCTGGCACATTAGTGCTTTGTGCTGGTTACTCCAAGGCAAAACGTATTGTCTAGCCAAGCATTCATGTCCAACAGAGTGTGGGAGTACCTGTGGTGAGGAGTTGTATGAAATCCCAATCTGCTCTTGGCAAAATGTCATACCTAGCATGTTCATGTTTAATGCCAGGAGCGATGCAATTGCTCTGCAATATTCCTGTCGTTTCTGAAAGTGGATTATCATGAGGATGCTTGAGGAAGGATGCAAATGGGCTGTTCTCAGGGGGGATGCTTGGTACATGGCAGCAGCCTCTGCCACTGATTCAGTGCCCAAGGGGGTGACATTCAAACCAATTTTTGATAACACCCTCAGAGCCAAAGTCAGACACGACCAGAAACAGGGTCAGCTAAAGCAAAACAGACACAACTGTGTTGAACAACTGCAATAAGGCTTTCTGGATATGGGACACCTGTTCTGCACAGGGAACAAAGGGCAGGAGAACCAGGACCATGCTTCCCACGGGGGAGCAAGCGAGCAGCTGCCGGGTCATGGCTGCAGTGGCACCACCACAGTGTGGTGCAACACGGGGATGGGCTTTCTGCCAGCAGGAGGCTTAGCAAGTCATGCCATAAGCCCAAAGTGCTCCGTCTGTGTGAAGGAGATACAGCCTTGGAATAGCACTGGTGGTGAAACCAAAGACAACTGCTCCTAGACATTACCTTCACCTAAGCAAGGAGGACTCAGAAAAAGGCACCTGCATTTTTTTTTCTGGCAGAAAAAGATCAGAAAAAGGTGTAGGAGAAGCCCAGAAAATACTGTCTAGCAGAGGAAAGATGGCAAAGGACTGCCCACAAGTCCTCCTGCAACAGTAACTATATAGGCTGAGGTCAAAGTTGAGCTAGGCAGTACCCTGGTGCCACAGTAATACCCAGTAAAGTACGGCACCACCAAACAACGCTGATTCTGTTCTATGTCATTGCCAAAATCAGTGATTCAGGACTTGCTTAGCTATCTCCGTGTTGCTGTTCTGTGTGCAGCACTTTCCAATCTGCTGTCACCTTGACCAGACGTTAAGGGCTGCTGCTGGCTCTGTGGAACTGGAAAGGCACTGGGAGATTCCGGGATGGACGTGGGACACAGTGGGATTGCGGTGAGGACAGGGTTCCTGGGAGCCCAGGGGATGCTCCGCTCCCAGCAGAGTCAGAGAAGAGCAGAGGTCCCTCCAGCCCCCAACCTGCTCCACACTGGAGGGATGTCTCTCTGGCCAGGCTGGGGGTTTAGGGAGATGAAGATCAGTGAGGCGAAAAAGCAGCTTTGGCAACACTTCACCTTCCTCAGACACCACTGGCCCACCACCATCCGTGTGTCTTGCTGCCAGCAAGTGAAGAATTCAAATGAATTTCAAAGGCTAGAAGTGTGCCAGTGGGGAAGCAGCTCTGCACATGAACCACCTCCGATTCCAGGAACAAGCACAGGCTGGTGCAAAAACACAGCAGCAGCAAAAAAATGTGAAAGACGGGAGAAGTGTGCCTGGGGCTTGGGGGAGACTGGCACCAAGCTGCCTATGTCCAGTTACAGTGTAACCTGCTGGGACTCAGGGAATTGTTTTCCTATCAAGGACAAATTTGAACATACAGGCTCAGTGCATTGTATTTACACAACACAGACCAGGCTGCAAGATGTGTGTCCCTTGCAGTGGGACTAGGCACTATTTACAGTAATCTCATAGAACTGTCATAGGATGATACTCCCAGATACATGTTGCTAATTAATAGAGGATTTTTTTTATTCCTTTGTTCATGCTAAGAGATGCTTTATTTCTCTCAATGTGTCATTTAGCTTAATAAATTTATTTGAAGAATCACTCAACAAATGTTTAAGCAAAGATTCTTTCAAAGTTTTTGTCCCTTTTGGAGAAAATCTGGCCACATACCTTTCTGTTCCTTTGTAGGAGAATAATAAAGTCAGGATGTGCCAGCTCCTCCTGTGTAGTCCAGTTATTTTTTTCACTTAGTTTTTGCATGCTTGTTTTACAATTGCTCCCATGGGTCATAATAAACCAAGATATAGAGAAAATATATTCAGCATATTTTGAAAAATAACAAGTTACATCCTTTACAGGAAATGTGGGCTGAGGCATACTATACAAACTTTTGTCATGTCCTTTAATCTCACTTAAGAAAGGCATAGTTCAGCCATGCTGGTTTCTTTAGAGCATGTGCTGATAGGATTTAATTAATAAATCAGATTTCAGATTCTGTGACTACTAGAAAATGTTCAGCAGCAAAGTCACATTGACAGAGCTGCTTTTCAACATATTACCCTTCTGCTGAAAGATCCCTCAATGAATCCAATATTTGTCTCAAACACTGAAGACAGCAGTGACCTGCTATAAAAAGCACTGCCTGGCAGTCAGAGCTTGCTATCATTAAGTTACTGCTACAGCAGCTCATTCCCAACCTTGCTGAATAAATACACGTATTAAATCATTCAGGTGATGGGAAAAAATGCAGATTCTATTCAAATATATGTACTATGATGTTTCTAGACTTCAGTTTTTAAGTCAGGTTTAACAAAACTCTGGCTTCTAGGAGATGGGAGTGCAAGCTAAGGCAGTGCTATATGCCTTAGTACAGAAATTTTCCAGCTATTCCAGCACAACAGTGCTGTCAATTTAGTGCACTTTTGAAACTTGCTATGAAATGATTATGGCAATAATGAAAATTGAGCAGATCATTCTGGACCTGCAACAGCTGTTCCAGGTGAAATGCCCAGCAAAATGAAAAGTTCAGTGGCTGAGAATGAGGGCAGGATGCAGTGACAAAGGTGGATGTAGGGACAAGGGCAGGATGCAGAAGCGTGGTGGGATGTGGAGGCGAGGGTAGGATGCAGGGATGAGGGAGGGCTGAGGGCCTGGACAGACACACAGCTCATGTGAAAGGGAGCTTTCACCTAACACCAGTTGGATCCTTTCTCTCAGCACAGACACACAACCTTGCCTCTTCCCAGTGGATCTCTAGGCCCTTTCGTGTTTGAGAGCCATCAGATACCAGCTGGGTTGACTAAATTAAAAAGGATCTCTGCAGGAAAGCAACAGTGTGCTCCAGAACTTTCCTGATGATTCACTTGAAAACATGCAACTGCCCACGAAATCTATTTGTTGTTGTGGACAGATGAAGGACACAAACAAAGGATATGGACTTCCTGCCTGTGGTTTCACTTGTTCTTGGTGATCATCACTTGATCGGTAGATTAGCTCCTAATCCTGGTTCATTTTTCTTTTGTTCCAATCTGTTTTGCAGGCAGTGTTTGGGAAGACCACCTACCTCTCCAGCATTGTTTTGCATCCACAGATCTCCAAGAACTTTACAAAATTAAAATCAATGGAAGGAATGAGGCAGATTTGAGGCAGTTGGCAGGGGTGGGTGATTGGGGAAGCACTGTGGATCAATAGATCACCCTTGAGAGGAGCAGATGGAAGAGTTGCCATGTGAAAACAGTGTGGCAGGTTCTGAAGTGATAGCCAAGCTCCCTGAATCCTCTGTGGCTGCCACTACTGCTGAAACCCACTGAGCAGACCTGTTCTTGTGCTGGTCCACCTACAAAGAATAAGCTACTGATAAAAGGGAACAAATGCTGCTTCAAGCAGCTCTGGTTTTTGTGGAGAACCTAAGCATTGCAGCCCCAATATGCCAATGCCATACAGGTATTAGTATGATGCTTTTGTCCTCCAATTTTGAAAGCAACTTAAAAGCTATATTAAAAGAAAGCCAGAAAATCAAGCACTCATGTTATGCAATGTAAGAATTACAGTGCTGCTCTTTAATTCTTAGCCCCTGCATGATACAATCTTAAACTACACTCCACTACCTATGCTTTCAAGAAAAATGCTGCTGCTTACTTTTCCTGTTAATTTACTATAGAAAATAATACTATCATGAATGATACGTTCAATTATTTAATATTACCAAAGTAATAATGTGATAAAATATTGTGGCATTACTTGTTTGCTTCTTTTACTGTAGTTAGTGTACAAATGTTTTACTGAACAGCACAGAAAGCCTGAGGCTTTACAGTATCTTTTGGGGGGAAAAAAGCAAAGACTTTTAGCCAATGAGAAAACTTACCTCAGAAAAAAAGCAAAGGATGGGGGCTAATTACTTTGCTTTCTTGTCCCACACATTCACCTAGAGAAGAGGAGCCTTACAAAACTCATATGATACTGAGCAGCTTGTATGAAAACCAGAATCAGTAGTTCATGCTGTTTGATGGCATCTCCCCAATGTACACAGGGCCCTGATACTTAAAAGCTCATCGTGTCTGTTCATGTTACACACATTTACCATCACAGAACTGTCCAAAAATGTAAATCATAGTTCTTGCAATACAGTATGACATGTTCTCTCTCTCTTGTTTCTGTATTCACCTCTGCTCCAAATTTTAATTTGTTATGAAATTATACGTTTAATACTTTCAGGTTTATTCCTGGTGGAAGATGCAAAGAGCTACAGAATTTTAGTGTTCCCTTACAGTATTAAAATATAAATGGTTTTAAATTTAAATAATTACTTAATATCTTGTACCAGGAGAAATGCTTTCTTTGTCTTCAAAGACATTTATCAGAAATATTTCTAATTGTAACATAATTGTTTGTCTCTTAATGCTAGATTTTTCTGCTTTTTGCTAATACCAAGTGATACTAAGTAGTCCTGTTGTTTTTATCAAGACAGCTTAAGGAGAAAATTCCTTTGATACCAGAAGGGCAAAACTGGGCCCTTCATTCTTTAAACAACGATTGAAAGTCACGTTGCCCTTATTGTTGGCCTTCAGTACTAAAGATTTTTCTCATGCCTGGCTTCACTTTGACTTCATGGCTAAGGTTTCAGTTAGTGATGCTATCAGACAATAGCAGAACACAATTCAAAACAGCTACTGGAAAAATCCCTACCCTCTTCCAAAGCTACCAGGTTAGGGTAAAAGAAAAGCTGTAACACCTGAAGCAAACACATGCACTGGAGCTATAAGGCATGTGTCTCTGGATCGATTTGCTCGTTACTCTTTAGAGTTTTGTTGTTTCAAATGCAAGTGGCAAATGGTTGGTAACAAGGCTTCTGCATCTTTTGAAAACTAGATATAGTTTTTTGGTTTTTTTTCCAACCACATCATTTCTATGGATTTAACTATTCCATGAATCTTACCAGAAATGACAATCATATGCTGTCATGGTCAATACATCGTATCTAGTAATTTTGTTAGGGAACTCAGGTATTTTTTGTTAGCATATACTTCTACTGTGCTATATGGAGGTAAACTGTGCTATTAATAATTGTGGAGACAGAAGAGGGTAACTGGTAATAGCAGGGATATGTATCATGGGCATCTCTGTGAGATACTAAATTGAACCCTATCAGTCAAGAATAATATTTTGTTATAGTTGAGATCTGAAGTCTAAAAGTCACTTTTGATTAAATTGTAAAACAATATTTTCTAAGTATTTTCTAAGCTGTGTTAATTTTACTTTGAAGTTCAGATGTGAGACAATATTCCAGTTACTCCAATCATGGTTTTTGAAGGTTAAATACCACATACCTCTCCCTAATTGTAACTCACTGAATGCATGATAGAAGTACTGAATTGGACATCTGCTCTCTACCAGAGAGGCCACTTTAAAAAGCTGTCTGCTGTGCTTTCAAAGAAACCCATTGCTGTGTGCCAGCACTGAAGACAATAGTGGAGGGCAAAGATGTAACCTCTCTTGTCTGAATGTTATATATTCACATTACATCTCCTGCAGATGAGAAACCATCATTACAATGAAGAATAAAATGAATTTTGGAACAGTGTATTTTTCTGAATTATTGTTTCAGTCAGAAATGAAGTGGCAGATCTGCCCAATCTTAATATTATTCATTAAGAAGGTTCATCGTGGTTGTATCTATCAGCCAACCCACATCAGATCCTCTTGTGCTAGACATTATAAAACCAAGAGCTCTTCTGAAAGCTGGACTATGCAGAAAATAATTTTGTACCGCTGAAATGTGTTGCTTGGAGGTGTGCCTAACTTTGTAACTTTTTTAGTACAAACATTTTTAAAGTAAGAAAAATGGTGTAATATTAATTTCATCCAAAACCTCAGATTATATAAGCTATGCTACACAGAAACAGAACATCAGCCAGAATGTGTTGCTTGTTAGTGACTGGGAAAAGCCAGAGAAGAGGCAGAAACAAGGGGTCAGATCTGCAAGGGAAGGGTGGAAAATGTTGACTGAGGGAAACATGAGGAATCTTTCTGATGGAAAAGACACTGGAAGAATGCTAGGAGTACTGAATAAATATTGAAGAAGGTATGTTCTTCCTCAAGGAAGCAGAACTTTGTCACTGCTGCTCCCAACTCTAACCATGGTTTGGTTTTCTGGGGGAAATATCTGTGAGGCCATGAGTATTGGCTCAAAAAGGATTTGAGATGCGTTTCTTGAGTTTGGATCAGAAGAGGCAAGAAGATGTTGCTGGTTTTGCCCTTAATATTGCAGTGTGTTTTTCCTTCATTAAAAAATAAAATTACATGACTGTGCTTTCTCTTCCCTCAAGTCTCCTGTCCAGCAGCTCCACTGCAAATCAGATGCCATGTAGGGTAGGTACCTCTTCTTTCCAAATGCCTTGTTTAATTTCCTTCTTCCCTTCTGTTCAGTTTCTCCTACAGTACAGTAAACCCTGGGCTTTGTCCACTAGTCTGTGTGTATATATTAGATCCACAACCTTATTTGTATCTATGATGACCTCTGAGGAGAATATATCACCACTTTTTCATCTCACTACAGCAGTGAAAGTGAGTAAAACACAGTTGTTTTATCTTTGAGCAATGGATTTTATGAGGAAGTTATCTCAGTAGTTAAAAAACCCCAAACCTTCCCCACCCCAAGAACTCTGAATGGCTTCTACATTAATCACTAAAAGAGCACCATTGACTTACCATGTTTGTAAGAGACATGCCCCTAACAAAGTAGACACATTTTTTTTTAACTCAAAGAACATTCCATTTGTCAGTCTAATAGCTTTCACTCACAAATATTACAATAATAAACCATGACTGAAGTAATTAATAAGTATAGGCCTGCACATCTTAAATACATGACTGAATTTTATATATTTACCAATTAAGTGTAAATAAGTAATGTTCAGGTCTTCAAAGGCCAGCAAGGGTGGGCTAACCCAGCCTTCTGATCGATCCATGCAGATGTTAAAGCCTGGTGAGAGCTTACCACTGATGGAGTTACCAGATGTCAGCAAGAAGCAGTGCCCATGCCTGCCTTTAGTCCATGGCAGAAGTGAGATACAACACTAACACAATGCTTTTCCCCTGCAAAAGCGGCTTAGGAAAGGTTTTTCTCACATTTGAAACAGTTTATGAGGAATATGGCAAATTACCCTGGGTCAGTCAGTGGCAGATCATTGCCTTTAATGCAAATCACTATGTATCTGCTGTGACCAGTTTCTTACTTCACCCATGTATCGTGAAGCTGGACATGGCTTTTGCAGGAGGGATTTGTGCAGTATGAATATGAGTGATTCCAAAACTTTTGCCCTGCTCTGCTGATGAGATTTGGTTTAATCCTTAGGTAACTATTCCAGTATAAATACTAGTTATCATTGGTCCTTCAGCATCCCTTATGTCTTGTCCAGGTTGAGCTGTGGGTTGTTGGGGGCAGGTTTATCCTTGATGAGACGTTTGTACCTCAATGGCATGACCAGGCTCTGTCCCATGCTTTGTTGTGACAGAAATGCAAGCCTTATAAACAATAATAACACATGAACCTCTGTGCTAAAACCTGCAGACACCAGAAAAGTACCAAATCAGCTCAGTAGCTCAGATCTTAGTTGAGAAACAGAAATGCAACCAAAAAATCTAAGCCCAAGCTCTGTTTTGAGATGCACAGGAGGGGTGCTTAAACACTGATATTCAGCTCTCAAGACTCAAGGCTAAGAAAGAAGGATCTTCATGCCATGTATAGGAGAAAAATCCAAGTTAGCCAAATCTGTTTTTGTTAATCATAATATTGATGAGTCTTCCATGGCCACAAGACACAGCATACAGCATACAAGCAGGAATTAGCCTCTATTACTTTTATATCTATGGCATGGGACTCCTACCATAGCAATCATCATCAAAGGGCAAGAGTCAGATGTTCTTCCCAGGAGGAAGGCCACATGGGGTACCCACCAGTGTGCTTTTATTGCCAGCATTCAAAATCAGCACTAAGAACTGCAGACTACTTGTCTGCTGCCATTAGTCACTAAGGATTGAGAGCAAATATGTAAGGAGAATACAATGAAAGAGGTGTAAGTGGAAAGTGGGATAAAATGCAACAGGACTTTGCCAAAGGTATATTTTGCGAAGCAAACCCAGCACGCTCTGTGAGCAGAGGGTTCCTGAATAAGGAGAAGTCAGGAGATCAGGCATGTCTAGACCTCAGTCAGTGTTTGGCACAGGATTTCACAGAAAGCTCTTATAGGGCTTGGTGAGATGCTGCAGCATGGGTTAGAAATTGACTAAAGGGAGATGCTACAGAGGGAATGCTCCCTCACAGAAAGAAGCTCCAGAAGGGTCAGGCATCACACCTATCTAAAGTTTAACAGGTTCGTCCATGCACTAAATTATGGAGTGTACGGGTGACAATTTCTGCAGGTGTGGCTGGGAGGAACAGCCAGGAGATAGATCAGGATAACCTGAAAAAGGGTTTACCCGAACCTCAGGACTGGAATAATAACGTAAGTTCAAGCACCAAGCAACAAGAATGTGTATTTTGAGAATAAACAATAAACACATCCAGTTTTGAGGTGCATAACTGTGACTTACAGGGTAGGA
Organism: Climacteris rufus; assembly: GCA_013398175.1. Lineage (NCBI taxonomy): Eukaryota > Metazoa > Chordata > Aves > Passeriformes > Climacteridae > Climacteris > Climacteris rufus. The sequence continues at coordinate 108,179 of VZRZ01005515.1, read as the reverse complement.
CCGAGTGGTGCATACTTGTGGGTCACGCATAACAAAGTGAGAGGACTCGAGGAACCGGCCTTAAAGTGAGACAGGGGAGATTGAGATTAGATGCTAGAAAAAGATTTTTCACTATTAGGGTGGTCAGGCATTGGAATAGGCTGCCTAGGGAGGCGGTGGAGTAACCATCCCTGGAGGTGCTCAAGTGTCTGGATCCGGTGCTGGGTGATGTGGTGTAGGGTACAGTGGCAGTGCCGGGCGGACGGTCGGACTGGGTGATCTCAAACCGTGATGATTCCAAGACAGCCATGGGAAAGACAGCGAGACCCCAAGGCGGCGGTTTTCACCTCTGAGTTATCGTCACAATTTCTTCTGCTCACTCCTTGGGACTGTGTTCCCTACAATCCGAAACTGACCGAAGGGCGAGTCAAGGGAAGCTTTTGGTCTCTACCAACTGCTCTCTCACTGGACCCCCAGCGGGGACGTCACTCTGCTTCTTCGCAAGTCCTTTTTGCCTTCCAGCCCTGCCGCTCCGAACGAGTCTCTGGGAAGGCAGGCGCTGCAGGCCGGGCGCTGCAGGCCGGGCGCTCCAGGCCGGCTCCCGGGGCCCCTCAGGGACGCGCCGCCCGGACCGAGCAGGGCGAGC
>VZRZ01005515.1:59859-107084 GCA_013398175.1 Climacteris rufus | reverse complement strand
GACGGGGCAGTCGCGCCCGGCGGGCCCTGCGGAGCGGGTGGGGGTCAGGCAGCCCCCGCGGCTGGAAACTTCGTAGGAAGTTTGAAGGTCGCCCGCCCTGGCCTCTGTCTGCGGAGAGCCGTCGCCGTGCGCTGCCCGTGGCACCTGGCCCAAAACCCGGCGGGGTGTCAGGGCCGGCATCTCCTGAAAAACTTCCTGAAATTGCGTGGAGTTACAAACCTACCTGTGGAGAGGTGCCGGGAGCGCTGCCCTTGTGGAAGGAAAACTCTCCAGCCCGTTTTCTTCTGGCGTCTGCACGGAGTGCGGCGCTCTGCTGGTTTTTCTCAACTCTCAAATTATGCTTTAGCTCTGCTCTTGAATAAATATTGCTCATGTCAAAATGATTATAGTACTGTTGTGAGGCCTTGGTCAGGATTTTGATCCTTTTGGTTTGTACTGAGATAGAGACTTTTGTTTGGTTTTGTTTTTTTTGGTTTTTTTTTTTACTTTTAAACTAACTCATGATTTGAACATCTAGTTTGAGGGGTGAGTTAAATTAATGGTACTGAGCGTTCAGCTTTTCAGCGTTTGTTTTAAGATGTCTTCAGCTAGTTAGCTGAAGTTTGAATTTTCAGAAGCACTTAGAAGTGAAGAGATAAATTGCTGGGCTGCCGAAAGTCATGATTAATGTCTTCATAATTAATTCAGTTACGGTCCCGTCCCCCCTCCATGCTCCTCCAGATTTACATCAAGGCAGCCCTATTGCATATCAAAAGCCTCTTCTCATTTTCATTTAGTAAGTTATTAGACTTTCAAACGGTTCTTACTCCCTCTCCCTTTGCTCACACCCTCAACAGCTGAAATGAAATTTTGGGGCAAGCGTCTCTGTGTACTTGGTTAGACACAAGTAATAAAGAGAGCTTAGCGACAGAAAAGGCAGGAGTGTAAATAGCCATTATTTTCTATCAAAGGTTAATTAGTTATCATCTTTATATCTGCACGTGTAAGTATAAGATGGGAAAAAATTTAAGGTGAAAGTGCACAGCAGGTCTGGAAGGTACTGTTACACATCGCCCCAGCTTAAGAAGAATATCTCTTTAAAATGTGTTGACATTTAATTGACCTTTGAAAGTTCATTCTGTTAATCATACTCAAAGCACTAAAGCTATGGTTGACTGATCTGGTGTTCGTACATTCAGCCGTGCTCAGCATATAAATTCTGCAGCATAATTGCTACTTATTGAGCAAGAGTTTCTTTTCTTCTCCGAAAATGAGAAAGTTTTGCTTTGCCTCCGGCTGGGTGCTTCGGGTAGAGTTGTGAATCCAAATGCTTTCCTGCCATCAGTTGTTGTGGCGGGTGTGGCCTCCAGCCAGGCAAGAAATTCCTTTGCTGAAACTGTGTTTTTTTCCTTCCTGAGGCCGCACATAGGGCAAGGTAACCTTGAAGGTTACTTCTGTATCTGCTTTGAGTCAAAACACAATAGGTCATTTTGCTTCTTATGTTTTAACCTCTTCTATATGTCAGCTCTTTGAATGGAGAAGGCTGAATTTCAAAAGGTTGATTGCGGAATATAATTCCCCTCTGCCCCCCAAAAACTTGGCTCTTAAAGTCAAACCTAATATACCCATGTTAAAACTCATGCTGCCTCCTTTATGGCTGTTGTCCATAGCTTTGCTGTAACTAAAACTCATACAGATACCAAGAATGGAAGCATTATGTATGAGCTCACTATTGAAAGATCTGGGTAAAGATTAGTTTCTACTGGGTTCACTTTCTGAAGGATAGATTTCCCAGTAGGGTTAATATCGTTGGTAATACTTTTTGTGTGTTGAGAACTCTTGTGTCATTTAATGAATTTATAAGTCTGTCGCCTCATGAGAAATGAGGGAAATACTAAATGTTAAATGCAGTTACAGTGATTCCTAATAGATCATTAGCTCTTTGCTGTTACCATTGAAAACTAATTAATAACTCTTAATTATAAACCTACTTATAAAGCTAGAGACCTGGCATTGCTGTTGTGTTTTTCTAAGCTTTTTTTCTCATTGCTGCTTTTGTACTGGAGTCCACTTCCCTAACTGTGAAGTCAGGTGTGATGTTCAAGGTGCATTTGCAGCCAAGTAACTGCCCTGACACTGCACAGGGTTTGGAGCTGCTAAAGCCCAGGGGGAGAGGGAGTTTCATCTGAGCAAGTATTTTCATCAAGGCTGTGTATGTGGGTGTGTTCAATACTAAAAAGTGATCCTGTGGCTGAATTTTGTTTATTTTAGTGGAGATATAAGTGCCACGTGATTAATTTCACTGATTCTTTAGAAAGCTGAGTGAAGAGAAATATGCCAACAGCATGTCTGTGCTTTCTGTACCTGCAGCTGCCCTGATGCCCATAGCCCAGAGTTGGCACCCTCTTTGTCTGTGTGACTTGCAGGAAAGGGCCATGCAAAGTGTCCTCTGTCACCTCAGAGGACAAGGATCAGAGCCTCAGGGACCAGCAGCACCGGTAGGGAGAGATCTGCTCTGCAGCTTGGCTTTTATAGAGGCTTAAGTCTTGGGTCCAGCTAGGTGAAGGTGTCAATCCATTTGTGTTATTTGCAGTTGCAAACACGGTCTTGGGGTAAGATGCCTGAGCAGGATCCCCATTTTCAAAAGGATCACCTTACTGATTTGTGGGAGTGATTTGAATGTAGTGCCTCTCCTGGGTGGCAGAAGCTCCTGGACTGAGCTTCTCCTATTGAAAGCACTGGTCAAAGCATGGATGAAATCATCACACGGGCACAGGCATTCAGCTGGAGGAGTGAAAGCCAAATTTTGGGTTATGGCTGAGACAGGCCTAGAGGGGGATTTAAACCTGAACTCCTCTTGTCCTAGTGTCTGTATTGTACAGAAAGGTTTCTCGTGCAGCTGGTTTATTCCCAAACTCCTTATTTTATTGTTAGGATAAAGAACAGATTTGGAAGTCGCTCGTTCTTGCATTTCAGCAGTTGAGGAGTGACAGGGTGAGCAGGGGATGGTGGTTTGGGCATGTGCTACTGGTTCAATCAATGTTGTGAAGGCTTCTGTGTTGCTACAAGAACCTGCTGGCAGGAAGTTGTGTGCTTGGAGGGTACTAGCAGCCAAGGATGGATGTTTAAAGTTTTAATAATATCTGAAACTTTATCAGGCACCTAAGCCCTTAAGGGTTAAGAGGGAAAGTCTTGTGAAGGTGATAGCTGATGCTCTTTGTGTCTGGATTCCTAGATTACTCTGAGGAGCATAATATGAAGTCATTCTCTGAAGATTATGGCATTGCATGAAAGGAATGTAGCACTGGGCCATAAATTAACAGGAAAAGCTCATTCTCAACTCTGGTTTATTAACTGAACCATTTGCATATATAACCCTTTGCACCAAAAACTTGTACTGTATAAATATACCTTTTATAATAACAGAACCTACCTCAGCAAATAGATTTTCATGCAGAAAAGTTTCCCCTTCTCTTTTAAATTCAGGTAGAAGATAAGTTTTACATTATTCTCTAAGACTGCTTCTGCCTGTGACGCTTCATGTTGAATAAAACAGGTGATAATGTGGTCTTGGTCAGTATTAGATCCACAGATGCCTTTCCTCTGTAACCATTTGAAATTTTAGAAGCATGAGTTGGAGTGCAAATGTAGGCAGGTATAGTTGCATTTTAACATACTAGCTGGTCAAGGTGAGCCCAAGCCATCCTAATGTGACATGCTTGACATAATCCCAAGGGGATTAGTTGTTAAGACATTTGAAAAATAAAGTCAGGTCTTGCTTCAGTGGCACATATTCTAAATTAAAACTTCTGCAGCAAGTTGATGATAAACTTTCTATGAGTCTAAGCAACTGAAAGCTGTTCTTGGAGCTGTCGAGAGGCACTGATAGCTCTAATTTTTAGCTGACTACAAAATCTGTATTTATCCATCAGGGATTTTCTTTGCTATTGACCATCAGAAAATTGGTGTTTATTTAAGTAGAAAATGGTTTCATAAGTGTCCCGTTTCTTTTTCTGTTCCTTTTCTGTAATCTCTGGGCATTTATTTCTGCTATCAGAAGTAAAATGCAGTTACACAGCCTGTTTGCATCTGTGGAAGACTGTGTGGGGGCAGCACTTAGAGTAACTCTTTGTGACTTACACTGAAAACTTTGGGGTGAAGGTGAAGAAGGATGATTCTAAGTTCCCAATGCCTGCAGTTAACAGTAGGGTTTCCTCTCACTTTGTGCCCTCTTCCTACCTGTCATATCTTACATGGAGCTCTGTTTTAGCTGTTCCAGAGGGGCCTTTTCCTCTTGCAGAACTTTCTAGTGCGTGCTTTCATTGGCATGTTGTGTTGGTTAGTGTGTAGTAGTTTTTTGAGCACTTTGGGGCTTCCACAGTGTCTTCACTATGGCATTTATGCTGGTAAAACCTCTCTCCTCTTGCTTCACTGGTCAGTCTAATGCTTTCTCCTTGCTTTGCAGGACTTAAGTGTTTCTCTCTTTTAGCTTGGGGGGTGGTTTTTTTATCATGTGCATATTAGTCTCTTGTGGCTTCTGCTTCTGAAAAGTTGGGGGGAAAGATCTTTTCACGGTGATGAGGATACAGGTTAACATTAACAAGATTCAGGTTCATGGCCCTGTCAGTATGATGTCAGCATTTTATCTGATAGGTCAGAGTGTTTAATTACAAACTGTGGGAACAAGCAAGTGTTTAACTACTGATGATCAGCCTTATTCTGTTCTCTGATTCCATAAGCCTGATCACACCCAAGAAAAGGGGAGGCTGTTGGAAATAAATGAAGACTGGGACTTGAATAGGTGCATTGCCCCAGTCTGTATGTGTGCAAAGGTTAATGCATTTGCTGCACATGAACTCTAGTTTTGGTCTTTAAATGTTGCTGTTATGTTTTATTTGCGCAGTGCTGTGAATAAACAAACATTTTCTAAATTACTTTAGAACACAGTGTTGTTAACAAATTGCTTGCTGCACACTGTTAGTGGATGTTTTAGTTCAGGTAATACCCAGAAGTTCTCTTTCACCTAGAACTGTTTTCTGGTAATGTTCAAATACCTTTGGGACAAGAGTAATCAATGCATTGCATAACCTCATAGGTAAGAATGTGTAAGCTGAAGCTTTGCAGACTCTTCTGCGAAATCTGGGGCTTGTGCAGTTCACAAGCCTCACTAAATGTGTGGAGCACATTTAGTTAAAATAGTGTTGTGCTCAGAGGCTGTATTTGTTTTGATCTACTGTAGATGGACAAACATTACGATTGTGCTAATTATTCTGAATCTTTATGTCCCAGTTGTGTGTCTGAGCTCTGAACGAGGGAAGGCGTGATGGGAAGGAAAAAATGGCCTTCCCTGTATTTGCAGGGGAGTTTGGATGGGTGCTGTGTCCTACCTATAAGCAAGCAGAACTGATTCCTAAATTAATTACCTTACTCTGAAATTGGAAATGTGAGGGTAAACTTGTAGCATGTGAGGTGTGAGTCACTAGACCAACAAAAGGATCAGAATTTAAGTCCCCGCTTTTCTTAAGAATACAGCAGCATATAAAATAGTTCCCCAGGGATGTGACTTCAGCACAAATTACATGTCCTGATTATAAAGAAATTTGAGTTAGGAGACAGTTTGCAAAATACAGGACAAAAGCATTCTAGAAGTCCTTGGAGGATGTTGGGGCAGAATTTTGTTTTTAAAGATGGTTCTGGTCAGTCCAGACATATGTCTGCTCCTGTGTGCAGCGATCTCAGATATGTGCCATGTCCCCTGTGCTAGGGGCTTGTTGATCACTGCAGCTGTATTTTGCCTTCCCTGTGAATGTGGACAGTGCAGCTGAATGAGTTGTGTGCTGTAGGTAGTTTGTTCATGCTGTTAAATCTAAGTAAATGTTCTTTGCTAAGTTGGGGATCTGTTATGTTATGCTCTCTTGGGCAATGCTTCTTCCATAAAACTGTGAGAAGTTATTACCATTGGGAACTGCTTTCTGGTCCAATATACGCTCTTTATTCTTGTGTTGACCCAGGAAATGGTTTTTATTTCTCTGAGGTGGGAAGCCATGAGCTGAAGGATTCTGCATTGGGAGGTGACCTAGCGGTGCATACTTAGGCACAGCTTCAGGCAGGCCGCTGCTCCGCTCCTGGTTCAACCACAGCTGGTTCAACCACAGCTGGTTCAACCACAACTGGTTCAACCACAACTGGTTCAACCACAACTGGTTCAACCAACCACAACAGCTCTTGGCTCTGCCAACAAGGGCACCCATGCTTTGAACCACCTGGGTGTCATCCACTTCTGCCAGCTGATAGGAAAGAGCAGCTGAACCTGTTGCATCTTCCTTTCTGGCCAGTACCTAAGGTTTGCGGGCTTCACAGTGGTTCTGTCGTGACATTGAAATGGAGAGGAGTAAACAACGCTGTGCTGTTCACTGATGCTATGGCAGAGCATGAATAGTGCTCATACCCCTCCTTAGCCTTCACTTGTTGCTGCAGCTGCTTGGTGGAGATGTGTTTATCAAAGGCATCTTTGTTTCATGTGGCACATACCAAATGGGTTCAAGTACCTTCAAAAGGTGTCAGGAGTACAAATTGATAAATAATATGCTTTGAGTTTGTACATTTCAGTTAAGAAGTCCTACGTCCTGCACTTCTTTTGCTTTTGTTGTGCGCTCATAATTTAGATTTCAGAACTGTTGTGTGTATTCTCCCTCTACTTTAGATTGGTTTACTTTGGTTCTCCTTATTATATTATTTCTATGCTCTTTTCAATCTCTATTTCTCTATTTCTTTGCTTTTTGCCTAATAATGTAGTTCTGTCTTGTGTGTCTGTTCATTCATCCATCTGCAAGGTGGTTCTGCATGTCCTTTTGCCTCTCGAACAATTGCATTAATAAATTTCTTCTCCATCTTAATTAGGAGGACTAGGGATTTTGCTTTTATGAAGTGATGTTCAATCTCAGATTTACTGTGTGGTTGGTTTTGGTTCTGTAATCTGTATAAATAAGAGAAGTCATATGCCTACCTTTGGTGGGAAACTTAAATTCTTCAGTGTAATTTTGCCTTAGCAGTTAACCTTTATCTACTCTAATTGAGAGACAGCTGCATTCAGAAGTAATGTGTCACTTTAAACACATTCTAAGTTTTAAATGGCTGTACCAGAAAAGGACGCAGTTATAATAATGGTTGTTTAAAGCTATGTGACTTCTTGCAGACAGTCCTAATAATGAGGACTGTGTGATCTGAACTGCTGAACTTCTGGAATTACAATAACTCCTGTCCATGTATGTGATACAGATTCCTGGAAATCTGAGGAGCAGTCTTTGGCGGCTGAAGAATGTAATTCTCCCCGGAGGTGTGGGTATCTCTTGTGAAGGGGACTGAAGTAGGATCAGCTGATATCCAAGAAGTAAGTTCTTGGGCTTTTTTCTCCAGATATACTGCTAGTGAGGTGCACTGTAGAATTCATTCACTTGGATGGATTAAGAGCTAATTAAAATCCTTAATGATTAGACATTGAGGAGAGAGATTTTGGGAAGAGGCTCAAGAAAACTAGGCACTACATATTGTTCATGATTTTACCAATAGTTTTGACATCTCGTTCCCAAATGTTTGGATGTTTTGTCTCATTTGGTGCATAATTTCAGCTGCTTGTCTGCAACTGCCTGCTTAGTGCAGGGGGAGCCTGCTGCTTCAGGCATTTTAGAGTCCAAATGCAGTTGGGAGAATTGGATTCATCTGCAACAGTTGGAGATCCTCATGCTGTATCATAACAGCTGTGAACTTGAGTTCATACAAGTAATGTGTGCTTAATCTTCCTGCGCTGTCAGTGACAGGAAGAGGAAGAATAATTTTTCCCCATATTTAATGATTATCTTAAAGCTTTTGACAAGCAAATTTGAAAATATAAACTATAAAGCAACTTAGGAAATAATTGCCACAAGTTACGTTTTTTTCAAATTCTGTGTCGTTTTTAATTTGCATTTTTATCTCTTGATAATTCCGGTGTTAACTTGATATGATTAAAAACTAATTTACCTTTCTGAGTTACCATATCACCTCATCTATATGGAAGATAACAGACAATGTAGAGGCCCCATTTTTGAATTTTAGGAGCACTTGGAAAGTTTTGGTTTAGTTGCTTTTTAAATTTGTTTGTTTTTGTAGTTCTTTCTTTGTCACCAATAATCCGTTCATCTGGCTTGGAAATTTCAGGGGAATAAGAGAAAAAAGTTAGAATGTTGTTCCTTTTGTCTTACCTGTATTTGTTCACAACTTTATCAAGATCAGCATGTATCAAGCCCTGTTGATTGCTATTTGAGTCTTGGACACTTTCTTACTAAACACCTCTGTAAGAATACTGGCAAATTAAATATCAGAGTGGTAAAGACAACTCATTCCCTTCTCTTGCATAACAGTCCATACTGTGTGACAAAGTGCCTCACAGTTTCAGACTGACCTTCTTTTGACTTTCATACAGATATAATCTGTTTGTGTTTTTAAAATGGAAAGGTAGCCAGCCGTACATGGACTGGAATTGTGTATTCTTGCTGATATAATGTCCTTCATCTAATTAATTAATTCCACGTAGTAGAATGTTTTTGGCTCCCTACTTTTTCCCCTTTAAGGTGTAGATGGCCAATGTATTTACAAATGAAAGTATGATTTTAGTCTCATGACTAGGTGTAATTAAGCTGAAATATTTTGTCTGCAATCAGTGCTTTGCATTTGAGGATTTTTTTGTTACTATCTATACATATTATTTTACAAGGTGATTAATTGTTTTTCTTAGCTGGCTTGTGATAAATAAGATGGAACTTACCAAAAGAGGATCTCTTTTCTTTTTTTTTTTTCAAACGTTCTGTTATAGTAAATATATTTTTTTGCTGTCCCATTCTTCAGTAGACCTCACACAGGACTGGCCAATACCTCCTTGTATTGCCAAGTTTGTGAAAAGTTGGGGACTTTACTGGGAGTTTCATAGCTTGTCATGGTAGCTCTCCTAAGGAGAGGGTGAGTGAATCCTGGTGTGGTATATAGATGCCAAGTGCTAGGAATTCCTGGAATGTAGAGTTGTGCAGCACTGATAAAGTTTGCTTTGTTACCTTAGTGACTTGAGCCATTGAGAAAATGTGATTCCCTAGGAAGCTTTCGTAGCTCAAAGTTGATATTGAATAAAGGAAAGGCCCCAGCATAATTCTGCTTGTTTTCACCTGCTGCCTGAAAGATTAATTTTCTTAACCTTAGTATAGAAAATATAACCCTGAGTTTTGAAAGTGATTTATAGAGATCCTTCACACTTATCAGTTTGAGTAAATATGCCACAGGCTTCTGCGTTCCAACTACAGTCTTTTCATAACCTACTCAGTTTACAGTGTGGTAATTTCATTTGGGGGTAAGAAAGTTTCAAGGAAAAACACCTTCTAATTAGAGTGATATAATCGCTCTGCTTGCCTGCTGTGGTTTCATATGACTTCAGAAAAATAGTTGAGTGATTAATCTTTAATTTTCCCCATCATTAACTTAATAAGGAAATGGGAGCTAGAACAAAAAACAAACAGCAGAACTGTACAACTGAGACGTTGTTATGCCAAATCTTTTTGGCTTTTTCATTTGGTAAGAAATGCCATTCTGCCAACTACATGAAGTGTAGCAGCAACTGGTTAGCTCAGATAATTTGTAGAAACCTTGTAGCAGGTCTGAACTTTATGGAAGCCTTTGCAGAGCTTGCTATACAACTTCCTTCCTCTTCCCCACAGTCCCCTGTGGGCTGGGTTTTTTCCATGGTTTTATTTAGAAGCAAATATTGCATAAGCTAATTTACAATATCATATAATTCCCTTGCACCCACTTTTCTGTGGGGAAGGAAGCCATCCCAGACACTGTGGTGAAATACCCTTAGGAGGGGTTTGGTTCTATTTTTATGCTGGTTACTATCTTTAGTTGCTGTGCTGATAAGTGAACTTTGTTGTAGAGTAATGCAGTTTTCGTATGAATGTGACAGGATGGCTTAAATCTCTTGGAGAACAAAACAAATACAACAGTGGAAGCAAGTTCCTCTTCTTCTACATCTTTAATTCTTACTGGATGTAAAATAGGCAACGTAATTCTAGAAGCGTAATGCTTGGATAGAAAATACGCCTGGCTGTTTGCAAAAGTTCCTCTGGAAGCCGTACTTTATTTCATTAGCAAATACTATGAAAACATAACAACTGAAGTTGCAGTGATCTTAACTAACCTGCTTGGAGGCCTCTGCATGTTCATAGTATAAAATAAACAGCCAAGGAATGCGTATTGCTGTTGACAGTGAGCGACTGTAAACATCCTCGACTGGAAGCTGTGAAGCAGCAGATGGGGCTTTCAGTCGGATGTTTGCAGCTGCCAACTGCCACAGACGTCAAGAAATGTTTGACACCTAAAACATAGCTGTCTGTTTAAAACTCCTGTTTCGTTTAGCACAGGCATACAAATCAGGCCCAGCTTTTCTATGTACTGCTTAATCTTTCTTGTGATGTCTGTGTGTTAATATCTAGAAATCGTCCAATCTGTGGTAGGAAAAATCAAAAATGGAATCAGGTTGTGTTTTTAACTGCAAACTCGGTTTTAAGTTTTCAGAGCTGCTTGGTTGTACAGGTTGCTTGGCTTTGTTTTTAGACTCTGCTAGAAAGTTTTCACAAGATTATTTCACGTATTTATAATCTCTGCAATGGTTCATTTAGGATTTGAAATCCTAAGCCTTGTAGGAAGCAATCACTTAAAGAACTTCTGGAAACTAGAAATGCACCAGCAAGAGAAACCGTGGGGGTGGAAAAAAGTATTAAAAATTTATTTTTCCTGGAAGAGGCCCAACCCTGCAAAATGATCGGGAGATCAGGGAGATTTCTTGTGTCTGGATTCACCTCTGACGTATCACAGCATCTCAGCTGTTTGAGGTTCAGTGATCTTCCCCTTCATCCTCTTTTTTTTTTTAGAAAGGGAAGTGCTAGAAGTTGATTCATACTTTTCTAGAAGTCAGTTGAGGCAATTTCAAGACACCAGTCATGCCAACTAATTATATGTGTGGGTGGACCCTGTTTCTAAAATACGACCCTAGGACACAGAGAACAATTTATGTGATTGGGATGGCACTTAATGATGATTGCTTTCATACCAGAAAAAGAGCAGTGAGGTTGTAGCACATAACTGACTTAAATTGATACTGAAAGTACTAGTGCTTTCCTTCTTGAGTGAACATAGAGAAGATGTGCATCTGCTTGGTACATATGTTAAGTATCTGTGCTTTCGGTATAGTGGGTTTTGTTGTTAATTTGTTTTTTCTTGTCGTCAGTATCTTTTTTTCCTCAAGTATGTTTGTATACATGTTTGTATAAAAGTATGAGAGGACATAATTTAAACATTAATCTGTCCTTTTACATTTCACATAAGATGCAGATACCCTAAGACTTTCTGGACTTTGACTTTTTTGTAAAGGAGCTGATATCATGGTCAGAGTTCTTACAAAACATTATTGTCACGTTGGTAGCTAAAACAGTATCTGCAATGCCAAAAAACACATTCTGTATTTGAGAAACTTCACTAATCTGTGTTTTGCAAATAGCTTTCCATGAAGATTTGTATACTTGTCAAGTTCAAATGATATTGTATTTCAGTAATGCTTGAAGTCCTTTTAGGTTTAGCACTATACATCATCTTGCACACTTGTTGTTCATAGTAAGATATGAGGTCTACCAAAAATGATTTACAATCTGATTCAAGACCAATGGCATCAAAGTAGAATTCAGATGATGTGGACAGAGATCATATGGGAAGAGCGAGAGGAAAACCGGGGGAACTGACGAGCAACTCTGCGTTTGTAGGTGGCTCTGAGTTGTTTGCTAATTAAAATGGGGAAAGACAAGAGACATATCTTCTTAGGCAGTTATTTATTTTGCTGTAAATATCTTGGAAGATGATGGTTTAGTTGGATGGTATATGGATTTGAAATTAGGACAGACACTGATGTTGATTGTTTTTTTTCTGCAGACAGAGCAGGTGAAATGGGTAGAGGTTTCCAAAAGCCCTTTCTTGCAGATCTAAGAGAGTCTGAAAAGCTTAACATAGAAAATTCAACGAATACAGCAGTTGACTTGCATTCAAATTGCAAATTTAGTGACGTACTGAGCAAGTTCAGCCAAGTTCGGGGCCAAGACAGTTGCTCGAGGTATGGCTTACATGCATTGTAGAAGTAGCTGAATTTTTGATGAGTATTTATGGCAAAAGAAAAGTGGAAATTACTGGCAACAGTCGGGTTCTATTTGTGAACTACAGAGTCGGGTATTACTGTTGACAAAGTAGAACAGTAATGAACAAAGTTGTAGTTTAACAAATAACAAGTGCTTAGAGGAGTGCTTCTGCAACCTTTCTGGGCTTAAAACTGGCTTTATTGACGACCCAGAGAACTTTCTAAGTGACCTTGTAATGAAATTCATTGAGACTTGGATGCACTTGAGAAATGCCATCTAGGCAGAGGATTTTTGACATAATCTCCTCGTCTGGAAAGCTTCACAATAGTTTTGAAGAGGATTGAGCAATAGGAGAGGACTTGCATAGGCAGAGTATTTAATATCAAAAGCATTAAGTACCTCCTGTGAAGATTTACATATTGATAATATTTGTGCTTTGGCAGGAAATTCTTTCAATACCCATTCTATTACTCTTCTTCCTGAATTACGTACCGTCTCAAAGTTCCGCGTGTTTCCTCTTGGAAAATGCAGTAGTATGTTGGGACTGTTTTCTCCAGCCTCTAATCACTCTACATACACATGACGAGTTTTCTTCATAAAAAACAGCTTCAGACAAGTAACTTGCTCCTCTACCAGCTACCTCATAAAACCTGCTAGGGCTAAACTTCAGAAGAATTTATGTTGTTTTGACCCTGGATGGATGCCAGACACCCACCAAAGCCACTCTTATCACTCCCTTCCGCAACTGGACACAGGAAAGAAAACAAAAGATTCATGAGTTGTAATAAAGACAGAAAGAGATTATTCACCAAATACTGTCATCAGCAAAACAGACTTTACTTGGGGATATTAATTGAATTTATTACCATTAAAATTTAGAGCAGAATAATGAGAAATAAAACAAACATTAACAATACCTTTCCCCCACTCTCTCCTTCCTAGGCTCTACCTCCTCTCCCACAACAGCGAAGGGAGATGGAGAAAGGTGGTTATAGTCATTTCATCACAGGTTGTTCCTGATGGCACTCAGGGAGAGGAGTCTTTCCCCCTCTCAAGCGTGGGACCCCTCCCATGGGAGACAGTTGTCCATGAACTTCTCCAACGTGAATCCTTCCCAGGGACTGAAGGTCTTCACAAACTGCTCCAAGATGGGTCATTCTTCCACAGGTCCCTGCCAGGACCCTACTCCAGCACAGGCTTCAAACAGGGTCACAGCATCTTTTGGGCATCCATCTGCTCAGGTGTGGGTCTTCTCCATGGGCTGTGGGCAGGGTCTCTGCACCCCCACAGGGTGCAGGGGAATCTCTGCTCTGGTGCCTGGAGCACCTCCTTCCTCTCCTTCTCCACTGACCTTGGTATCTGCATAGTGTTCCTCTCACATATTCTCACTCCTCTCTTCTCTGAGCCAAATTAGTTTTGCACAATAACTTCCTTTCCTTTTTAAACCCCAGCCCTGTTTGAAAGAGAAGAGCAGGTTTTTTTTCTGAGGGGTCTTGGTTTTGACTCTGCAGAAGTTGTGTCTGCTGACCAGGAAGGAGGGAAGTAAAAGAGGAAGGTCAACCAGTGTTATTTACATGTGCATACTGTTTGTGGGAGTCATCTTTAAAATGACAGGGCAACTGTTGGAAAAGGCACAATCCATCTGCCTACATATGCACTTGTTATGAAGAGAATACAGTTGATGATGTGAATGGAAAGCTTTCAGTACTGAGCTGCTGTTCCTACTCAATCCACACTCAAAATCGTATATTGTTCAGATATATGCTTTAACTCTGCTTGAAAAGTGAGTGTTTAATAGCCATGTTTCTTGAGAAGTTCTCTTTTTTAATTATATGTGAAATGATCATTAAACAATTGCTTGTTTTGTTTAGAAACAGACTAAAAGAAGATGAACTAATCCTGTATCACTACAAAAATCTGAATTAGAAAGGATGATTCTTTAGAGCTGAAGTGAATTGAGTTGAATTTAGCATATAACTTTTTTCCCTTTAAGCAGCAATTTATAGACCAAGATGCATGAACTCAATTTTTTTTTCTGTTGACATATACAAGCTGGTTTTTTTTTTTTTCCCTAGAGCTTCAAATAGTTACTATGAAACAAATACATGAACAAAGGATACGGGAAGGAAGCCACGTGCCATGCAGTGACATAGTGTTTTTCCAGATGGTAGCTTGAGGCATCTTTTGATCTGTGGATGTAAATCTAGTTGCTTTTATTTAACAATACATCTCTTAATTTAACATAGATAGCCAGCATTTCCCTCCCATTCAGGCTTCCTGTCATTGGCACTTGGATTTTTCTTGTGAATAAATTGGAAGTACTTTCTGTAACTTTGTCTTGTGTTGTTGAAGTATTTTTTCTTCCCCCCTTACATACCTCCGTTCATAGTGCAGGGCATGGAAAATTAATTCAAGAAGTTCTGCCTATAGCAAGGCAAGAGTATCAGTGGAAGAGAGGGATATTGCTCAGAGCAGATTTTTTGCAATCTCCTTTGGGCATCCCAGTGTGTTTCAGTCACTAGTAGATCTTTCAGCATCGACTTGGAGGGGCTCTGAATCATTCTGTCTTCGTTGCACCCCTTTTGTAACTCTTCCTGTGTAAGGACAGAGGACTTGCTTTGAGCTCTCCAGGATGCCAGGCAGAGATCTCGTGTCTCTTTGCTTTCACCACGTCACTCATCTCTCTGTCTTTCCTTGACTCACCTTTATTCATTAAATGCAACTTAAACTGCTTGCTTTTGTCTTCATCACAGCCTTTACGTGAAATAACTCCCACATCCGGTGTTCTGTAATGCTGTTATTCTCCAATATGGACCTGAACTGTTTCGATCCTTTTCAAACATTTTTGCTTGGTCTCAGAAATAAAAGGTTAATCAGTCAGCAACCTTTTAAACTACTTTGTAATACTAAAAACTTTGGGAAGAGTTTGTGCACTCTGCTGAAGGCGATAGGCTGTTAAGAGATGTTCTTACAGTAATGTTTATAGTACTTTTTTCCTCTTGCCCTCATCACCTTCTGTATACTTAGAGAATAGGATTAATATTTTCATATTGCAGTGTTGACTTTGCAGAGTTGATAGCTGCATTTCTGATGTGTGCTGCTATTTCTGGGCAAGCTGTCTGCTTTGTTCTGCGGAGAATGGTGAAAACATTTTCCTTCCTCCAGAAAGATTTTTGCCATTCTGCATAACAACTTGCATATCCCTAATGTTCCTTGATATATATTTTTATATAAATATGCTTGAAACTAATTGTGTTAATGTCCGAAGTTCCACTATACGAGGCTGATATACTCTGCCTTGTACTTTCATTTATGTGTGCGTCACTATGTGTATACACATATACATACCTGTATCAGGGAAGAAGGAGAAGAAAGAGGCAAAGGAAGCTGAGTAAATGGCTTGGGTTTTTTCCCACACATTGCCTAGATGTGCATGCTGAGCAGAGTAAACCAGCCTTGTGTTCTAGAATTTATTAATACAATTGGTTTCTAGCATTCTGCCTGTAGTTTATGGCATTATTACATGGAATATGTGCTCATCTGAAGCTCTTGCTCAGAAATTAGTGGTTTAAAAAAATAAAGCAGCTGAATACTTAGTCTGCTTACATTAAATACAAATGCTGGTGTTCTTTTAGAGCAAGGATCTTATTGGTATGTCAGCAATTTAATTTATGGAGGCTAGAATGAGCTGTGAAGTTCCTCTATTTCGATTGTTGAAAGCTTTGTAACACTAAAGCTTTTCTACATATCTGATGTGATTCTGGGATTCATAGCAGATTAATTCTCTAACTATAAATGTTCCTCATCAACATCCTGAAATGTTTTCAACACATACAGAGGGGGTTTTGACAGCTTAAACTAAACAGTGGTGAAACAGCAGAACGCCTGTGTGAGACACATTTACTTACTACCTCCTTGAAATCATACCTGTTATTAGGGATTTTGGTCTTTTGTATGAGTAATGATGTCCTCTGAGTCACTCTGGCCAGTAATTGGAGCTTCTATGTAATGCATGGAAAGCAATGAAAGCAAGGAAACTGTCTTAGGTCCTAGATTTAGAGGACAAGGGCAAGACCCAACCAGGAGCAGAGTGGAAAAAGTGTATAAAACAACACTTACATGGCTCTGCAGGGTTGGCACAATGTCCTGTCTGCTAAACCTCCTCGAGCTCTTCTTGGAGAAACTTGCTTGTACAGAAGCATCTTCACAAATACTTAAAGCACAGGTCAGACCTATTTGAAATGGCTGAATATATTCTGCAGAGCTTGCCAGATGAGGCCCAGGGCTATGATCCTGCAGATGTACAGTTCTGAGCAAAGGTGGCCCTAGAGATGGTATATCAGCCATTTGACAGGTCAGTAATACAGATATCTGTGAATCAGTGAATCTCAGAAATGCTTATTTTCTGAACACATAAGTTTCTTCACAAAGAAACCTATGGGAATTAACATTCTGAAAATATATATGGTAGTGTCTTAAGGTGGAAAACCACTAGAAATGTGATTTCTCTGTCCCACAGTGGGTTAGTGTGGTTATTACCTTTGAACACTCTGTGGGGTTCCTAATTGTTTGTGAAAGTTGGTAGGAAATAACTATCAGAAGTGTTCATATTGCTGAACTTACTACAGCTGTGCTGTAGTTAAATATGTCTGAGCTGGACTGTTCTAGGCTTACATTAATGAATAAGAATAGACCCTTTTACATGACAACTTTATATGGTTTATTTTAGATATGTATTTTGGAATGGGATGCCTTGTCCCCAGTTGCCTTGCTTTCTCTCCATTAGCTTCAAAGTCAGTCTAGGCTAACTACCTCAGGTGTGTGTATATTTGCTCATTGATGTCCGTTTTTAGACAGATGAATACAATATTTTTTCCTCAAAGGAAGAAATTCAAAAGGTAGAAAGCTTTTGAACAACACAAGGGGAAAGAGATGAAATGTGACCTGAAAAGGTGTAGCACTTTTGAATGGCTTACAAAAATCTTACGAGTTGGGGAAGAATCCGCAGTCAAGGGAGATAGCCAAGATAAAATGTCTGAGAATAGAGGTGGAAACATGTTTAAAAATATTCCTTCCCTTCCTCCTGCCAGAAGAAGTCCCTAAATAGATGTCTGTCAGCTTTTGTTTCATTAATATAAATTAGCAGATAATGAAGCAATGTGTAAAATTAGTAAAAAAATTATATGGATGGAGAGAGGACAGCTGGACAGTCAGAAAGAAAGAAAGATTTTTATCAGAAGCAAAAGTAATTTTAATGTTGGTGCTCGTGACCAGGTACAAGTCAAAATTATATAGTAGTGCCTAAAGACAATACTCTCTAGATTTGTCAGGTGTGTGATTAAAAAGCTGGGTCTTAGTCAGATGCAAATATTGATGGCATTCTTTCAACTTTAGAAGGCAGGAGGATGTTTAACAACAGCTATTGAAATAGGACATAGCTTAGAAGATGGCAATAACTTGTATCATGGAATTGGAGAGGGGTAATGTGAAAAACTCTGAGGATTGCTAATCTAAAATTAGCCTACTACAGATTACAGATGGAAACTAAATTGTGGCAGGGCTTACCTGGGAAAATAGAGTTTGTGACTTCTTGTAGACTGTCAGCTTGACATGGTTTTGGACAGAAATACTGAAATAGGACTTAGACCAAAGTAGGTAAGTTGAGTAGATTCTACTGGGAAATGGAACTCCTTTATTATGTTGTGGTTTTATTTTATTTCATGTTAGGTCAGGCAAATTGATAGCCTCATACAAACAGTAGCCTTTATGATATATTCCGTGGTATCAGATTTGGCAATCCAAACTTCCTGACAGAAAAAACTGAAATAGTGAGAAGTCTAGATATGATGTATTTAAGAGATTGTAATGTGGTGTACAGATTTAAAACTATAGATGAAGAATAGTCACAAAGTGGTATCTTTCCCTGGGGTGGAGAGTGCTATGCTTAGATTCTTTATTTTCTCTTATTTGTTTTTTTTTCTCTAGAGAAATCCACAGGTATTCATGTTAGCTGGAGAGTGAATTAAATATTGGAAAGGTACTATGAAGATGGCAGTGGTCATGTGGTGGTGTACTTGTATCTCATGAGAAGCAAGGTGCTGCTGTTCACCTTGAATGCAACCAAAATACATACATGTGCACATTTAGAAACCAGAAATGTAGGGTTTGTTTATACATCGTCCAGAATGAATTTATAACAGTGAGGAGATAGAAAAATGACACTGTGTAAGCCTGAGTGGTATTTTGTACTTTTCTCAAGGTAGTATGTGCTTTGAGGATAGTTGGACCATGGCTGTGATCTAGTATGTATCTTCTGTGTTGGAAAAGAGAAGGCAATGTCTATTTGTCTATTGCAAAGTAGTGGGCAGTGTCAGGAGATGGGGCAATAAAGGGAGGCATGAGGAGTGAATGTCTTGCTCAGGGAAAAAAAAATTTAAAAAGGAAAAAAAAAGAAAAAAGAGAGAGAGGAAAAGCAAACTAACAAAGCTGAAAATGTGGAATGGACAAACATGGATAAACAGTACCAAAACCTTGAAAACAAGTGCTGCAGATAATCTTTTTGAAATACTTAAGTATTTTCACTTTGGTTTTTGTGTCGAGCAATAGAGCATGACTCTGTCAGGCAAAATATGTCACCAGTGTACCTCTGATGCGTGTGATCAAAGCATTCCTACGTGCTTCACTGACAGGGGGGAAGCAGAGCACTGACTGACCCTGTGGGGAGTGAGGGTGTGGACAACAGTGTGAGAAGGATCAGCCTTTAACTTAAGGTGTCCTAAGGAGCTGTACTTTAGTGTTTGAGAGAGAGAGACTGGATGCTTAACGTCTTCTCAAAATCAAGTCTTTACAATTCATCTCCACGCAGGCAGCAAAGAATGCTGGGGTTTTTTTCATTAAATAGTTGTGCTATTTTGACCCCTAAAGAGGATCATCAGTGTCATCTTATAGCTTGTGCTGGATGGTATTTTTGAAAGGGATGGAATTTGGCTATATAAAAATAACACATAAAAAGTGTCGTTTGGGAGTTGAGAGAGTTGTCCGGTCTCAGACGTGAAGTAGCTGCGCTGTGGATTACTTCTAACACTTCAGCAAGCAAGACCACTATGAGCTGAGGTTAATAGATCAAATTCCTAAGTTAGTCAGTCTCTGATTCATCTTTTAAGTGTTGTTCCAGGTCTTCAAAGTAAGCCAAATTCTCTACAGCAACAAATGTTTCTACTTCTCTGAGCATACTGAAAAAGTAAATAAGTCCAGAAAAATCTAAATGCAGTTTGGCAAGACAGGATAATGCTGGAAACACTTGCCAAAATTGCCTTGGCAAAAGCTCTTCTGTTTTCAGTAGATTTGGAATAAAATCTGACAAGATCTCAGCTCTCTCTCCATGGGAACTATGTGACTCTCTTAAATATTCTTACTATTGGGTAGATTGTGTGTAAGGAGTATAGCTATAGAAGCACTGGATGCCTGGTGGTTTTTTTGCACAGTATCCCTTATCTCTGAGCTATGAGAACTGGGTTATAGCTACATTAGCAGAATCATTCTGATGCTAAATAAATAGGAAATAAATGGGAAAGTGTGTCTGTAAACATGAAGGGGCAATACTTTCTCCAGTGTTTAAAACTTAATAGTTATTCTGTCCCAGTCTGGCCTTAGTGAAGGTCTGATTTCTGTCGGCAGAACACAGTCAGGAGGGCTTCTGGGTTAACAGATATTAATTAATATTAATTAATATCTTCCCTTGGAAACAAATCCCAGATGATGTAAGAACCAAAAAATAAGTCTATGCCACTACCCTCTAGTGTATTCATTTTTTCTCATTCAAATTTCTAGTTGTGCTGGTAGTAGCACAGATACATATTAGATGCTGCTGTTTCAGTTTAGGCTGTTTGCTAACAGCGGGCAGTAAATGGTTTGGGGTATTAGTTAAACTTTCCAGGTGTATGTGACAATATGGAAAATAATATTTTTATGCTCTGTTCAAACAGTAAGCAGGAAAAGAAAGAGAAATAGATTATGGTAAATGGTAGCACCAGGGGCAGGGGATGAATAAATTGCAGTCTAAAGAGAGCAAGAAAACTGCCATAGAACTTGAAAGTTGTCACAGTTTCTCTTTATTTTTCAACTGATCCAATTGAATATTCAGTCTGTAGCAAGACACTGGTGTGGCCACTGATGGTGCCTAAGATGGATGTTCGAAGCAATTGAAATACCAAAAATTAGACAGGATCTCCCTCTGGAGGTCTTAAAAGGTATCTCTGCCCATGCAGAGAATTCTGCACTTATTTTAGAAAGACTGCATCATTATGTTCCTGAAGCTTGGAATTATCCTGGATCAGGTAGTTGTTTCTACCTCACCCTGGATGTTTAGTGAAAGCACAGTATATGACAGAACCAGACTGGTCACTGACTGAATGGGAGAGCTAACCTGTTCTGTATGGGTGGGGTTTATGCACCATACTAAAAAAAAAGTTGGTTAAGGCAGTTCATGCAGACATGTTATATAGAAGGTTTTGGCAAAAAGGTTCTAGGCTAATCTTCTGACAAGTGAATAAGGGATCTAGGGAAGAAATTACTTTTGACAGCTGCTTGAGGACATGGGACCCTAAAGAAGTGACTGCAAAGGCCAAATCTCTTGCACAGCACTGAAACCACAATAAAGAATAGCCTGAGTATTCAACAAGTGATAGCTGTATTCTTGTGAATTGTCAAAGGATAAAGGGTGCATTCTGTTCATGACTGATGAAGAACATGTAAGTTTTATACTTTAGCAGCAAGTTTCTGTGCTCTCAGTCTTCACAGTTGGTGAAAATGTCCTTGGTAGAGTCAGGGGGGCCGGGATGGTAGTCCTCTGGTCACCTGTCTGAACTAAGTGCCATTTAGGATTTCTAAAGTGTTGGTAAAAATTGCGTAATGCTGATGGATGCAAGGTTTACAGTAGAGGCAACTAGAAGTGGGGTGAAACTGCCAGGACATTTAAACTGACATCAGTTACTTATGTCTAGGTACCTGAATTACACCCCAAGTGTAAGTGCTGTAGAGTAAGCTGAATCTATAGGCTTTTTAGACTGTAGGGTACCATATGGTTTAGGTGTCTTACTGAGAGTTGAATCCTACCCTAAATGGTTTTGTCCTATTCTTCTTGAATCTGTAAATAGACAGGCATACCTGTTTGGATAAAACCTGTGTAAGAAGTTCTCAGAAGAATCAGCATTTCTCCTGAGAATGTTGAAATGGTGTGTTTTTTTACAGATCCATGCAGTGTTACATTGTGGTGAAGCGTTGACAGTGTTCAAAGATAATCTGGCATTTCATTCCCAGAGTAATTCTCTTTTGCCTTGAGTAAGTCTTTCAGGATTTAGCATGGCTTTTATTCTTTTTAAAACGATATTGTTCCTCCTGTCTGTTGCCTAATCCATGTGGATGTTTTTCTTTAGCTCTGTGCAGAACATGTGGGAGCTTTGTAAAGTTGCTAACACAGTGTTTGTTCTCTACCACCTGACAGCCTAAAGACAGGAAGCTAAAGGGTTTCAATTTCAAGATGGATCAAGTGGAGCATATTGGAAACCTGTAAACTAGAAGTCTGATCTCCCCTCTTTTTCCCCTTTAGTCTGCACCATAGCAACTATCTACACAGAAGGATTTCATGTCTTGTATGAGGAAATCTGTAAAGAAGCCTTGTTGTTCTTTTGTTAATTTCTATCACAAAGATATTTTATACAAATATATCTGGTGCTGTCCTGGAAAGTTGGGTGTTTCATTCCTGGGAGGAACTGACTGCAGATACCAGCTTTGTTAAGAGATCTTTTTTTTCTGTTACATTTCCTTTCATGTCAGTGTGCTGAGCTGAGAATGCGATTGTAAAGGAGATGTGAACTCATGCTGAAAAATAGCATGCAGGTTTCCTAATCTGAGCATTTCTCCTCCTCAAGAGGAAGATCTACAGGTTTTTCAGATTAGTAAAATGGAATGAAAGTGGTAGCTTTAAGAAAAGGAGAACATGAGTATTTCAATACAGGGTTTGAATAATTAAAAGTTGGAACTTGACACATTTTTGCCTCAGGCATTTTGCAGTTGCTGCTTATGAGAACAGTGTTATTTTGGAATGTTTTGGATCTTCTGTCAGTATCTGTGATATAAGACTGGTTTAGCCCTTATACTGTCAAGTGGACATACGTTAAGGGGAAGAAGGCGTAACTGCTTCTCTTAAGACACAAAAGGCAAAAAGCTGCAAGCATGAAATAAAGGTAGGGAAATTACTTTTCTTGCACTAGTGTCAGCTGGACCCAGATCTAAGTCTGTCTACCACTTCTCTGTGGTTATACATGTGAGTTTTCTCCATGGCTGGATGAAGGTTGATGCTCATGAAGGTGCTTGCAAAGCAGGGCTGAAGCTTAGACATCCCTACGTGGATAATCTCCTTGACATGCACACTGTTTTGTGTTCAGAAGTGCTTATTGTCTACAACTTGACTATATAAGTGTACTTGTTCATTGTAGCAAAAACAGATTTAAAATGTTTCTAGGAAGGGTATTGGTTTTTTAAGTCCTTCAGATTTCTGGCATTTATTGTCTGATGTCTTGGGACACGGGTGATTAGACTTGGTCGTATCATTGTCAGTGCTTCCCTTGCAGAGAAGTTTTCTGAACTGATGGCAGATTACACTTGCTGGGTGTATTGACTTAAAGGTAGTGTCATATGCATTCACCTCCATCAAAGCTGTAGAACAAGCTCCTAACTGCATCTGCAGAGCACCTGCTGTCTGTTTTGGATACTGGGGAGGTATCTTTGTTCCTAGAGATTTGGTAGCTCCTGGTAAAATGCGTACAATTCAGCTTCTAATGTACAGATTAGAAGCATTTTTGCCTTAGAAGTAAGTAATTTTAACTTTTTAAAGATGTTTCTGTGGCTGCTGCAAATCTGTTCAGTCGTGTGAAATATATGAGTAGAAACAGGATGTGCTAAAATTGCATCATGAACTAAATCAGAGTTGTGACATACATCGTATATTGAGAAATAGTTTGCATTGAATTTCTTGAACTTTCTTACAGAATATCTTACAGAATATCAGGTTTTTACTGAAAAAGAACATCTGAAGGTATAAATGCTCTAGGTTTCATTATAAGCAATAAACCATCGCTTTCATTTGATTGCATATTGCCTTTTGTTTCTAATACACTGCTTTAATTTGCTGGCATTGATTTGTGGAACCAGTTTTCTCCTCTTAGGAGACAAATATCAGCTGATGGGACAGCTGGTTTGGTCAGCTTTGTTTGAGCTGACCACAAAAGTAACTAATGTATCTTGAATGCAGTAATGCATGGAGGCTAGTATATATTACAGGTTTTTACTAAGGTGTGTGTCTGCTCTCATTTTAAGCCTCTAGACACTTTGAGCAATAAGAGTGAAATATTTGCATTTTAGAAAATAAGGTGTATGCTTTCAGATCTGCTCAGAGAAATTACTGTTGTTGCAATAAATTCTAATACAGAAGATCTGTCAACTTTCTACCTTCGCAAAGAATTCAAGAACACATGATGTAAAATTGAACAGAATTTGATCTTCGCTTCCACAATTTATCACTTCAGAATAAAGGATTTTTTGTTTCAAAAATCAAAACCTGAAGCCAACTTAACTTTTAATTTCCTCTTTGGTTCCTATTTTAGCATCTCTTGACACTGCTCTTGTGTTGGCGGGAGGTGTCACGTTGCTGCGCTCTAGGGAACAAAGTTTCCTGGCACTGGCATGAGCAGCACAAGGACAGAGTTTTTGTTCTGAAGAGGGTGTATATGTTACCATGCTTCTGAAATTTAGGTTTTGGCCTCTGCTGAAGTGTCTAATGGTGGTGTCAGAATCATTTCTGATACTGTACTGTGGTAACTTCAGTGCAGTTTGTGCAACCTTTTGGGTCTATGAGCAGGCAAAGGTCAGTTGTTGCAGCCTTGAGAGAAAGTAGAGTATGTCCAGCTAGAAACATAAGTCGGGATAAGAGGGGAAAGTAGACTTCATGGCTTTTTAATCACCATCACAATGTGTTCTTAGTGTTTTGCATAGCCTCCAAACAACCAGCCTGCCACTTGCCATCAGCCCTCTCTGGGTTTGTGTTAAGCACAGAAGGTAAAACCAGGATGTTGCTGAACTCTGCCTAACACATCAGTTCCCTCAGTAAGACCCGTAGAATTGCAGCGCTGGTAAAAAATATCTCTCGAAAGGAAGTACCCGAGCTGCTTAGATCCCTTTCTTCTCCCTGTAACACTTGGCAGGCTTTCACTTAGCTTGGTCAGGAAGTTATCTGAAATAACTGGCTTGTGCTGTCATCTTTATCCAGAAGGGGCACAGGCAGAACTGTATGCAGTTGCTTTAATTTTTTATTTATTTAAATTTGATTTTATCTTATTTTTTTTCCTATGCGGCATCTAAGATTTCCTGGTGGTTTAAAACTTGGGAAAGAAAATGGAGCCTCTGTCCACTGTTTGGTTCAATCTAGAAGAGGTTTCTGGCAAATTACATTTTCTGAGAAGTAGCCTGCAAATTTTTGTACAAAGTGAAGTTCTGGAGGTGAGTAGCACCATTCCATGTTAGCACAATGATTCACAGCCCTGAAGAGGGGAACAGGATGAGATTTAGCACATTCGATGTGGGAGGCATTGGGCACAGAAACTTTTTAAGATATTACTTCTATTTCCAAGACATTTACTTACAAAATTCCTTAGGCTGGAGCCTGTCTGTCTCTGCCCTTATCTTCTGCTGCTGACCCTTGAGTTTCTTCCTTCCATCGTTCTTGGATGGAGCCTGGATTTTCATGTTTTCTCAAACTGGTGCTTCTTTGCCTCTTGCATCCTACCAGCTGTGTCTGTTATAGTCATGGGACTGGAAGTGAGGTAGAAACAAGAAAAAAATGTGGTGCATTTTTCTTATGCCTGTTTGCCTTGTCTTATACATTGACCATACGATGTTACAAGTTTGATTCGTTGGCAAAATGCATGCTGAGAGTAGCTTTCTGCTCCATTCCAGTGTTAGTAACTGTGAGATTGAAACCACTTCATTTACCAGATGGACTGGGTTTTCCAAAAGTTGTAATTCTCATGAACTTTGTGAAAATTGGAGTTTATATTTGTATATCCTACCCTTGGATTATAGTTTTCTGTATTTATTTGTTAAAGTACAGGGTACAGCATGTACTATTTTGATGTACTGTTTTTGATGACCACTGTATTGTTCCACTTCCTTAAAATAAATAAAATAAAAATAGAGTAATACTTAGCAGCATGGTAAGTGGTAAAAGGTTGATACTAATTAAATAAGGTTGTCAAAGTACACGAATGAAGAATTACAGATGGTGCAGAACCTTCATAAATACTTTAGGTACTCCACCATTGTATTTTCACAAAGTTTGGGCAGTCTAAAGTTTT
Organism: Climacteris rufus; assembly: GCA_013398175.1. NCBI lineage: Eukaryota > Metazoa > Chordata > Aves > Passeriformes > Climacteridae > Climacteris > Climacteris rufus. Next base: position 81,493 of record VZRZ01005515.1, on the reverse strand, counting down.
TCAGTGCATTAAAAAAAAAAGTAAGACAAATCCCACAAAAGAAAGTGTTCCTTTATTTTATATTGGCACGACTTGGGCCTCATGTGTGCACATGTGGAAGTTAGGCAGCAAGAGGAGAGGTGGGGATGGAAATACAGAACTACTTCTAAATTGGTACCTTTCAGTTCCTTTGTTCAGCGTAAGATTTAATTTAACCACAGTAAAATAGATGTGGTTTTTAAGGAAGCCTTCGTATAAAATAGCTAAAAAAATGCATCAGTGTTTGACTAATGCTTAATTTACTACTTTTTCATGGAAAAAGAACACTACTGCTTCTTTTTTCCTTCCAACTATTTTTGTTCCAAAGTATCCGAATCAGTGCTATCGGTGACGTTGCTGTTTCTGTAAACACTGTCCACGGGCTGGCTCCAGGACTCTGTTTGTTCAGAGTATGAGTTGGGAGACTCCCTTCCAACGGAGGAAATGGGACGATGTGTTAAGCTTTTGCTGGAGATTGTTCACATCCACAGAAGCTATATCCTCTGCAGGAAAACAGAGCTTGGATCCGTGCCACAGTGTGTCTGTGATGTGAACGAGTAGGAGAAGCTGTGCCTGCTTCAGCAGCAATCTGCTAATTCAGGGAAGGGGTGAGAGAACAAAGTGGAGTTTGATGAAATTTAAATGTGACACTTAATCCTGTTAGCACACAGAGGGAAGTTTTTTTTGTTCTGTGAAGGGGAAGGAGAATGAGCTATTGAATTTACCTGAAATCTATGCATCAGGAAGAACCATATCAAATGGAATCTGGGTCCATGCCTTGTTTCAAATACATAATCTTTGCCAAACAGAAACCTCAGCTGAGTTTCTGTACGACTGAAGGCCTGCTTGTTTTCAACCTGCAGCAACTGTTGATTAATACAGATGAGCAACTTGATCTTCTTGGATTGCTCACATACCATAGGGATGAACCTCACTGAAATACTAATAAAGAAGTTTTAAGTTTACTGCCTATTTAGGAGAAAAGAAAGTATGTTCAGGTGAGGATTTTTTACTGTCTTTATGGTCAAGTGGTGAGTTTATTGCTGAAAAAAATTGGGTTTTTTTGGTTTCACCATTGCTGCTTCAAGTAATGCCTGTTGCTTCTCTCAAATTTTTCTTTGATGTTGCTAATTAGTCAGCCTGAGCCTAAAATGGGTTAAATGACTTCATAAGTTGTCAGTCAGATGTTCAGTGTGACTGCAGCATGTGGTGGTGCTGAGCACCGTGGTTTCTGTGAAGTCCCTGGCATAATTCTGGATCTCAAGTGGGCAGAGGAATTTACCCGTGAATGGGTGGAGCGTGGGAGGAGCTGCTCTGGTGGGACTGCTAAGTGTGGGCAGTCTGGAGAGGAGGAGTCTGAGGGGCTGGAAATTGCATTTCTGTTAATACACAATGTAGGAGAGAGCACAGTTGAGGCTTAACAGAAGCTGTAATGTGGGGTGTGGAGTCTGTTCTCCTGTGACACTGGAGGTAGAGAAGATGGATTGCCAAGGGCGACGGTGGTTGCAGACCTTGGTAGGCCTAGACCATAGCAGGAGCTGCTGTTTGGTTCAACTGAGAAGGGACAGGTGGCCCTAAGAGGATATAAAGACTTCTTAGAATGTTCTTTCTGGCTGTAGTTTTCTGAATGTATTCCAGTCACAGCAAGATTTTGCCTTTTCTTCTCTGGAGAATGTTGTGTAAAAGCAAACCCGGAAGCAGAAGAGTTGCTGGATGGGCTGGAAATGTAAGGATCTGTTGAAAGGACTTCAGCTGAAATTGTACGCATAAAGAAGCTGCAAAACTGGGTCTTTGGTTAGGTTTGTGGAGTTGCAAGTATTAATGATGTGTTAGAGTTAGCAGGCATATTTTTCTTGAAGTGATGGAGAGACGAAGAAAGATTTCATGTGTGCCATTGGACACAGATTTGGAGTAGAGACAGTTTTCTGGACCACATTCACAAAGGGGACAGGAGGTTTTTTTAATTGCAAAGTGGATCACCTAGACTGAATGTGCAGAAGAGCTTTTAAGAATTTCCACTTTAAAAACAAATGGAGTATCTTCTTATAGGGAAGGAAGGAGGGGAGTAGCAGAATAGAAAGTTGGTCCTGGACTGTCACAGAGAAGATGATCAGCAACTCAAAATACACAAGGATGGAATAGTACAAATGTCTTTGGATTTTGGCAAGAGCACTGTTAGCTAAGTTAACCTGAAGAAGATCTAGGATGGAAATAGGAAAGTGAAACTTAAGATGACCACTGTGCTTAGAGACGAAATGGAAATCTGGGTATTTAAAGAAGAATTGAATCATCTAAGAGGGGGAAAATAGCTGAAGGATGAAAATTCCCTAATAATGCGTACTTTGCCATTAAACTTACTAGTAAGTCCTTGAAAAATGTATATCATTAAAAATAAATTAACCAAGTATTTTAACATGGTTATAGTAAACATAAGACATTAGCAACAGGACATGCTTCCTGCATTGCTTAATTCTTACTTGTGAATATAATAGAACTCTTAAACCAACTGCTGATGTGAGGTCAGCAGTACCTTTTAAGTGCATCTTTGCAGTTGTGCTCCTGCAGAAGCTGAAATTCTTCTTTGTGTTCTTAAAACTTTGATTTTGAAGAAGCTACATTTCTCGGGTGAAAGGAGACCAGCTATTCTATTATTCTGGTATAGTGTGCAAGCTGCCTGTTGAGTCATGTACTCTTGATGCTGGTAATGCTCTTGAGATTTCCCCAACAGAGAGTAACTTGAATAGTGCTTATCACCTGGACATAGCGAACTCAGTCTGAGCAAGTGGCACATGCAAAACTGAGACACTTGGGTTTGGTTTTTTGCATGTTTTGAATGTACAAAAAGTAGGGAAAAAAATTCCTTGAGGAAGAGCTGTTGTAATAACGAGTGTTTACGTATAGAGAATTTGAGGGAGAGAAGTTAACACAGAGAAACTACGAGCCTCAAGGGTCTTTGTTACAATTAGAGCCAAGACTCATGAATTAAAAATTCCAATTTAGAGAGCGCACATAAATTACCTCTTGTTTTAACCTGACAGAGACGTGCGGTTGTATGGAACAAAATAGGAATTGTGAAAGGTTTCCTGATGAAACTCAAAAGCAAGGTGAAACATGCTTATAGTTTTTCTATTTAATTAAGCACTTAGTCAAATTTGCAACAAACCTTGCCTTTCCTCTTGAGTCAGTGATTAGACTCCTCCAGGAGAAACTTCTGAGAGTACTAAGCTCACCTGAATTGAAGGGAGGTTCCAAGGCTTAGTTGGGGTATAAAATTAAGAGGTGCTCTGCTTTAAGTGGTTTGGGGTTTTCCTGTGAAGCAATTTACTTCAAATTCTGGGACTTTTTTTTGCTTTTGCTGCTGCTCAACTTATATACTTATAGCCAGTTTGTACTCCATCCTCCCCTTCAAAATTATAGAAGGTAAATCTTTCAAGGTGCTGTCTGCCTCTGCTTTTTATTTTTCTTTTTCATATTAATATCCCAAGTTATCCAGCTATCTGTGTTAAGAAAACATAAATGCTCAGAAAAGCCTCTGTGTATGTGTATTGCTATTGCTCTCCCAATTTTATTCAACCTGAGATATGAAACTGTGCAAAGAGAATCTAAGAGTGTGGTAGGGTCAAAACTACACTGAAGGTAATATCTCAGAGCTGTGCTGAAACCACCCTATAAGGCAAGACAGATATTTCTGTAAGTTTTTTTCCTCACCATTGGCCTGAAAAGTTAATTTTCTGTTCATTTTTTTTAACTCAACAAGTTTATTTTAATGATATAATTTTTAAAGTTCTTTGCATTGGACTTAAGAATGTACACGCACTTAGTTAATTGTACTCGGTAAGAAAATAAGAGATATTTTTGTAAGATTATGCAATAAGCCAGTATTAAAATTATTAACACAATTTCTTACATTACTCTTATACCTAAGAAATGAATTGCAAGCAAAGTTTTCCTGATGTTAATTTCCGCAGGTCGATGTACGTTGCTTTCCTTACCTGAATATTTCTCACAAAATGGGAATCAAGATGTCACGAACATCCAGTAGTTCTCTGCCAGGCAAAAATTTTAGGTTAGGTTTCTTAAATCACTTGACAATTCTGTTCTTGGTTTCTACAGTTTCTGGTGTTCTCTTAATACTTATTTTTGCTTCAAAGTAAGGCTTGTTGATTGTGGTAGGACAAGAAGATTGATCTATAAACTAGCAAAGCTGAAAATTCTTGCTGAGACTAAATAACACAGATTATGTTTGAATTGGGAGAGTAGTTTCTTTCTTTTTTTGATTGTTTTTCATCTGTACACTAACAGTCTAAAGTAAGGCCTGCTCTCTAGTTAATAGCTTTAGTAGCCAAGTTTGTAACTGAGTTTGGACATGGAGCAGAAGAGATGTTTTTATGCCACATGTCTTGCTGAAACTTACTTCTACCATCAAGAAATCGTAGATTTTGTTATTTCTTTGCACGAAGAAGTTAGATAAGGGCTGCTGTTAGAAGTTCCAAAGCAAGATCACCTCAGCTGGCATTGCTCAGGAAATGCTTTTCTTTGCAACTCTTATAAAAAATCAGAGATGGGGAGAATGTGGAGGGAGCCTCTGCTGTAGCACAAGGACAGACATAGTAATGCTTGTTTTGCAGAAAAGGTTTATTTAGCTTAGCAACCTCATTGCTAAATATTCCCTGAGACTTTGCAGCATAATCTAAGGAGACTAAAGCTATTTAGGAACAGAGGGAATGTGAATGTGTGGGGTCAGGACTCATGCCATTGCTAGAGAGTCTGATGAGCATGAGAGAGGAGGGCATTGAACCACAGATACAGATTATTTAGTATCAAGCTGGTTCTCGTTGTCCTGAGGCAGTAGAAGTTCAGGCTTATTCTTACAGCTTTGTTGGGTTTTATTCATGTTGATAACGTGCAAATGAGATCTACTGTGTGTTACTCTTTCCGTTCAGGACTTGTGGAAGGGCTGGATTTGTGTATCTGGACAGTTTGTGGGGATGTTCAATAAATACCCTCATCAGCCTGGAGTAGGGGGTTGTACTAGCAATTCTCTAGGCTGTACTGACATCTGGTGGCAGTTTATATATTTATATAGTATTTGAAATGTTTTTCATTCAAAGGTGGGGCCAGTTAATTACCTGTTTAGAATGTGCCTGCTTATGTATTTTGGGCTGTTCCATGTTATTTTGTTGCTTCTGTGTGGTGGCCATTCTTTTTACACTGTCTTTCTTCTGACTCTCAGAGGAAAAAGTTTAAAATTGTTGAAACAAATCATTCTTTTATCTAGTTTAAAAATGTATTAACTTTGTTTTCAGATTGTTGTTTAGTGTGTGTCTTACAGCAGTTGCATGGAAAAGGAAACATTTTAATTTTATGTTTTTCCATCCCTTCAAATAGTTGCAGGGCTCATGGAGAAAATGAATGGGATAATTTTCTTTCTTTTAAGCTGAAAGGAGAGCTAAAGGAGAGCACTGAGATCCACCTCCATTTTTAGGTCTTCCCCATCAGACAGAGACCCTGGTGTTCCTCTTTACATACCCAGGTGTATAAATGTGTGTTTCTAAAATGGAACACGAAATGTTTAAGATGGGGAAAAATCAATTCATTGTTATGGGCTTAAAGTAATCTTAGAAACATGCCAGACTTTTTTTGAGAAAGTTGATAGCAAATCATTGTTACCAGGACCACAAGGTGTTCACTGACACTGTGTGGCCTTCCAGGAGCAGGGACATGAGAAGGAAAACTTGTCAATTTTGAGGGAAGTTGTTCTTCATGTAGAAGAACAGCAGTAGTGAGAGGTTTGTGGTTTTCATGGCTTCCACACAGAGATGGAGATGTGGGAAGTGGGATTCACCAGACTCTAGCTAAGCTCTAAGGATGCCTGACACTGTGCCTGCTCTTTCCCAAGTCCAAATCTCAATTCTTACTTCAAACTGACATGGCTGTTGCAGTATATACCAGCTGCTTCTTGAGGGGTGGCTGATCAGTAAAGGAGGTCATTTGGGAATATCTCCAAATGTAAAGACCACACCGTTTCCAGGATTCCACCAAGCAAAGAAGGAAGGGTTTTAAATAGCTTGCAGTCTTGCCTAGGCCTGCTGCTTTTTAAGCTGTGTGTATTCAGGAGGGGGATTCAGCACAAGTGTTCTGCCCCTCAAGTGGGTCACTGCAGGTGGACCAGGTAAGCCTCTTTGTAGGCAGATTAGCCCTTCCTGGGTGCATTGTAGATTTTGAGGAAAGTTTTGGAGACAGTTTTGAATTTTTGTAAAAGGCAATGTGAGGGGGCTTACTATCTAAATAGTGCCCCACTGGTTTTGCTAATGGCATAATATTTGTGATGTTCAATGATACTTGCACCCATTTGAATGGTGTGCCTGTTGCAGAGGTAGCAGAAAGATTAGCTTTTTCAGAGGGCTGTGAGTACACACAAGGTAGCATAATGTCAGGTCATCTGACAAGGCTGTAAGGGAGTTAGATCTTGCTCTGTATATCATTTTCTCCCTGTTTGTAAACAGGGTAATTTTTCTTTATTTTCTGGTTCTCTGCTTTTGGGTGATACAACTGAGTGGTTCTGCCTATAGCAAGTATTCTCTAAACTGAATAATTTGTGTATGTTGTTACTCTAAAGTGAGTAATTTGTGCATGTTGGCACCCAACTTATTGTCATTACCAGAAATTAAATATCTAACTTGCTAAAAAGGGAAGAGAATACATTTTCTTTTCAGTCCTTCCCCTTTTTGCTTTGTTGTGAAATGAAACAAATTATTGACTACAGTCTATTTACAGTGTGGCATTTATTGGGCAACTCACAGTCTCTTCTTTCCAGGTGATGGCAGGGCAGTGCTTTAGTTTTGGGTTGTTAGTTTTTGTTGTTGCACTACATTCTTTTAGCAGGTGCTTCTTTTGTAACTCTCTGGACTATATTTTATGGTCATATCTCTCAAGGGTAGGATAGTGAAGCCAAGGGAGAGGGAGCAGATTTTAGGATCAGGTAAATAAGTATACCACTAACACCTTGCCTCTTGGAGATCTGGGGGAAGAAAGTTTTTTTTGCAGCAGTTAATCCTTATTGTTGTGATAGCTTTGCTGAGAGCATGGCCACTTGTGTGGCTATCTGTGCAGGTAGTGCCTTCTCTTTGATCCTTCAGGTGCAGGATTTTACCCTAGCTTTGTGCAGGACCTGCTGGCAAATTTATTTTATTTATTAAATTCACCAGCTTTATTTCTTAGAGGCCTACAGAAGGACATGCTTTGCAATGAAAGCTGAGGCAGGCAGGCTGCTATATCTGGGTGCCTAACATGGATGAGGAACTGTGCCTAGCAAGTTGTAGGCATCAGTTTTGGTAAAGGGATATGATATATGTAACTTTTTATCCCTCCCTTAGATGCATCTTTGACTACATAAATGTTAGTAAAAAGGAAATAGCCACCTGAATAATTTGGAAGTCAAAGGCAGTTAGTAGGAGAAGCAGTAGAAATACAGTGGACCTGTGCTTAAAGTCACAATTTAATTGCTGTCATTAGACATTGCTGTTCTTTTGTTACTTGTTTTGACTGTAGGCCCTTTAGAATAGGAATTACTGCATTGAGTATAAATGAAGTTCTTGCCAGAAGATTTCCTTAAACTATTTGAAGCACATCTGAAATATATCTGTGAAACTGACTTTTAAATCCTAAGTCACTTGTGTCATTCACTTCAATGCTGAAGCTGAAGAATACATAAGTCTCAAAAGTGTTTGGGATTCTGTGAGACCATAATATATTGCTTCATTTTTATTCTGATTTTTCTTGTTCTGAAATTCAGATTGTTTTTGCTTCATGTGTTTGAGTATTTCCTTGTCACTGCATTATTTGCCTTGACAAGTTTTCTTCCTTTGTGTGCTGACAGTATATTGCCTATTACTGCACTGGCTCTCATAAATTTTCTTAGATATGAGGCCCACAGATCCACTAGTTCATAGGCTTATTTCAAAAGCAGATTTTTTTTTTTTCTGCTGTAGAATAAAACCCAAAGTGGACAGTTTGGGGGATTTTCCTGCTACTTACTTTTTAGCAAATACAGTATCAGTGCTTTCTGAATTTATGTAGTTATGTGGAGTTTTTTTGTCTTGGGGACATACTGGGTTATTGGGGGTCATTTTGTGCTTCCATGTGTTAACTTGGAAGAACTGTTCTAATGTTAAGAGTCTAAAGTAAGTTAATATTTTCTAAGTCAACTGCCTGATTTTAAGCCCTGAAGTTTGAATTGCACTGAAAAAGTAATTGTAAATAGCAATTCTAACCAATGGTAATAAAAGCTGCACATCATGATGATATCGTGATTGATGTCTTAAATATTAAAAAAAATCATCATAGTCCTTAGAGGATCAAAATAGGATCTGTTAGGAATAGAAATATCAGATGCCTGTCAGCCAAAGATTGAGCATACTGTGGTAAATTCCATCAGAGACTACCACAATATTAATTTTCAACTTTCTCTTGTAAAGGGCTGACGTGCCTTTTGCAAATCATACTTAATCTGGAAAACCTTGAATGAGAAATGTAAGGTCTCCAGCAGCAATTCACATGGGATTTCAAAACTGACTCTGCCTCCAGGAGAACCTGGGACTAGATTACCTCTTCATGTATTCACACCTGGATTGTTCTGAGATTTACTCCTTTTTCTTGCTTTGAGAGAGCAGCTCCATGATTTTGTTTCTGCACTTTATGCTTTTGTTTCTACTGTTGGATTGTTGAGCCAATACCAGGCTGTTCTGTTTCCTGCAGGGTTACCTGGTAATCTGACTGGTGTGGCTGCTTGATTAAAGAGAGGGATTTTCCTCTTCTGTTGCCTGTCTTAGAGAGATCCAATACAGGGACCCCATCAACATGTAAAATTGATGGAGTGTTTTAGGAGAAATGCATCTTCTTATTCCCTCCAGACACTGGGTTTTTAGATATCTGGCCTGATTTTCAGAAGTACTGGAATGATATGTAGGTAGTGGTAGAGGAGAAAACTGTACAGCTAATTTGGGTGTTATAAAACATACTCTATGCTGTTTTTTGAACAGAGAAGCTGTTTTTTTCCAAAAACTGCCCAATATACTGTAATATGCTATAAATGGTGTTCATATAACGATGAGAACAGTACTAGTACTGGGGCAACCCTTCTATGGGTTGAGCTCTCAGCTAAAGCTCTTCTACCTTTCCAAAAGCAGATTAACTGTTCTGAAAGTAAATTGCTGTGATTCTGTAAGACAGTTCAGGTCCCCGTCACTTGAACATGTTCTTTTGCACATTCATTGTTTTTTAAAGCAGAAATTATTAACAATCTTGTCCTAAAGTATTTCTTATGTTGTACTAAAACCTGTTTAAGTGGATTTTTTTTCTTTTCTGAAGATTTTGACTTTTGTTCTACGTGAGAAAAACTTTTTCTTCTTTCTGATTGGATTACAGTTTGGTTGGTTGTTTTTTTTTTTTTTTCCCCCCTTAGAAGTTTCCCTTTAAGGAAACTGAAAGTTTAAGTTTTAAAGTTTCCCTTTAAGGAAACTGAACACTAAAACTGTTTCTGAGAGGAAAGTACAATCTCAAATGTACCTAGAGTGCTGTTAACAGCCACATGTTATTATTTAACAAAACTCTTAATTTACCAAGCTGTATGTTTAAAAGTATTCTTTTCCTCACAGTATTCAAAGGTGTCCCAGAACCATAATTCCTCCATTAATTAAAAATAAGCTAGATAATATAAGCATTCTATAAGCCAGCAGTCTAAATATTGCTTTTAAATTGTGCTAAAAGTTTCCCTTTTGCTTTTCCTTTGGAAATTACGTAATGGCTTTTACTTGTGAAATGCAAAGACCATTTTTCTGCTGTGTGCACTCATTAAAATGGTGAATTCTCTGTGTTCTGCAGGCACAACTTCAGGACATGCAGGAGTACTTTGGAGTGAACTGGCAAAAAGCCCTGTGATACCGTGGTGGCAATAACACTGGCTGTCCTCTGGAGATGCTGAAGCTCAGCTTTGTTTTTAACATCTTTCTCAGACCTCCCAACTTGTTCACAAAGGACTTGACACTGATTTGAATTCATATGGAGTTCAATCGTCATGGGTATGGATTTTTTCCTGCCATTACTGACATCTCCATGTTTCCAGCAGTCAGTGATGAAGTCAGTAGTAGGTCTGCTGACATTTGGTCTGTTCTTGGGAGCTCTGAGTGACAGGTATTGTAAACATCCTACACTCTCAGCTGTGGAAACTAAGAAAGCTGGGAGAAGGCTGTTTACTCTCCCTGCCTTGGAAATCATCTGGAGGGCAAGGATGGAGTATTGTGTTGATTGTATTTCTAACAACCTGTATTTCATACTTTACATTATGGTGTCAGTACATGAATTATGTCATTATATCACATCATCAGTGTCTTTGTTCAGACCAAGGTCAGAAGGGTCTTATGATATGCTTTAGCTGCACTTCTGGCAAGAGGGCAACTTAAATAGTAGCAATAATACATTACAATACTGTCATCCTTAAGCAGTGATTAAAACAGACCTATCACACTGTTTGCTTATGGGTGGTCATAAGAAAAAGTTAGTGTACACATCCTCAAGTTGACACATTAATCCAAAACATCCTTAAATGGTTGGCTCTTGTTTTCTAAGATTCACTCAATTCTCTTTTTCTACCCAGAAGAGCTACAAACAAAGGATAGAAGGCAAAAAGGTTCTGGTAACTTCAAATTTCCTTTTTTTTTTTTTTTTTCCCCAAAGAAAATCAGAGGTGTCAACATTAACTCAACTCTAAATTAATTTAATTAAGGATACAAATGTCTTATACCTTATGTTTTCCACTTGATGTTCCCTACCACTTTCTCCCCAGGCTGTATTATACTTTGTCCTGGCAATCTTTCTCTTCCTCCTTGTGTTTCTTTGATTCTGTTTGCTGTTAGCCAAGTAAAACTTCTCAGTTTAAATGTAGAGTAAATTGAAAAAAATAATTTTCCTTTTAAGTCTAATATCCTGCTGGCATGGTCTAAATTCACTTAAAGTGAGTTTTGCAGCTTTTCTTAAGCAAGGACTCTGGCAGAAAGAAAAATGTTCCCCTCTTTTGTCTTTTTCCTTATTTATGGGGAAGGGACACACCTTTTGTGCTCTTTTAGAAATTTTTTCATAATATAGTTGAATTCAAAGATCACCTTCTAGTTTATTTTGCAATAGCATTCTTATGTCTTCAGATCCTGCTCCTTCTGCTTTTTAGATAGGCATTTAAATATAAAATCTTTGAAATAAGGGCTCTTACAAGAGTTTACTTATCAGGGTTTGGAAAGTGATGGGAGTGGAAAGACAACCGGAGAATGGTAAAAATGTGTAATGATTTGAAGTAGTACTTACACAAAATGGACAAAAAAGAATAAAAACTTTTATGCAGAACTAAAAAAAGTCAGTTATTTGAATAGTTATTTTTCAGGCTCTGGCTTGCCTTCCTTTTGGAAGAAGCAATAAGAGGGAAAGCCAGAGTCACAGTGCTGTAGCCAAGGACTAAGTTGATGAGTAAAGAGAAGGCTCATGATTTATATAGTAATTTCCAAGAAAAGCAGAGTTAAGCTCCAGAAATGATCATTTTATGTAGATATTAGCTGTTCAGACTAGTCAGACGATAGGGGGTAGCATTTCCTAATGCACACAGTTCCCTTGGCACAGAGAGATTTCTGAGGGTGATGGAGCACAGTTACATCCTGCTCTGCATGACAATACTGAATGTAAACTGTACTGTCTGAGAAAGGCAACCTCCTAAAGGAGATAACTTCCTGATTTCTGAGATGTGGTTTGTATATTATTTTTATTTCGACATGCTTTGGGTTTGGAATCATTGTTTTGTGTCAATTGATACTTCTCTATATTTAGTATTACTTATTTGTACATTTAACAGTGAAATTCCGTCTTCAGTTTCATTCAGTCAACTCCAACAGTCCCAACTTTGTCATACATTCTTCCTGGCCCACACTTTCCAGCCTTTGTACTGACATTGTTTGTTTAAACTGCAAACTAATTCAGTGGCATGACCCCACTGAAAACTAAATAAGCAAAACAAGCTTTTTTGTGGATCAGCTGAATGATGCCTTACTCCACCTCTGTGCTGTGGCCTGAAATGCTACTGAAAGTGTTAGTTCCTTCGAAAATATCCACTTTCCTGAAGAAGAAAACCAGAGTTTACTTTAAATAGCTTATGTAGTCCTAAAACAAAATAGTGAAATTACTGGATTTTGAATGTTTTTCTATTTTAATTGACATGAAATTATTCTGTTGGTGCTGTCTGAACACAGTTGCAACTGTGGTGCTAAAATAAATTCAGATAAAATTGTTTTAATTAAAATGTTTCATTTTTTGAATACCATTGTACTTCTCTTTAAAAGATTTGTTGGTAAAGTCTAACTAAATTGTGTTGCTAATAGGGAGCAACTTGTAATTTTGCTGTCTCCAGACCTTTAATTGTAAAGGTATCTTCTGATGTACTTGCACTGTACTGAACACTGTATAAATTGCATCATTTATAGATCACAGAGGTTTTTTTTCCTCACAGGTACCACCTCCCAAGTTAAAGGCAAATGTTATGTCCTTTTCTCTTGTTCATCTCAGACTTCAATGATTTGCAGATTCTTTCCAGTCTATCAATTACATATAGAGTTTTTCCATTGTGAAAAAAAAATGTAGCAGGGCTGTTTCAAAAGTCTGTTGCCAGTAATGAGCTTTGGGCTGGGTCCATGGAGAGGTAATTTGGATAGCTGCCACTGGAAGTCATCTCTGGGAAACTGCTGATTGTAGGCATGGCCTTTTTTTCTTGAAGGGTGGTTCTGCCCCATGCAAAAATGACTTGTTCCAAGTGATTCTTGCCACCACCCTGAACAATATTATTCTTGCATGTTACTCTCAACATGGTAATGTAGGGAGTGACTGTGGGAAGAAAGAATGTGTTGGAGTACTCAGGCAGAGCTGTTGCTTGTATGGAGATTGTAACCTGAACTTGAGGTTTGCAAGCGAAATATTAGAAAAACATTGTATTAAAAGTTTCAGAGAGCTGCTGGTGAGGGAATTGAGAGGTGAAAGGGGACAAGAGGTCAGTGAATTGTCATCCAAAGGGTGAAAAGTAATATATTGTTGATTTTAAGTGTGAACACTTCCTTGATGATGCAGTGAAAGAAAGCAGCAATTTCCTTTAATGCTTATAACAAAAGTCAAATTCTGTTTTATGCAGTAAATCTCACTGTCACTGATTCTAATTCAGTCCAGGAGAATTTAAAAGTCTGTGACAAGCTATTCTACTTTGAAGAACTATACTGAAATTGAAAAAGGAAAAAACATTTGCTTTGAATGAAGAAGGAGAAGAAAACCGCATTATGTGGACTTCTGTCATAATTGCCCCTGAAATGAGAGATGGAGTTCTAGATCTGAGTTTTCTCTGTGCTGTGATTGAGATAAAAACATGTAAAAGCAACTGTCCTTCTGCAAAATGCAAACAGGTGTGGAACATCTGCAGTTCAAATATTCATTCATATGCAAACAAATGTTTTTACAGCTTAAAAATACATTAACTTAAAATCTGATCAAATGTTTTATTTGATTCAGGTTTTATTCAAAATCAGGTTCTGTTTTTAAAAAAGTCTTTTTATGTAAACTGATTCTCATAAAAAGCATGTTTAATTAAATAGAATGTGCAAGATGAAGTTTCTGTTACTGTTTTGTGAAGCTTTTGGTTCTTGTCAGCTGTGGGCTTCATCCAAGACCTACTTAGCTACAGTTGAACTTTTGTGTGCTTGTTTTTGACCCTTGATTTTAAGGATGTTAACGTGAATTAAATGGAAATATGCTTTTGTAGCAAACACTTGATAGAAAAAGCAAACTTCAGCTAAGCAGTGCAGTCTGTAACTACAAATCTGAGGACGTGCTTATTTTACATATGGTGTAGTATGATAGCTAAATTACACCTTATTTAACTCTTCAAAAAGTAGAAAAGTGAGGCTGTGTTGCGTAAGCCTTATGTTTGCAATGCTGACTCTACAAGAGGATTCAGTTTTGTTCCTGCTTAAGTTAATAGGGGGTTTTTGTTTGCTGCCTTGGTGCTGTTATGAAAGTGTTAAAATAATACTTCAGAGAGCTGAGCTCTAATCCTGGTTTCTGGTTTCTCCATTGTCAAAAGATGACACTTCCTCTGTAAAGGCAGAACCCTCTGTTGTTCATCAGTCTCATTGCAATAAAGCACATTTTCCAAAATCATGCCATCACAAGCTGGTTTGTCTCATTGTGTTCCAGCATTTCCCTGTGATTTAAATTGCACAGCTCCCTCGTATTGTCTGGGGGAGCAGCGAGGATGTGCTTGTTACAGACCTAACTCAGGGTTATTGTAAAGGCTGCTTGAGAGCTGCTCCTTTTGCTTCTGTTGTGATGCTGTCCTCCCGTGGATGACAGGAGGGCATTCAGAACTTTGAGTGGTTTTAAGTGTCTGCTTGTAGGGCAGCCCACAGTTTGTACACATGTATCTGGCTGGCTCAGGTATTGAGATCTGCTCAGCTATGGCAGCATGGAAATTGGCTCCACACCAGCCTCACCCCACCTTGAGACCCTGAGTATATTTTTGGGCTATGGGAGGGTCCAGCTGACTTTGTTTCATTATTTAGTTTAGGAGAAATACACTGAGTGTTGTCACCAACCAAGGATTTCTGGGCTTTCCATCATTTGAAGGCTGCATTTCTCCAGTTGTTTCTGTATAGCCTAGAGCATCTGTTGGCTCAGGTGTTCTGAAAAACTGCTGCTAAAATAACTCAGCTCTGGTGGGCAAGGAATAGGTTGATGTTGACAAATGAAATAATTTCAGGATCTATGAAATTTATGTTCCATTCCTTGGCTAGAAATAGATGGCTCTGTATAGCTGTGAGCTTTGTAAATAGCTGAACTTTGGGCAACTTGCTGAACTTGCAAAGTTGTTGAAGGGTGTTGGGACGCCACTAGATTTTATGCTTAGTTCAGAAAGTACAGATGAAATATGCACAATGGTAAATTTTTTTCTTGTATGTGAGCATACTCACTGCATAGATATTAATGGAGCTGCTAATTAAGATCTTGCAGCTTGACTATGAGCAATTTAATGTGAAATATTTAAAAGATATGTAGGTGTGGCAGTTAGAGACGTGGTTTAGTAATGGACTTGGCGGCATTTATGGTTGGACTTGATGATATGAATGTTCCTTTCTAACCTAAATAATTCAATGATCCTATGATTCTAATTGATGAAAAGCTTCAATATGCTTTTGCTGCCTGCATGGAAGAGCAGATCATATCTAAATTGAAATAGATCATGTTTTACTGCCTTGGGGTAATTGTGTGTAGCTTTTGAAATCAGAAGTGACAAACGCGGTAGTCTCCATTGCCACTCAGAGCGGGTGTGTGTCACAGTGCATAGATTTGCAAAAGCAGGAGTGACCAAACCTGTCTGTTTTTCACTGAAGTCCTAACACTCATGAAAAGTCCCACAGCAACTCCTGTGCATGGCTAGAAGTCTGTCATGTTCACTGCTGAGGAGCCTGGCCCTTCTGATGACCATTGCAGTGCCTCCCCTCTGATCCCAGGAAAGGGCTCTCCAGAGGATGTTTATTATCTACCTTGCCTGTTGAAAGCCAGAAGTATCAGCTGCCTTTTGTTACCAGCCTTGCTGAAGTTTGCATGCTCTAAAAGTCTTAGCAGGTAACCAGACTGGGGGCAGCTTGGTGACTGTACCTTGAGAGACAAGCTCTACTGCTAACACAGATCTATTTTCTGATAATTCCAGTGGCAAATATTACTCTGACAGTATATTTTCACCTACACTTAAAGGTTTTTCCTCTCCTGCGAGGGCTGGGGGAGTGTGTTAGGCCAAATGCTCTTCAGTGAGACTTTACTGTCCTTTAGTTTGGAGATTTGATTGGAGCTGTGTGAACTTGCCATGACACATGGCTTAGGATAGGAGAGAAGCAGGACTGAAACTCCGAGAACAAAAGCAGTTGGATTGAAAATACCTGGTAAGATTTTTCTGTGAACTGCTAAGCTTTTCCAAGTGGGGGAGAAAAAAGATCAAAAATAAAGACTATTAAAGACAAATTGATGTCTGAACTGTCAGTTCAGGAAACTCCAGAGACAAACTGAATGGAAAGTTTTCCCCTAAGGCCCCCTTGGAATTTCTAAAGACAAATCTAAATGGAGAACAGCATGGATTTATGTCTTTGTCTACAGGAACAGAATAATTATTGGCAGCCAGAAAAGAAACTCCAGGTTCTTGGCAGAAAAAGAAAGAGGTCCAGCTCAGAGACTTGAACTGAGTTGATTTAAGGTCTTACAGGGACAAGTGTAAGTTTTTTATATGTACAATAGAACAAATTTGTGAAAATGCGGAGGTGGGAGATGAAGAATGTTGCTTAGTGCTTGAAAATATACCTGGACTTAGTTTGATTTGACTATTTGCAAGCTCAAATTATATTTGAATGTATGCCAAATGCACTGTTTACAGTAAACAAGGTAATTACCTATAAAGGAATATAATATATTCCCACTTCTGATTGTGGTCTGCAACTTAAAAACAAGACTAATCTTGAGTATCTTAACAAAAATGACATTTCTAAGTCACACTTTAATCTGAAATGAGAGGAAAGATACTTGATGCTTTCATCATCTCCCAGTCTGAGCATTCTGAAATACATATGTGGATTTTAGGTGCACAAAAGTTCACAATGATTTCTTGATTGCTGTGGGGAGTAGTTTTGGGTTTGGGTTTTTTTGGGTGCATTTTTTTATGTTTTGGTGTTTGTTTGTGTGTGTTTTGTGGTTTTTTCCTTTTTTAGTAGATCGTACTGTGCTTTGATCTCTTTGATGTTGTGGAATCATCTAAAGCAGCATTAGGCTGGTTTTACTCCCTTCCTTTCTCTCTAGTCTGTATTTGTACCTAGTGAAGCAGGAAAAGTAAGGATTTTGCTTCTGTCCATTTGAGTGACGATTCCTGTGCTGTGCAAAGATTTTTGGTGAGGCCTTTGCAGGCTTTTGTGGATGGTAGTAAACCAGCAATTAGTTCTTTAGGATGTGAGAGAGTCATGGACTGTGTGCTCTGAGGCTTGTACAGAGCAAGAGTCTTAGCAGGACACTGGCAGTAGACTGGGTTCTGCTTCCTCAAAGACTTCCCCTCTGATTCTTCCCCTTGATTTTTCAAGGAGGAACATCCTTGCTGATGCTGAGAGACCTGTGGAGGTCAATATTCAGCAGACAGGGCTATACCCTTCTGATATTGTGCCTTCAAACTTTGCCCTCCTCCAGAGCAGTATTTTGGAGGTAGCTCTGCAGCATCTGTAAGGTTCATCCAGTTCTGTGGTGTAGGACAGGAGGTGGCCATGTCCCTGCTGGTCCCTTGGGTGGCTGGAGCGAAGGGCCCAGAGGCAGGGCTGTTAGAACAGAGCAGAAAATAATTTTAATAACATGGGTCTACAGTTGGGGATTTTTTTTTGTCACTGGAGGCTGCAGGACCGACAGAGGCAGGGGCTGCCTCTGCTGCCTCTGGAATGTTAAAAAATAGAAATAATAAACCAGTCTTCAGCACTGCTACTGGTTTGGTAGGATGCAAATTTGCTATTTGCCCTCAGCACTATCCTCCATCCAGCTGAAAAGCATCCCTGCCCGTGGAATTAAAAGAAATAAAATTGCTTCCTCAATTTTTATGGGACCTGTTGTCTCAAGGTACAAACAGGCACAGCCAGCCAACCTCCCCTGCCATCACCCAGCTACCACTCAACCTTCACCTGCCAAGGGACTCCTCCTTCGGCTCAGATATGTGATGTGACTGCCTTACACTGCCTTGAGGAGAAACTGGGAATAATTGGAAGTAATGATCTAGTAATAAAGGTCGGGTTTTAATGAGCGGGGACATGGCCTAGCTTAATAACTCCTGTTTTCTGTTTTGGGACAAGAAAAGTGATTTCCCTGATTTGCTTCAAGCTTTGCTTCAAGCTCTGCTTTGTCTCCTTGCTTGTTTAGGATTTAGGCAATAGATAGTTAAGGCTGTCTGATTTTTTTTCTTTTTTGTAGCTAGCTGGTCTGTGAATTATAGCAGATTCAGCCTATTTTTGGAGAGTTTTGAGGCAGAGATGCTTACAACAGCTTGCAGAAACGACAGGACTTGCCTTTGTAAAATTCTCCTCGATGTGCCAGCATCTGTGTACCTCAGTCTTGCTGCCATTTGGTCTGTAGATTTCAGGAACTTCTTTTTTGCCGGTCGTGTCCCTGTTTCTGGAGGTAGGGAGAGGTAAGGCCTTCAAGCCTGGTGAAAGCACAAAACTTGTTTGTGTTTTCAGATGAAGCTCCTGCTGCAAGCTGCACAGCTGACAGGGGCCAGTGATGGTCACACATACATCTTGCTAGCTCTTTTCAATTTATTTTTGTCACCCCACGAGTACTGCCTTCTCTGTCCCACTATATTCTAGAAGAATTCTTTGAGGAAAGGCAGCAAAGGACAAGATGATAGCATTATACTCTCTGATATGCCTTTCTAAGAATGCTATGAGATTCCAAATCATTCCTTCAGTGTAGGAAAGAGAAATGTTTTACTTGAGGAAAAGTGGTGGACAACTCTAAAGCCTGGAGCTTTCAAGGACAGTTTGTTTGCCGCTTTCATTTTGCTGAAATTGAAGATAAATTTTTCTATCAAAATTTCTATATATAATTGGGCAATACAGACAGAGTGCTGGGGAGCTGTGGATGCCTTCACTTTTTACACTTCTTATAAGAAAAGATCAGGCTTGTTAATTTATGTTAGAAGAAAGCACCATGTGCTGAGTGCTGTCTGCTGTCTGTCACTGCAGTCAGTATTTCATTCATCTGCCCAAGCTTTCTGTCTGCAACCAACTCAGTTGAGCAATGTGGTTGTGTTGATTTCTGCCTGCAACACAGAGGGTTTCAGATAGAGACTATGCTATGTAAAATCTAATCATCTTTATCATATGAATGGGGGCAGAGGTGGGGAATGCAGAGATGCAATTTTGTGTGTGTCCCTCATGTCTGCTAGCACACAGCTTCTGTGGCAGCCCCTCGGAAAGTACATGGTCTTAGCACTTAGCACTTAGCACTCTGGTCTTCATGCATTTTACAGTGTAAGTACTGATTTTTTTTATTGTAACATTATTGTGGTGGGGTTTTTTTGTTCGTTTTGTTAGGGGGGTTTTCTCGGGGTTTTTTTTTGTTTCTTTTTTTTAAATTTCTCTCAGGTGCTTCAAGCTTTTGCTCAGAATCAAACTCTTCTGGTGAATGCTGCACTTTAGGCCTTCACACCTGAATATGAACTTATCGAGGGAGTGAACAGCTCTGCTTGATCTGTGAGCTTGAGACACTTGTAAGTAAGGGGGTAGTTAGAAATCAGAAGATTGACCTTGTGCTATGTTAAAGCAATTGTAGGACCAATAAAATGAGCATTCACAAGTCAAGAAAATCTGGAATTGCAAAATGCTTGCTGTATCAACCCAGACACAGCTTGGCAATAATTGCTGTATGAGATCTAAATTAAGCAATGACGCTTCTGTGGTGGCAACTGCTAGGAAAGACTTTGCAATATACATCAGCTCCTCCAGGACCCAAATGCACTTTCATATTCAAGGGGGAGTTGTCAGCATTCAGATCCTCACAAACAAGCTACTGAGGCCCTAAATCAGCAAAATACTTTTAAGCATATCCTTAAGCACTTTGTTGTCGATGAAGGGGAGACATAAGCTCTTCCTTATTTGTGCTGAACCAGGGAGCTGGGAGGCTCCTTGAGTATCCTTTAAAACACTTAAACACTAGCTGTGCCCTGAAATGCAGAGCCTGAGATGCTGCTGCCTTGCCCTCACTCAAGCTGAACTTGTCCTCTGTGAATATGCTCCCTAGCCTTCAAGTAACCATTGCCTTGCATCTAATTCTTTGTGGGAATTTTGCCTATCCCGAATGCTTATCTTTTTGGAGGAATAGGCATAATGCTGTATTTAGCTTTAACTGAAGCACTTTTGATAACTGTCCATCTTATTCAAATACTGCTGAGCATGGGATTATTAAATAATCTGAAAGACAAATGGAGGATGAAGCCAGGAGGGGAACTGACTTTGTCTTTTATGTGTTTGCATCCATATCATAACCAGCTATTGGTAGATACTTCATCCCTATCAGCACAGCTAGCATTTTGGAGTTCACCACAGGAGGCAGAAAAACAGAGAAAAGAACCCCCCATCCCCTCACCAAAGCAGCAGGCAATCACAGCTGTTCTCAAGGAGAAGGTTTGTGTCAGCAGATCTTATACAGCTATGCTCAGAAAGTTTGTGTCAGCAGCCATAAAAGCTGGCCCATCAGCATTTCTGTTTTATTCCATACACAAAATGCATATTACTGAACAATTATGCCAAAGGCAGGGAATATTTCATGACAGCACAACATGGAAGTAGCATCTCCCTGTGGGAGCAATCATGTCATGTGCCACAGGAGTCTGTGTGGGTTTAGATGCAAATCCTGGTTGTGGGTACTTGCTGTAAGATTGCATAGGGAACCAAGTCATTTGGTGTTACATCTTGACCAAGGTCGATCTTGGCCTGATCCAAAGTTCATGGAAAGTAGTGAATTGCTTGTAATTCTATTAAGCTTTCAAACACGCTCCCCAAAAGCATAAAGGAAACTTGGTGGTGTTTAGATTTTTGGCCTCTGAAGTCTTCAGAGAACACATAAAACACACAGTGATTCTGGTGTGCAGTTCAATCTAGTTGTTGTAAAGGGTAGAATGGAGAACTAGAGTGAATTTTGAATAAAAATTGATTTACTGCTTTAATATATGTTTATTGCTCTATCTCAACAACCATTTAACTGTGTTTTGATTTTCTCCTTTAAGAAAGATGGTTTTATTCCTCTTTTGTTGAAAGTCACAGTTCAGAACAATTATTTTATTTAAAACTTTGGTGGAGAAACAGAATTGGATTTCAATTTCACTTTTTATTGAATGAACCCTGCTTTTCTCTCCTGTGAATAGGCAACAACTTGCTGCACAGTCCTCATCTGTGCTTATGGTAAGGACAAGTTTTATAAGAAACAAACCAAAGAAACCAAAGCAAAACATCTTGCTTAAAGTAGTTAAGGAAGCAGAAGGGAAGCATGAAAGTCTACAGTCATTGTGGATTTGGCATCTATCCATGTACAGGAGCTTGACTAATTACTTGCACGAGTCTCCAAGTCTGATTTCTGATAATACAGACCTCCTTGGACATGGGGATTCTGATGATCCAAATCAGTGTGGAAATCACTGTGATGCTGAGATCTGCCTTGCCTATTTGTTGGTTGTTACCAGTTTGCTGCTGGAGGTAACTGCTGCCAACTCCTCAGCCAGCAGAGCAGATTTTATGAGGCACCCATTTCTTTTAAGCAGCCTTCAATAGTATTTATGATAGATCTGGATACCTGTGTGAGGCAGTGAAGGGAATGTAAGGATTAGGTGTGCTGAGAAGTGTGCAACCAAGCCACTGGTGCCAGGTGATAATCTCCAGCCAGGATGGGTGGGGGTGTCACTATAACAACTTTAAAAAAAAAACAAAAAACAAAACAAAACTAACCCCAAAAAACCAAAACCACAACCACA
>VZRZ01005515.1:35265-59835 GCA_013398175.1 Climacteris rufus | reverse complement strand
AACACAAAAAAAAAAAAAAAAAACCAAAAAAAAAAACCAAACCAAAAAAAAAACCACCAAAAAAAACCCAAAAAAACCCCACCACCAACAGGAACAGCAAAGTCTTTTACGAAGTCATCTGACCACAGCTGAAGCCAGACTTAAAGACACTGTCTACATAAAAGCTAACATCAATTTTAACAAAACAATACCAAAGGGTGCAAAGTAGAAGAAATGTTTTCATGCAGTTGCAGTTTCTCTTTTCCTCTTTCTCTTTTCTTCTTTCTCTTTTCTTCTTTCTCTTTTCTTCTTTCTCTTTTCCTCTTTCTCTTTTCCTTTCTCTTTTCCTTTCTCTTTTCCTTTCTCTTTTCCTTTCTCTTTTCCATATGTGGTATTTTCTGGTTTCTCTATGGACCTTCTTGTAATATGGTATTCAGTCAAAACAAAGAAATGAATACAACAGATTCTATTGTGTTGTGTTTATGAGAGAATGACCCAATTATTAATTTGTAGCCATATATGCAGGCACAATCTTGTTCTTCTCAGAAAATGAAAACAAATGCCTTGACGACTAACTGTGGGTGTTTCTGTAAAAGGTAAAGAATAGTTCTTTAGGATATCATGCCATCTTAAATATCTCCCTACCACTTAGGAACTGAGTCATGTCCAGTGATAATTTGTTTTCTCAAAACCTCCCCTACAGTACTACTTTGATGGCTCTGATGTGAGGATACCATATGCCTTCTGTCATGTAGGTTCAGAGTCCTGCACTGGCCAAAAACATTGGTAGGTACATCACAGTGTTTCCATTATCTTCCTCATCTGACTGCACACCTTCCTGCAAGTTATCTAGAAGCTAAGATGTCCTCTCTCCTTTGGTTAATGGTGTCCATGAAGTGGGTGAAACTAGAGAAGAGAAACTCTTGAGAATTTTTAATCCTGTAATATTTAAACAAGTCAAATAATTTTAGTGACTCGATAAAAGATAAGGGGCACCAACTGTTTTTCTTTGAGAAACCCCTCTAACTGCCTAGGAGAGAGGAAAGGAAGGGATCAAGCTAATTCACTTATAAAGCAGTGAGTTTCTTCTCTGTCCAGCCAATTTTAGTGTCTTCAAAAACACTTTTTTCCTAATACACAGCTTGAACTGATTTTATTTTTTGTTTCAGCTTCAGCCCTTGACACTAATGAAACTAAACCCAGTGGAAATATTTCTCTTCCTTTCAATCATTTTTTTTCTTGTGAATATTTATATAGAGCTTATTTAGCTCTTTCCTTTAATTCTTTTCCCTTTAGGCCAAATAAATTTAGTTCTTGTTATCTTACTTTCAAATTGTATTTTTAAATAACAAAGCAGTGTTAAGTATAGTTTGTCAGACAACATAATGCATCTGAGATTTCACAATAATTTCAGAGTTAGTTTTTAGAAGACAATAGTGTCCGTTTTACTAAGACCAGCAATACAATTATTAATTAGTCCCTTGTCAGAAATTTTTGAACATTTGAAATAATAACTGTCTTTTGAAAGTAATTTACTGTGTGTTGCTGGCATATAAAAGCCTATTGTCAGACTTTACATAAATTCTTCATCCTGTTTTAACACTAATTGCAATGACTACTTGAGTGTTTAATTTTTAAACACTGAATTAGTTTTTCTTTTGCTTGTTAAAACACTGTGAAATAGCTTGGAAAATTTTGTGACATTTGACATTGGATTTCATAATACCTGATGGAAGGTGTTGCATGTTTCCTCACATCCTGCTTTGGCAATGTTAATTCTGTTCTTTCCTTAGCAAGTGGGGCTGGGAAGAAGTCCAGGCTTATCCATCTATTCCTGAGGGAACTGGAAGATCCAGGGGATTATGGGATTCAGAGATTCTTAACTTCTAAAGCATTTGTTTGAATTGCTTGTAGCTGAAAAGTTTAATATACTAAATATATTTGCAAAGCCTCTTACATACAATTTGTACACCAAATGGATGCAGGACTTGAAAGAATACTAAGTAAGTTTGCTGATAATACAGAATTGGGAGGAACTGTTGACTCAAAGGCAGGGAAGCCCTGCAGGGAGACCTTGATAAATTAGAGAAGTGGGCAGTCACCAACCGTGTGAAGTTTAACATCTGCTCTTGGGATGGGGCGACCCTGGATGTGCTTTGTGCTGAGGAGCAAGCCACCAGAGAGCAGTGCCAAGGAAAGGGACCTGGGGGTCCTGGTCGGCAGAAAGTTGAACGGAAGCCTGTAGCAGCACGCTTGGCAGAAGCTGCTGCTTTTGAGCTTCAGGTTTTGGTGGGAAGAAAGCCCAGGCAAAACCCTCAGCCTTCTTCTTCCAATATCTGAACTCTCTGCCTGAGCTGTGGTAAAATCCCATATTGCCTTTGTGTTATCTGTACCCATATCTCAGGTCCCATATATGGCTATGCCCTGGAAAGCTCTTCTCCACTGGTCACTTTGAACTGTGCTGTTCCCCATTGGGTGTTTCCTGGTCCCTTCTCCCTTTAAAAGAGCCCTGCAGGGCTTCTTCTGGGCTCTTTCTTCTGATTTACTCAGCCATCTGGATAATTCTGGACTCTCACAAAGCAACACTGGACTCACAATAAACAGCTAATATCCCAAGGAAGAGCCCTCTGTCTGAGTCTTTTATTCTCTCCAGTGCTAGTACACTACGCCTAGGGAAACTCATCCTAGAGGAGCCAGCAGAAACAGGTTATCTGCAGTAGCTGGGACTCTGTCCTTTGGGAGAGTTATACAGCTCATCCCGGCAGGGATCACGCTCGCATAAAAGCGCTGTTGTTACTTTGAGAGCATTCCCTCAGCGCCTTACGAGTCAGCAGTGCCCTGGCAGCCAGGAGGGCCAACCCTGTCTGGGGGGGCATCAGGCACAGCATTGCCAGCCGGGAAAGAAAGGGGATTGTCCCGCTCTGCTCTGCACCGGGGCAGCCTCACCTCGAGTGCTGGGGGCAGTTTTGGGCACAATAGAAGAATGATATGAAGCTACTAGAGAGGGTCCATAGGAGGGCAACAAAGGTGGGGAAGGACCTTGAGGGAAAGCTGTGCAACAAGTCACTGAGTTCACTTGTACTGTTCAGCCTGGAGAAGACTGAGGGGGGACCTCATTGCAGTCTGCAACTTCCTCGTGAGCGGAAGAGGAGGCGAAGGCACTGATCTCTTCTCTGTGGTGAGCAGTGACAGGACCTGAGGGAATGGCCTGAAGCTGTGTCAAGGGAGGGAGGTTTAGGATGGATATCAGAAAAAGGTTCTCCACCCAGAGGGTGGTTGGGCACTGGAACAGGCTCCTCAGGGGAGTGGTCACAGCACCAAGCCTGACAGAGTTCAAGAAGCATTTGGACAATGCTCTCAGGCACATGGTGTGACTCTTGGGGATGGGCTGCACAGGGCCAGGAATTGGACTTTGATGATCCTGGTGGGTCCCTTCCAACTCAGGATATTCTATGACTCTATAAAATGTATCCTGCAGTGAGTTTTTTGGTGGACATTCTCTCCTGAAAAAGCTGTATAGCAGTAAATGAAGATGTAATAACTGGAATTTGACAGAAATTATCTCTTAGCTCAATAATACATTGCCACCTATTTGATTTGTTCACTATAATTTTTACATACAGTATTGCTAAGTCACTACCTGGTAGTGTATATAGATCTTCTGTTTAGCTCAGATTTGTAGATATTATGTTGAAATTAAAAGTGGAAGTGATCAAGATTGGAGGTTTATCACTGCTGCCTCACTGAGATCTTGACTACCACTGGTTAAAGCTCGAAGTGCACTTCAAGGCAGAGTTACTGAGAAGTCTGCAACATGACTAAAAATATTCTGAAGATGGATCTTTTTAATGGCTTGACCAATAATTTGAGCTTTGCAAACTCATTCCTTTAGCTGCAAGCACTGGGTATTTTAAAGCAGGCTCATAATGACTGATGGAAGTTTACCTTTTCCAGGTGACAGTCTAAACACATTGCCAATATACCTAGTTTAAATTTACTAAGAAAGTAAGCAATAAAATAAAGTCTACAGAGGTATATAAAATGAGGGTTGCTTGGATTTACTGACAATAGATGCATGATGAGTATTATTAAGAGGCAATTTATGCTGACTTTCTAATAACTCTCTTCTAAAATATGTATTTCAGGCAGTTCTGTCAGCTTTATCCTTACCTTTTAATTTTCGTCTAAATATTTTTATCTGATGCGATTGTTACCTTTGGGGATTATAGAATGCATAAATTTCTTAAGATGAGAGAGTTTCTGTGATTCATTTTTCTTGGGCTCTGTTGGTTAAGATAAAACTCCTTATCAGTGTCTGTAGTGTTTTTTACACTGAATTCTTCTCCTAAATCTTCAGTTTGATTTAAAACTACTTATAGCATAGAAAAAGTTTCCTTTCTGTATGAGTGCAGGATGTCTGTGTACTGGTGTGGATATAGGAAGCCTTATTCTTTTCATAGGTGGAAAGAAACAGAGTTTGAATTTCCTTAATTTTGTTTGTATTCAAACTAAGTTCAGCCTGGGATCATGTTGAAGGAAGCTAGAAACTGAAGTTTTCTGGGAAAACTTCCTGCCCTAAAACTGAATGTATATTGTTTTATCTAAATTTTCAAATGCAAGTGATTTAAGCCTCATGTCTAAAATAAGTATTAACAATGTCCATCCTACCTATGACATAAACGTGTCTTGCTTGTCCAGCCCTCAATCTCCCTGACTGCTTGCTTCTGGTTCAAAAGGGCACTGGTAGCTCATTACTTCAGCGTCACAGCTGAAGTAGGTCAGCCCTGTGTAGACATAACTACACTGAAGACTGCCTCTAATCTCTAGAGAGACCTTATAGAAGAAAAAATTAGAAGACTAAATTTTACTATTTCTTGGAAGTGGGTGGATGCAAATTGATACAGATTCTGGTTTAATTTCTTCTAAATTACTTTGACTTTCCAGTACTAGACTACAGAAACAACAAGAATCTCTGGCTGGGTTCAGTTCAGATCCTCAAGCACAATTATTTACTACATATCCTAACTAGCCTCCAGCTGCTGCTCCAGAAGATTCTGTTAAATCCTGTGTCCTACCTACCAGCCTTGCCTGGGTGTTCTGGTTACAATGGTGCCTGTTGTAGATCAAGCTGAATCAATCTCCAGGGTCTTTTGACTATGTCTGCCTTGACTTCACAGGTAGTTCACACCCCTAGCTCTCAGGTAGACATGATTAGGTGTCCAGTGCTAGCCAAGATTCCCTTGTGCTGTCCTCCTGGTTCCTAGTTACTGTTCCAGAAAGAGACTGGTCTCACAGAAGCCTCATGTCATCTGCAAGCTCTGTCTGGACTTCAGAGTATCTCAGAATTACTAGGCATGGTTTCATCTAGAAGCTAGTGCTCTGTTACCAAACAACCGCAGCTGTCCTGTTGTCCTTGTGAAGAAAAGTCATAGAGGTGAATTGATAGCAGCCTGTTCCACCTTGAAACTGCATGGTACTAAGGGATGGGATTAATTTCACCTGACTTCAGAGAGCAAACTCTTAGCTGTTGCACTTGGACACGAAAGAAAGACACAGACACGCGTTGGAGAGAGAAGAGCCAAGACTGCCCTGCACTGGGTCCGGACTTCATTTATATGTCCTCTTAGAAACCACCGTGGATTGGAGGGAGAAACTGCCCCCCTCAATCACACTGGTCAAAGGAGAAGTCAATCAAATATCTCCGCCCAGGAGAAAGGAATGCAAACAATAGAACACAGTTAGAAAAACATGGCTGTGTTTACAGAAAGTGCGTGAGAAACTGTTACAGAAGAATGGAAACATCGAAGAACTGCAAAACTCAGGGCAACACTTACCTAGCCTACAGAAGGAGTCTAGATAACTAGCTTGGTAATATAAACACCTTAAAAGGGTTCTGTGATGAGGAGCTGCCTGAGCTGAGTGAGATGATGGTGCCTATTCCTTCCTCCTGCTGAAGAGCAAACCTGGGTGGCTAATTTGAACTGTAGCCATGGAGTGTGTGCCTCCATGGTCTGCTAAAGAAACCATGAGACTGCAGGTGTGCACTAAGGCACAGCCAGGCACAGGAACTCAAGTGTCCAGGGTGCTTTTTGTGTTGGTGTGTTAGGCACTGCACTGCAGTAAGTGTCCTGGCACTTCCTGTGGGACAGCGGAGGGGACGAGGTGAAGCAGGTCGTGCTCATGGCCACTTGGGAGAAGACTCCTAGCAGGTAGATAGGTAAGGCTTTAAGACATTTCCATTGAAGGTGTGAAGGTATCTGTGCAGGCATACCCAGGTTTGAATCCATGCCTGAGGAATCCACCATATGAGCAGGACTACAGCCCACTAAACTATCCCCACCCTGTTTCAAAACACCCATTAATGAGCTTGATGACTATGTGAAGCCATTTTATGTGAAATTCAATGTGGACTAGTTGCTTAAATATTTACCCAGATTCTCAGGGGAGGTTATGGCATATGCTAAGTTCCACATTGCTGCTGCTACACTACAGTACTATTTACACACATTACCTTAATAAGGTTAATTGAAACTTTACTAGGATGGTTGCATTAAGTCTACGATGTAGACATAGTTCCTGTACAGGGAACTGCCTGTAGTTCCTGAGCAATCTTCAGAGGCAAGTGAAGGCACCTTTTCCCTTTTGTAGCAGGCAGAAGTTTGCTGGGGAAAGTCCTGTGTTGCTGGCCCTGGGCTGACTAACCAAGTGTGTGGCTGCACAGGGCCTCTCTTGAGAAGTTCTTCTTTCCCATGCAAACTATGAAAAACAATAGGATAACACTTGGACACCTGCTGTTTTTCCTGATCTGTTTTGATTCAACACAGAGTGTGTTTTGGAATTGGGTGTTGTGGCGCTTCAGCCAATCACCTCGGGGGGTGGTTGACCGCTGTCCAATCACCTGATGGGTTCTCACCATATATAAAGGGGAATACAACAATAAATGCGGCTTCTGCCACTTCTGCTGCTTCACTGCACTGGCTCGTGTCCTCCATTCCGAGTAATACAGCCAGACAAGTGTACAAGATTGTTGCCTGTGAGTACGTTGCAAACTTCACAGTTGTACGATGATCTAAAAGCTGACTCCTTTTTTGTTCTCTTTGTCATCCTGTCATCCTACTATAGATCTATATATATATACCCACACATGCACAGCCACACAGATACATATGCACACACACAGTAATGGCGAATGTGGGTGGCTGTTCTCATGGTTGTATTTGGAAAGCTAAAACTAGGCTTTTGATGTTAAAAATGGAGTGCCATGCCCAGAACAGTGGTTCAGCTTTGCCTCCTCCCCCTGTTTTCTGGGTAACCATAGCTACTGCACTTTCCTTAGCAAGAACAAATTTGTGAGAGATTCCTTCTTGCAGAATTACTGATGTAATTACTTTACGAATACCAGCAGAAAGCTTCTGTAATAGAAGTCCAGTTTCTCCTACTGGCATCAGGCTGTTTCCTGGCATACCTGCTCAAGCCGTGAGCAAAACCTGTCCCCAGTTTGCTCAATCCCACGCCTGTCACCCCTTTAACTGGTTTTGGTTGACAGGAGCACCTGACACCACCTGTTCCTGATCTAAAGAAAATAACTGTTGGTTCTGCTTCTGCTGAGGATGTTGATATTCAGCCATAAATCTTAATAGATTGATTATCCTGAATTGTTTTCACCAGCTACTGGAGATGCAAGTACAAAAAAGTACAAGCCCCTTCATAAAAAGCATGCAAGGATTTCAGGCCTCCTGCAGACAAGGCAAGCCAGCGGGGAGAATAAATCATCACAGGCACTGTGGTACTGATGATTTGTATTCTTGTAGCACCTATCCCTTTGTCCTGAACAGACACAAAATAAAAGGTATTCCCCTGCCCCAAATGATGGATAATCTTGGCACAAGAGAAGGAAAATAGCAGATGGGTATAGATGCATCAGGGAATACAGTCAGCCTGGGTCAGGATGATGCCAATCAGCTTAGCAACTGTCTAACTTCAGTTGAATTTTTGAAGCTTTCTGACTTTGGAACATTTCAATACGGAGATACAACACAAACACTTGTGCTGTCATAAAAAAAAAGGAAGACCATTTTGTTACATTTCTAATGTGTAAGGAAAGGCTAGATCTTTTTTATTTTTTTAGTGATACCTGTTTGCAATGTGGTTCTTGTGTGCATAACTCACTGCTATGATTGCCGTGACCCACCTCCAAACCAATGCACTGCCACAAAAGTCAAACCTAGGCAAAGAGGCCTTAGTGTAGGAGCTTACAGCCTTGCTACTGATGTGTACTCCCATTTCAGTGAGACAGAGAGCCTCAGCTAACTAACTAGCCATCATTTCTCTATTCAGCAATGGGGCAAGTCCTTTTTAGGCTTCCTAAGTTGTGTTGATTAGGTTGTCATTGACTACGGTATACCTTGGATTCTCCTGGACATCTCAGATGTTGCCAGACACTGAAGATTAGGCAACTGACTCGCAGCCCTCCTCCCCACTCTCTAACACTGAAGATGTCTGATCAGAGCCTGCGAGCATGGTGTACAATCTTCATTTGGGTAACCTCAAGTGTTGGTGTAAGAGTAACAGCTGAAAAAAGGCTTAGTGTTGAAGGGATGCTCAGCCTAGATATATGCAGAGTTAACATCACACTAGGGACAAAGAACTCGATATGGGAGTGGAAGAACACTGATTTTCACTAGCTGGGCTCAGTAGGCAGAGATCCTACACAGCATGTTCTGAGTTAAATTCTTTAGGTCACCATTCACCTGAACAGCTTGTCAGTGCAGTATGCTTGTTTTGAATGCCTTGTCAGGTGTGTCACATCAAACTGAACACTGTCTTTGTGTGACAGTGTTCACAAAAGCTGTGACTCAGCTTTGCAGGGAATAGGTACAGCAGGAGCTATCCCTCCAGGGACAGTGGTGTGGGCATTTCTGTAGCCTGTGCTGGTGTCAGCCTGGGTGCAAACTTTCTGCATCTGGAGACGCAGGGATCAGCTCTGCTGCCAGACTTTGCCCTCAGGATAGGGCTCTGGTGCTGATATGCACTTCATGTGTTGTAGGGGAATAGTCTTGCATGGGATGGGTGATGGTATCTCACAGACCTTTGCCTGATGTGAACCCGCGGTAAACTTGGGGCTAGGAAGCCAAGCAATCCATCCCTGAGTCCTCCACCATCTGCTTGCAGCCCACCAAAGTGAAGGCACATCACTTTCTCAGCATTACCCATCTCATCCAGCCTCCCATGCTGTTTGCACTCAGTTTTCACATCACTTTGTTGCATTTTGTCTTAGTTTCAAGCTAGTTTTGCAGGGGAACAGTGCTGTTGTACTGCCATATACTATGTGACTTTTGGAGCAGTGCCTACATGAGCTGAGAGCCCAAGTCAATTACTCAAGGTAAGGGAAGTAGCTTGCCATGGCTTTGTACAGGGCCATGGAACAATAAGTCCTTGATTGGAACCTGTGGATGTTAGTTTAATACAAGCAATGTCTGGTTCATTTACAAAGAGAATGGGAGGGATGCTGCTGTTATGAAAAAAAGACATAAGGAAGGATGTAACTTTTGTTCACAGCTAAACCTGTATGATTTTTCTAAATTGTTATGTCACAATTTTTTTATCTGTCTCCATTCTTGGGCAAAGTAAATGCTTTCAGTAGAAGAATTCTTGGTTATTCTAATATATGCTTCCTTTGCAAATGAATAGGAAAAGTCAGAGAATGAAGAAGCAGCACTACATTAGTGTGTGAAGCCGTATTATAAGCAGAGATATCCACGGAGGACCAGAACTGTCTCTATTACCATGCAGAGAATATACAATTGTATTGATGTCTGATTATATTTGAGGAAAGTAGGAATGCTTTGGAACAAAAATCACAAGGATTGATTTTAAATTTCGGGTTTTGAAGAACTTTAGTTATCAAGAGAATTATATTGAACAGCATCCCTTTAGTTTTGTACAAAGTATGCAAAAATTAAATTTTTGTGGTTCCATGTAGAATGTTATATTTAGCCTTTCAGGTGTTTTCATGCTGTATCAGAAAATAGGTGCAACAAATTTTGTAGGTATAAAGTTGAAGTTGTTCTACAGATGTTTTTTCCTTGATATGCCTGATTTACAGAGCAAACCACTAATGAGATAGCCTTATTCCAATGTACTTCAGAAAGGTTGTTTTGTTGTTTGGGGTTTTGTGTTTGGTGTTTTGGTGTTGGGTTTTTTGTTTTTGTTTTTTTTTTGGGGGGGGTGGTTGGGTTTGTGTGTTTTGTTGTTTTGCTTTTGTTTTTTTAAGTAAAAGATATGTTGATCCTTTAGTAGCAGCTTTGCTAGAATTTAACTTGGAGTAGCCTACTCAGGAAAACTCAATTTAAACACATACTCAGATTAACCTATGAAGGATTGAAAGAGTTTACTTACCTTTCAAAAAAACCCCATGCCAATGTAACTATGAAAACATGTCAAATCAGTTTTTAAAAATCAGAATTATTAGAATCATGTCAGTTGGAAAAGATCTCTAAGATCACCAAATCCAACCATTAACTGAGCACTGCCAAGTCCACTACTAAAACCCTTATCTACACATCTTTTAAATACCTACAGGGATGGAGGCCAGCCTGCCTGCTCTGGACAGCCTGTTTCAGTGCCTGAACAAAGATGCTAAAAGAACTAAGCACGCTAAATATGAATATTTTTCTTCCTGAGAATAAAACTGTCTCTTTGTTAACAGGAAGGATAAAGGGTTTTGTAACTTCCCCAAAAGTGTGCAAATAGATTGTGTGAGAAAGACCTTAAAGCTGGTAAAGCAATGAAGGCACTCGCAGATGTCATGTAAAGCAATTCTTGTAAGGATCACTTGGAGCAGTAGCTCCAAAGTGTTGTGGTCTTCTTGGGATGGAGTTGTCTTAATTCTTAGCAATTTACGTGGTGCTGTGTTTCAGATTTGTGGCTAAGGCAATACTGGTAACACATCAGTGGGTCATTGATTAGCAGTGCTTGCCCATCCTTAAGGTTTTCTTTTTCCCACTCTGTCCACCAGTGAGGAGGAGGAGGGACACAGCCAGGACAGTTGACATAAATTGGCGAAAGGTATGTTCCATATCACATAGGATCATGCTTAGTAACAAAAACTGGGGTAGAGGAAGAAGAAAGGACAGGGAGTGGCTTCCTAGGTGGCCAGTGTTCAGAGACTGGCTGGGCATCAGTCTCCCTTTGGCAGGTTGTGACAGACTAACTTTCTTTGGTTAACTTTTTTTTTTCATTGTTTCTTTACCTTTTAAATGATCTTCATCTCAGCCCACAGTTGTCTCAGTTTTGTTCTTCCTGTTTTCTCCCTCTCCTCTTCTGGAACGGCAGAGTGAGCAAGGAGTTATGTGGGTGCTTGGCTGCTGGCCAGGGTCAACCCACCACAGTCGTTTTTGGCACCTGATGTGTGTCTTGAGGGGTTTAAGATGACAGGTTTGATCAGAGTGTGCTAGACTGAGTTTACAGCTCTTACAGACATTTAGCTGGTACTTCCTCTTGATAGCCCTGATGCTGGTATATTTGCTCTCTTACCTGCTCCATTACTTTCTCCCTTTC
This sequence comes from Climacteris rufus, assembly GCA_013398175.1. NCBI lineage: Eukaryota > Metazoa > Chordata > Aves > Passeriformes > Climacteridae > Climacteris > Climacteris rufus. The sequence goes on along the minus strand of VZRZ01005515.1, from coordinate 48,297 downwards.
TTGCTGTACATTGAATTCTAGGGCATGTGAATGGCTTCTTTCCGCTTTTGCTGTTTTCTGTGTTGTTTGTCACTTTGTTTTGCCTTGCCTGGGACACCTATGACAAAAGCACTGTCCTGAAGCCAATCCTGGTGTTTGCCCTTGCATCACTGCCTCCCAGTCTCTGGAGAACCATGTTATGAACCTGCAGCAGCTCTTCTGCTCCTCAGCCACTTTGTTGGGAGAGTGAAGCACATGTCCCTTCTCCATGGTCGATGTTTCCAGCCTTATTGCAATGACCACTCAGTTTCTTTTCTTGAACATTGTTGCCTTGCTCTTTGCTGCTGAAAATTGTTATTCCCTGGTAGCTAGTTTTCAAGGTTATTTTTCTGTAAATATGGCCATGTTATTGTAACTCTATCTTATCACATACATTCCTTTCTCATGGACACAGACCCTTGACGGACATTTCCTTTGACCACTGTAGTTGAAGGAGGAAGAACTGATTTCCTCCAATGAGTAGTGAATTCCAAATGGGTATAAAAAATAAAGAAGGTGGGTCTTGTGCCCCTTCCTTCCTTTCCTTTGAACCTGAACACAGCTGTCTATGGCTCTTCTTTCTGCGCCGCCAGCATCAGAACATCCCTACTCAATCAGAGCTCTCATACAGATATGGGCTGTGAACCTGATTTTGTCTCCTTGTAAGGGCAGCCAGATGGTAGGGGATGTGACACAGAGGTCTGCCCTGAGGCAGCTGATCCCTGGCTGGCCACAGCAGGTACACCTTGAAGCATCAATAGCAGTGCAAGAGGTCATGCTGGAACGCCTCAAAGCATGTGGCCACGGATAAGCCTACAACAGAGCAGGAGGAACTACACCCCTGGAGGAACTGCAGCCATGGGTAAGGCCGTGTTGAAGCAGGTTTCTTCTGAAGGACTGTGACCATGGATAAGTCTATGCCACAGTAGGTATAGCCCTAAAGAGACTGTGGCTTGTCGATAAGGCTCCACTTGCAGCAGGTACAACCTGCAGTCTGTGGATAAGGCAGCTAGGTCAGTAGTGCTTGAAATGGTCTTGGTGCTTTGTTTCGCAGTTTGCCCTGTTCTTTTGCAGCCATGGTAACTGGTAAGTATTAATGTCATGGTTAGTTTACTACAGTTTATGCTTGGATGAAGTCCTGAAGCTACTGCTATAAACAAAACCCCAATTTGTATTTTGAATTTACCGGCCATGTCTGACAGACAGAGGCAATCAACAGATATTTTACTTCCTCAGTTAATTCACTACCTCATGCCTTGTGCCAGACTTGTTTCTGCCTTTGTTTAATGGATGTTTCCTTTACTGAAATACTGAATTTTGGAAAACTAGTCTACCGTCCATTTGGTGGTTATTTGTTCCATTAGCTTTTGAGTACACTAATTCAGCTATCTCATCTTCCTAAACTACTCCAGTGGTTAATGGAGCATGGGACTCTCCCAGGATCCTCTTCACTTTAGGATACATTAGCAAGTGGGTCCAAGCCAGTGGCAGACCTGAAGAGCAAAACAGTCAGTGCTGAGAATCTGACAACCACACTACAAAACTTTGTGATTTTCTTTTTATTCAGAATCTTGTCCCATGGACCAAATGCCCATTGCATCTGGAGTTTACTGGGTACACTCCTGGACTCCATCTTCCAGTTTATTTGATCTAAACCAAATAAAGTTCATGTTCTCTGAGACTGTGTGAATGAGTAATATGAACCAAAGCCCAGTAGGTGGAAGGATTGGGAACTTACCTTTAAAAGCTCTCTTCTGATCCAGACTAAAACACTAATATAGATGCAGCCTCAAAGCACTGATGTCAGATTACAGTTCAGAATTTCTTGCTGTGGCAGTCTCCCCCTTTCTTCATTCCCCATAGAGCAAGTCTGTGGAGACTCAGCAGCTACTTCATTGCAGAAAAGTCAGGTGCTGAGTGTTATGCTGTGACTGCCATGTGACACCATTGCAGTGTGGAGATGCCCTGCAGGCAGGCCAAGCTTTTCAAGAGTCCTTTAAAGCAGCCAATTTGTCAGCCATTCATCAGATGGCCAAGCTGAATAAGCTCATGTAAATTAAAATGTGTCTAGGTGATGAGATGAATCACTTCCTGGGTAACTTCAGATATGTGCAGTGTTTCTGTCTGCATGCAGGTAAGTCAGTTATGCTCCCTTTATAAAGTAGACAAAGAAAGAGGTACTTCATTGGACCTAGTTTAAATGTCTATTTTAGGATTAAATGGATTGTTACCTAAAAGTTCCACTTTTTCTCCCCTGACTCTAAGGGGACTCTGAGCAACCATTTAGAAATACCCAAAGCTGTATGAGAAACCCACTTCTCCTTTCCATATCTGAGCCAGACTTCAAAGATATACATGAGGGTTGCTTTGTGTTTGTTTTTTGGTGGTGGTGGTGTTATTTGTTGGGGTTGGTTTGGTGGTGTTTTTTTGTCAGATTGAATCACTTTTCTCATTTTCAGTGATTCTGATACCCAGTGAGCTAATGATGACTACTTTCACATGCTTTATTCAGTTTCTGGTGTTTTTAACCTGGCCCAAAATGTCTCACAAACATATCAACCATCGCTAGTTCTCACCCCATGGTCAGATCTCCAATCCCATTTAATCTCAGGACTGCATACAGAAATACTGATGCTGGAACAAAGTTTAATTTATCCCTTGGTGGATGGTTGACAGCATTGACAGCCTGCAGCATATTAACATACTGAATTATCAAGCCCCTTAAAGGAATAATGAATGCCGCTTACACTGACTTTCTGCCAAAAACATTCCTTTGTAATGTAAATGAAAGAACACAGCAAAGCAGTTAGATACACGTCCCACCACTGTGTCTGCTCAAACACACGGTGCTGAAAAGGGCTGAAAAGGGCTGTTCCTATTCTATCTTTTTAGCCCTAACATGATGTTTACATTACTACAGGTGCTTTATTTTTCACTCTGGCACGCCCTCAGACCTGTCAAGTATTTCCCTGCTTAAGGACAGCTATGAGTGGTGTCAGAGGCTGACAAATTCCATAGAAGTGTAATACAGAAATGAATTGTTGTTTTCATCTGAAGCAGAACAGGGATATGATCACTGCATTCTAGAAACAGCAAGCACCTGCATGAGAGTGAATTGCTTCTGTCAGAGTTTCAACTAGCCCCCAAAAAACCCATCCAGAACACTCAATATTGTTACTCATGCAAGGCTGGCAATCTTTATTTTTTGTTTTATCCTGTTTCCTTTGAACAATTCATTTAATGAACACAAACATGCATCAGGCATTTTTTTCTCCTGTGTTCCATACAATGTTAACAGTATCTCCTGTTCATCACTTGTAGCCTCCTGACACAATGGAACACCACCACAAACATCACAAGCCAGGAAATGCCATTGCTTTAACGGTGTTCAGAAAAAGCCATGGGGCTTTGTCCTTTTCAACACCAATATCCAGAAGAAAAATTTCCTCTTTTCTTGTTAGCCATACATTTCTGTTGTAGTGTGGGGATTTTTTTTGGTTATAACAATAATGACACAAGTATACTGTTCAGTTGTTCTTAGCCTCTTGGTAAGGATTCTCCTGTTCCCTGAGCAAGCTGCATTACCCCCCAAAAGGAAACTGTTCCCTGCTTCCAGTCCCTAGCCTCAATCAGTCCTTTTCTCTTTTCTCTGTCCTCAGCTCTGCCTGCTGAGTCTGAATTTGGCTGTGCTCTTCTGCCTATGGCCTGCTTTGTGTTTTGTTTTGTAATGACCTCTGTTTGACAAAGTATCTTAACAACTATATCCACTGTTAGTTCTGATTTTGTAATTATGGTGGCAATGTGGGCTTTTTTTTGTTTTGCTTTTAGTATTTTTTAACAATGCTATTGATTAACATTGTAATGTGTACTCCCCTTGTTCATCCCCAAATCCTGGACTTTCCCAGCTCACCTAGATGGGGTTTTTTATTTTGAAAAATTGACTCCTCCCAAACACAGCTGCAAGCAAACCCCTAGTTATGAATGTAATGAAGCATCCAGAGCTCATACAGAGGAGTTAAAAAATACAAAGCATTCACTGTATTTTAGCACATTATCACCAATATTTTGCTAACCCATTTTGCCACATGCAAAAGGACATTGATGTGCTTATTTACTCATCTCTTCATTCAGGACAGAAGTGAGCCCATTTGGATGCCACTGGTTCATTCAGCCTGGTCAAAGTGAAAGTGCAGCAATGTCTGTCCCGAGCACATCAAGGGCGGCTGGTGTTCCAGCTGCGAGGAGGATTCACGCTGTAACAGAGCATGTCACAAAATTAAATGGGATAATTCTGCAATACTGCACGTGTTCACTGTACTCAGATAATTTTGTTCACTGCATCAGATTCCTAAAGTGAACGTTTGTTATCATTACTTGTTAACACATAACTCAGATTGGTCCTATCAGGAAGAGATCGTCCTTATCCATTCTTAGCTTTCCTGTGTCACTAGAAGCAGAATTTCATCTCTTAAACTTTCTATCTTGCATGCTCAGTTGGGATGGCAAGTACACTTCATATACTGATGCCATCACAGAGATAAACAGGGAGAGGTTTTTGCAGGCTCTACTAACATGTTTTCTTCAGAATAGAAGAACACAATAGCATTATGATGAGGCTGTCCTGTGGTGATCTAAGGAAATTTGTGATAGGGAATATTACAGAGGCAACAAGATAGGTAGAAAAAAAAAATCACTCTGTTCATTCCAGAATATGTTGCACCAACTGCTGACAGAGTTTTCTCTGAGGATCACATTGTGTAAAGTATTACATGCTTCAGTCCCATCTCAAATCACACTCTGTCTTTCTCCTCATCACTCCAAAGCAGTTGAATTCCTCAATTCTGCTGTCATCTCCCTCCAGCCTGGCCACCCGAGCCACACAGAGATTGGCAGGTGTGGGGAAGGGTTGCTTGAGGTGCCATCAAAGACTAACAGGCATGGCTGATGTGACCTGTGTTTTAAAGCTGTGGGAATAATTTAACTAAGTGAGCTAACCCAAATGGTTATAAAAATCACTGGGCCTGCAATAGGTACATGAAAGCCAGCATTGTTGGTGGTTTCTGGTTCTGGTTGTGTGTGTTTGCTTGCTTTTGTATCTCATTCTATGCATGTGTGTCTTACTCACAAGCTAAAAACCCTATGGAGCATCAGTGACCTAATTAAAAATGGCCTCCCTGATAAACTTCTCTAGTTTACGTATTTATATAGATTTTCTACAGATGATGTAGAAAGCATGATATGGAAAAGGATGAAAAGCAGGTGGTGGCAGAGTCAGTGCCTACAGTTGTCCCACTTGTGTAATTTGGTCTTGTGCCAGCCTCTGGCTGGAACTAATTGCTGAGGAGTTTGTCAAAGATCAATGATTTTAGGCACTTTCAAATTATCCTTGATGAAGTGTACGAAATCCACAATCATCTGCCAAGAAGCAAACTATAGAATGGCACAAATGCATATAATTTAATGTGCACTTTTTTCCACTGGTAGGGATCCTATGACTCCCATGAATCACATCAATCTTGACGTCAGTTAGATCTTTGAAATAGCTATGCTGCACCATCACGACTACATAAATTCACACAGTCACACAAAAACTCAGCTAAGAAAGGATGAGCAGAGTCTGTGGTCTTGAAATAGTGGTTTATTGGCAATATATTTTCCAGGGACAGCATGACCTCCTAGTCTAGTCAAACTGAAGTGTTACTGCTTGTGCATGCTCCACTTTCAGCTGACAGAGGTGGGTCAAACTTGTGATGGCTCTTGGTGAGCACCACTTGGCTGCACTCCCAGGGGATGCTCTGACTTTGTCACCTGAAAGTGTGGCCCTTTCACTCAAGCAGAGCAGAATGGGATTCATTATCTCCCACTCATTATGGGTGGAGAAGGGGCTCTGCACAACTTGTGTTGTGTTTAGGTGAGGAAATAACACACAGCAAATGACATATCAGGGTTGTATGATGGTATGATCTCCTTAGAGACTTTGATACTTCTCTGTTTGTCAGAAAGCCAAAGGCTGGCTATTTGTTCAGAGACCAAGGAGGAGGCAGTTTTCTTGTTCATCTCCTTATCTTTTTGATCTTGTGCATAAGAAATTCAATAGGATGTGACAGGAAGGTTAAAGCCCTGTCTCTTCCTAGAGAGATTTGTACTCTGGAGTTCTGTATATGTAGCAATAGACACTCTGAAACAAGAGCCCTCTCAGTCTCTCACTGGAAGTGTATTACATGATATGACCTGATTACAAATATTCTTCATGCCAGGGAAAGGGATGCTCACCATCAGCTCAGTTGGATGCTCTGTCTCTCTGTTCCTATGGGAGTTGGATATTCAAAATTCAGTAGTTTAAGGAAGCCTCAGGAGCATGGGACTGGGTCAAGTACTGTAATTTTTACAGCTTGAAAATCTGATGTCTAAACCTGAGTTTGCCTAGGTCTTGGCTTCCTTTATAATCAGTAGATACAAACAACTCTTTAGTGATTTAGCCTACACATTTAAAATGCCTGATTTAGGATTATATGGATTATTCTATGGATGTGTCTGGTTTTCTCTATTAAGTACACAAGAAGTGTTGTATGATTAGCTCAGGCTTAGGCATCTACAAGTTAGATGCCTCAGGACAAAAATTCCCCAAATAAGAAGCCTTCTCAGGCTCCAGAAGGATGTCAATTTCTGTCTCTGTTTAATGTCCTAGAGAAGAAAATCACACAGTTGGTGTTGTGCCTACTCTGAGTACACTAAGTCAGGTCCTACATCTGGCACAGATGCCTGGTTTAGCAATTCTGGAAGATCAAGAGAGGAGATACTGTCTGCTCTCAGGTCAGAAATGTCCATTTACATATCTGTTCACAAAGGCAGTCTATAGCACACCTTCCCAACAGAAATATGGATGCTCAGGGAGATTAGGGACAAGGTGAAGTTTGTAAAGGAACACTTGAATATAGTGGTTTACACAGAGATGCATGCCAAAAGATAACAAGGGGTGTAATAGTCCATTAGATAAATGGAGCTCTGGTCAACACAATCCAGCAGCTTTTAAAGTGATTCAGCCAACTGACCAGTCACACACAGACACAACTGGCCATATGTGCATGATAAGCACACACATAGTAGGTGCATGGTTCCCTTGGAGATGACCTAGAGGGGCCAAGACATCTTCATGGGGCTGGCAGCTACACCACGGGACCTCCTGAGCCCACAGAGCACCAGTGCCCTTCTGCAGCAGAAGATGGATACACTGAGGGATCTCCAAAGGCACTTGGGTGCTTGCATTTGGGCTTCTGCAGCACAGGGAGAAGAAGCTCTTACTAGGTTCCACTGATGCTGCAGTCCAGAAGCCCTTCAGCAAAATGTAATGGCATCACCTAATCCTGTGTGAACTTCTGGCAAGTGAATGTCATTTCTTATCCATGATGCCAGGCAGCTGACCTGCTGATGCACCGTAGATAAGTGCACTACAGAAAAGGTGATAGTGCCATCCTGGGTAGCTGGCCCCAGTCCATCACAAGGGTGATGTAGGACTCGAGCTATAAATCCAGGGTTGCTGCACAGCAGCTCATTTAGACCATGTTGCATCCTACAGCTGGATCACTTTTCTCTCAAGAAACTGACTGCAGCCTTATGCTCTGTTTGAAAGGCCAGTTTGAGAAGAAAACCAGCAGAATCTTAGAGGCTTAAGGACTACACTGAGACTACTTCTCTGACCACCTAGACAGATCATCTTGAAGTAAAACACTCTTCTATTAATTTGTTCTGTGGTTACCTTGGCTGTGACCTTTTACAGACTTGTAGTGCAAGACACTCCAAAAACCAGGGCTTTAGTTAAAGTCTTCAGGGTTGTAGTAATAACCCAGCAAAAATGGAAGAACTTCAACTGGTTTTAGCTTAATACACTGATCTGTCATGTCTAGCATGATTTATGTGAAGTCTTTTCTTCTCTGCAAATTAATTTCAGATTTCAATAGAAACAAATTTAGGCAAATATGCAACCTGACTTCTGAGTTTACAGTTAGTTAATCATTTCCAATGACATTCACTAGAGGGAAATTATGGAGAACTTTATAAATTAGATTCACCTTCTATAGCTACTACATCAAGCTTGGCATTTAGCAAGCTGTGGCATTACTGGACTAAGGAAGAGTATTAAAATTCACCACAGTCAAAAATAAGCAAATGAGGTAACAAACCCCATTAAAATACCAGTCAGCTACAGCTACTGCATACAAAACATTGTCATACCTGTATAACTTTGAACACTTGCCCAAATATGTTGCCCTGACTTTTGCAGTTCTGGATGTTATCATTCTTTTGTAACTACTTTCTCACACATTCTCTGTAAACATAGCCATGTTATTGTAACGGTATCTTATTATTTACATTCCTTTCTCCTGGGCACAGAAGTTTGATGGACATTTCCTTTGACCAGTGTGATTGAGGGACCATAGGCTGTCCCCTCCAATCCACAGTGATTTCTAAGACACATATAAAATAAATCGGGCAGGTCTTGCCCAGCAGTTGCTTTGTGTTCTCTTAACAGGTGTCTCTGTCTCCTTCTTTACTGCGACACAAATGTCGGTGCCCAAGTATATTTGGACCCTTGTCTGAATGTATGTAAGCAATACTATAGCTCCCAGACATTTTTGTTGTACTGATGCCTTTCTTCATTTCCTAAATTTACCTTTATATGTTTAAATATCCACTATGAATCATTTTACATTATCTCGACTAAATTTCATTTTACCAATATTCTTTGTTTTACCCTCCTCTGCCATTTATCAAAGTGGTTTTGTAGTCTACTATATCCTCTAAGGATGCATAATCCCTCCCAGCTTATATCACCTTAATATTAGGTTGGTAAGTCTCTCCACAGTTGTTAATTGACCTCTCTGGTATCCTATTCAAAGCATCCTCCCCAGATAATGATAAAATATTAAAACTACCTAATTTCTAGTTTTTAAACTTTTTTTTACAGTTATCACACAATATACATGCAGCATTACCTTTGAGAAAGCCATGTGGTTTCCACTTTGAAGTACTTATAAAACCACGTTCTCATGAAAGAAAAAAAAAGCAGTTTTGACTAATCCATGCTGCTTAAGATACATATAAATGTATATAATCAGAAGTCAAGTGTCTATTTTTTTATTAAGCATTATAAGAGTCTGTGTTTGATGTACAGTGGTTTGCAGTCCCCTAGGTCTTCTGTTGTTCTTCACCTCTGGCCTGTGTTATGTGACAGACTATTTGATTGAAACAGGTCCTCCTGGCTTTAGCACTTAGTCATCTTTCATTGGACAGGAATACTTTGGTGAACTCAAGTGCCAGAAATTCACCACCTTCACAAAAATGACTACCAGCTATGACTCTGAGATAACTGAATTAGATTTTTTTTAAATTAAGATATGTCTTGTGGGAATTTGTTCAAGATCTCTATGTCAGGTGCTAGAGCCTCTTCATGAATCCTGACTGTCTCTAGTTCACAACCAGAACCAGCAATAAGCTGCAACTATGAAGGAAAGCATTGTCCACAGGAAAAATGCATACACCTGGCAAAGGGCAGATCTGCCCCACTACATCCAAAGTTTACCTCCTCTGGTGCAGCTTGAGGTCATTTCCTCTTGTCCTGTCACTTGTTGCCTGGGAGAAGAGACCAACCCCCACCTGGCTACAACCTCCTTTCAGGCAGTTGTACAGAGTGGTAAGATCTCTTCTGGGCCTTCTTTTCTCCAGGCTAAACACCTCCAGCTCCTCAAAGAACTTACTCTCTAAACTCTTCACCAGCTCTGTTGCTCTTCTCTGGACTTGCTCCAGCACCTCAATGTCCTTCTTGTAGTGAGAGAGAACTGCACACAGGATCTGAGGTGTGGCCTCACCAGTGCCAAGTACAGAAGAAGAAGAATTTCCCTGGTCCTCCTGGCCACACTATTTCTGATATGGGCCTGGAAGCCATTGGCCTTCTTGGCCACCTGGGCACACTGATGGCTCATGTTCAGCTGCTATGGACCAGCAGCCCCAGGTCCTTTTCCATCAGGCAGCTTTTCAGCCACTCTGCCCCCAGTCTGTAGTGCTTCAGGAGGTTGTTGTGATCAAAGTGCAGGATCTGGCACTTGGCCTTGTTGAACCTCATACTATTGGCTCTGGCCCATGGATCCAGGCTGTTCAGATGCCCTGCAGAGCCTTCCTGCCCTCCAGCAGGTCAACACTCCCACCCAGCTTGGTGTCATCTGCAAACTTACTGAGAGTTCACTCAATCTCTTCACCCAGATCATCAATAAAAACATTAAACAGGAGCCCTGGGGAACCCCACTAGTGACTGTCTGCCAGGTGGATGTAACTCCATTCACCACCACTCTCTGGGCCCAGCCATCCAGCCAGCTTTTAACCCAGCCAAGAGCGCGCCTCTCCAAGCCGTGGGCTGCCAGCTTCTCCAGGAGAATGCCGTGGGAGACAGTATTGAGGTAGACAACATCCACAGCCCTTACCCACCAGGCAGGTCACCTGGTCATAAAAGGAGATTAGGCTGCTCAAGAAGGATCTGCCTTTCCTAAATTCAGGCTGGTTGAGTCTGATCCCCTGTCCAGGCTGTCCTGTACATGATGCATGATGGCATTTAAGATGATCTGCTCCATAACCCTCCCTGGCACCGAAGCTAGGCTGACAGGCCTGTAGTTGCCAGGATCCTCTTTCCAACCCTTCTTGTGGACGGGCGTCACATTGATTAACCTCCAGTCATCTACCCAGTTAACGAGGACTGATGATAAATGATGGGGAGTGGCTTGGTGAATTCTGCCACCAGTTCATTTGACTCCCAGTTCTTATCTCAGTGCTCTGAGATCCAGATCTTTTAAAAATCCACCTAAAATTCTGTGATGAGATTTGGCTGACAGCTTTGAGACTTGGCTGTCAGCCTTGCTCTTCAGGTAAAACTGAGATTTCTATAATAAGGTGCAGTTATTTGCACAAGAAATTGAGCTTTCTTGCAGGAAGATCTTTAGTTTGTGGGATTAAATGCCATGCAAACAGAGTATCATCAAAACTTTCACCTGATTTTTGATGCACATGCAAGGCATATTTTCAAGGCTCCACTGTCCATAGTAAAACCACAATCAGTGTGGAGGAGCATTGACAAAAGCTGTAGCAGGGAAGAGGAAGCAGAGCTGGTCTATACTGGACCAGTTGGTGTTGGCCAACGGCAGCAGCTAGTCAGCAGGTAGTCAAGAAAAATGAGTTCCAAACGTCTGAATTTCCTAAATCAGTTCCTTCCAACTATGCCAGCAACAAGGGAGGGGATACTGTGGAAGCAGGGAACAAATCTGCCTTTCCTTCAAATAAAGTCAAAGAAGAGGAAACTCTCAAAGAATATGATACATAAGCATGCATTTTATAAAAGACTCTGTTCCCCCAACTGCAGCTCTAGCATCCAGTCTTACTGCTTGCTCTCTTATAACCTTTCTTGCACCTGCTTGATGGGGATTTTTTTATTCCTGAATTCCTTAATATCACATATCAAAAAAGTTACAGTAGACCTCAAAAACCTACAGGGTTGGGGGTGGGAGGGGTGTCTTGGCTTGGGCCACCAGCTTTGATCTTGGACTGAGTGGGAGTAGCTGGATCCTGAGGAGGGAAGCAGCTGGCATGATGGTGACTAAGGGGTATTGGAAAGGCTGAATGGGCTTCATTAATCTCCATGGAGCGAAGAGGAGGAGAACTGTCCTGGGCAAGGCAGGTGACAGTGGGAGGCAGCAGGGGCATGGGCACCAGAGGCAGAGTGAGCTGGATGACAGACTCACAGCTCAGCCACGCAGCCGTGGCAGTATCTGGGTGAGCTGCTACTGCAAATACGCTGCCTGAAACAAGGCCTGACAAACCAGGGCACTCCCAGTCATTTCTTGTCCTTGGTGTCAGTGTGTGCAGCTAACACGCTTCAAATGAAACTGAAGGAGGGTTGTGTGTGAGAGTGACATGAGTGCATCTAAGCATGACACTGTGGCACCTTGAGTTAAAATGATCTTTCAGTTTATAGAGAGTGGACACGGAAACAAGAATATATAGATGAAATCAACTCTACACTGGTGATCCTGACATCCAGTTAAAATGTTGGTACCTGCACTTGAAGAGGATGCTAAAACATTCCAGCAACAGCAGAAAAAAAGGCACAAAAATGAGTGAGGGAATGTGAAAGGTAATTTATGGTGAGAGGATTAAAAGCTTGACCTATTTGGTTTACCAAGAAGAGGACTGAGATGACTTGATCATAATGCACATCTTCAGAAGCAGTCACCAGACACCACAGAATGATCTTTAAGGAGAAGGCAGAAATCCCTGAGTGTGAACTGAAGCCTACCAACCCTGGTTAGAAATGAGGAGCACATTTTTAAACATGAGGGCATGAGAGAGTAGGCATTGGAACAATGTGCTAAGCCTTCAGCTCACCAGGTCTTCACTCCCAGCAGTGTTTCTGCCCAAAAGGCATGTGCTACAAAATACGGTCACTGCCCCTCCAAATCTGTCCTGGAATGCCACGTCAGTTTTATCCCCAAACTTTCAAAAGTTTTAGGAGGAGCTGAAGCTGGCTGGTTACTACAGTATTGCCTTCTTCTCTGGTACCTGTATACTCCTTGCAGTCCATCTCACCGCAACCCTTCCCAGGTCTCCTGGACGGCTGGAGCTTGCACACTGCAGGTATGGAATTTGTCGGTCACCAAACAAGCATCTCCTTCCCAGACCGCTGCTCCGGGGCAGCCGCCATCCCCACCGCTCTCGGTGAACACCCGCACCCCTGGCTTTTCTCGCAGCCCTCCAGGGGACACCGTGCTCCCGCCCGGGAAGCGAATCCCCGCGGGGCGCGCCTGCCGGGAGGGGAGGCTCCCGCTGTCCCTCGGCTTTGGCGATGCCGGGCGGCGGCCTCGGCCGGGTGCTGCCCGGTGCCCGCCGCCAGGGCTGGGCGCGCGCGTCTCCCGTGGAAATCCCGGAGCCTCCAGCTCCGCCCCGCGCGTGTCCGTGGGCTGGGGCCGCGCGGGG
>VZRZ01005515.1:741-34908 GCA_013398175.1 Climacteris rufus | reverse complement strand
CGCTGCGGCACCCGCGGGCCCGGCTGCTGCCGGCGGCACCTGCCCCGCCGAGCCCAGCCCTGCCTCTCCAGCAGCGACGAGCCCCTTTCTATCCCCTCTCCCCCGTCATTACTGGGAGAAAATCGAGGCCTTGGTGTCGTTGACATTCCCGCTGCTGCCGTTTCCAGGGGAGGTTGTGTTTTACATTAAATGGAGCGCCGAACTTGGCCTCTTAATAAAACGGGGTGAGAATCTGAATATGGGATCGTATGTGGCAATGGATTTGCCACATACTCCTCGGTGGGTGTGAGGAATTTTCAGAGCAAGTTTTGGTTCTGTAGGAAGCTTTGTAAATGCCGACCTTAAAGAAGTGAAGTGTTCGTTTGACAGTATTTTTACTTGAGTTAGAATAAAACGAAGGGTGGACCAGCTGGGTCTTTTTTTAGCTTTCTAGATGTATCGTGTTTTGGTTCAGAAACCATGCAATAATAAATAAGCACGAGTATCTTTCCCTTTTCTCCTTGATCCGTGGTGATACTGGTGCTGGATAACTGAGTGTCAAGGGGTGTTGCTTGTTAAAGCAAGCATGTTTTGCCTGCAGGTATAGTCAAAGCTGGTCTTGTGAAAGGAGGAACGAAAAGAGTTGCTTTTTTGTCATTACTGTGCAATTGTTAAGCCATGGGATGGGCAACAATAAAGGCAAATGCCCAGTGTGGTCACAGGCAACTTCCCTTTTTAGGCTCGACTTTAACCTATTACATGTGTATTGAAAGGAGTAGAGTGAAATTTTTTGAGTGAATATTGATTTTCTTCCACAGGATACAATAGTGGCAATTAAGGCTATGTATACAACAGGCTTTATTTTTTTTTTTTTCCAAACAGTATGATTTCCTGCTCAAAATTACTGGTGTCTCTGCATTTTCAAGTTCAGTTATTTATTTCATCTTGTATTAGCACTTGCTAGATTACTTTGAAGTCTTGCATTTGGAAATGACAATCAACCTGTTGACTTAAATAAAACTCGGCATCATTGGAAGGATATTTCCTAATCTTGCTTTTGTATTTTATATTAATTTTTTTAACTTAGGTTTAAAGTGTATCGTGTTAAGTACTGAGTGGGGAAGTTTTCAGTGTTTGCCCAAACAGTAGGCAAATACGTGTACTTGTGTTTGTTTACGTTGCTGAAATCCACCACTAAAAGTGATTCTTTTAATGCTACACAAATTCGCCGTTTAGGGTATTTGTGTGTGATGATTATCTGCTTTCTAACTGTCTCAGAGTGCTGATGGAACTGAGCTGACAACCAAGCCAAAGAGAAGCTTCTACGCTGCAAGAGATTTATACAAGTACCGACACCAGTATCCAGTAAGAATATTTTATGGTTTAAAATTGCCTTTTCAGTAGAAAACGTCTTAAAACTTTGTGTTGTCCAATAAGTACAAGAAATGAGAATTAAAAAGCTGATACAGAGGCCCAGCATATGCCAGTGAGAGAGGAGCAAAACTGTGCAATGTCTTTTCATCTCAGGCATACATGCAAACACATGAGGCGTGTAAGCCTGGGAACAGTGGTAGCAGCCCAGGAAAAGGCTTGTGCCTTGAATATCAAAGAGGGTAGATTATAGAGTTTGACTTACTATTTGTCTCTCAAGTTCCTTGAGACTGAAGTGAGGGTGCTGCTATGCTTACTGCTGCCTCAGTAGTAGAAGGTAGCAGCCAGAAGGAACTTTCAGATCCTTAAACAGAGTCCTTAAGTGCATGAGTAAAACTCTGTGGTTCCTAAAACTCTGAAATTTTTTTGCCCTTAAGTTATTCAAACAGCCCAGTGTTGCTTCCTGGATAGTCTTGATAGGTTTTTGTAGGCTGATAATGCCCTATTTCCTTTATTTTAGCAGAACTTCAAAGATCTTCGGTATCAAAATGACTTGTGCAATCTCCGGTTTTACAAAAATAAAATCCCATTTAAACCTGATGGTGAGTAATCTGTGACAATAATGGTGATAGCTGAAGAATGCTCACTGATGATAGCAGCAAATTGAAGCAGTGGTCATAACTGTGGCACGGACAAACTGAAGGTGTATAGTAATACACTGTACAAGGTGAACCTCCCGTGGTGGAGTAGCACACAGATAACATGAGAGCAGGTTATGCTTAAAACAGAGTTAGCTTTTGCTCTAGGGAGGTGGTGCTGTTCTTAGACATTTATAGCATGAAGCAGTAGGGCGTTGTTTGTACCACTATTTTCTGGTAGTGGCACTACCTTTTATTACACAAAGATAAAGTGATACTATACTGCACAAACTGCTGCTTGAATAGGAGTGGCAGGGATCTATGGGTGTTATCCTTATAAGTGCGTAAGGGAAAAAAAATGTGCTTTAGTCTTGTGTGAGATTATTGAAATAGCAATAATAAAGTAATTTCTCAATGTCCCTTCTGGTTCTGGTAGTGGAGCAGGAACCTGGTGTGCAGCATTCTGCACAAACACAGGAGAAGCTGCAGGATGACAAACCCTGCTCTAGAGAGTTTGCAGTCAATGTATGAGAGACAAGAGGGTAGCAGACAGATGGGGAAGCAGGAGGAGGCAATAAAGTAGTCTTGGTTAGGATGATAGACAGGAGTGTCAGCACGAGACCTTAGCCATTAGCAAAAAGGACAAATTGAAGGCCAAAAATAAGCTTTTCAGAGTTTTTAAAAAATGATGAGAAGGTTACTTTGAAGGTGTTTGCAGAAGGACCCTCTCAGCATGAGAGCAGCTTGGTGGGGAATAGCGAAGTGCACGTTGGAGTGCCAAAGGAGTGAGCTGTGTAGGCTGCCTCTGAGGCAGGATCCTGTTGGAAGCAGGATCAGTCTCATAGCAACAAATGGCTTCTGATAAGGTAGTAAGGGATAGGTCACAAAGACTATATATATAATTTTTGCTTGATGTTACAGAACAGGTTTTCGCCAGGAAAGAATGCCAAGCGAGAAAAGGGTCGGTATAAAGAAGAGAGAGTCTGGAAACATGATCTGGCCAGCATGCAGGGTAGCATTCACAGTAGCTGCATTCAGGGTAGATGTAAGCATGATGAGAGCACTTTTCAAGGTCAGGAAAAAGAATGTTGAGATGCAAAATGTCAAGAGTTCTAATAGGAAGCTGGATGGAAAGGAATGTTATGCAGAAGGATATAAAGATGTACATATAGGAAAGCTGACAATGAGAGCTGTTTATAGACTAGATAGTGATAATATCCTTAGCAAGTGAGAAAACAACTCAGGTTGTAAAGAAAGATAAGACCTTAGCTTTAACCAACTGCAGCTTTATCTAGATACCCATAGGCAGGTGCTGTGTTTTAGCTTGACTGCAAGAAGAGATAGGTCTGTGAATTGCCAGTAAGGAAGTAGCAGATTTGGAAGACATTACACAGAGAACAATTACAGAAAGAAAGAGAGGGGCACGGAGGTCTGTGTGAACCTGGGGACCATGTGGACCTGAAACTAAAACACAGAAAAGGTTGTGGGGAAGAAGTCCTTTATAGTCTAAAATGAAGGAGCAGTTCAAGAGGATTAGATGTAAGAAGAGACAGTCATGAAAGCTAGAAGAGGGCTTCCTTCCAAAAATTTGTAAAGAATAACATTTCTCTTAACATTCTAGGAGAAAACCACAGTTAGTAATGTCAAAGGTAGCTGATAAGCCACGGAGGCTGTTGTGTTGGCTGTGAGCTCTCGCTATGCAGAAGTTTGTATTGAGAATGGGAAAGAGTAACCAACACTTTGACCCAAGTCTGTGGATCTGTGAGAGTGTTGGGAGGGAGGCTTAGCTACCATATTAAGGACTGAAATACTGGAGAATGTTGCTTAAAAAAAACCCCAAAACCTTTCTAGTGCAATACTAGATCTGAAGTTTAGTTCCATGACCTACAGATTTAGCTTATGGTTCTGACTCAGAGCTGACCTGTTTGTCTCTCTGCCCTGGAACTGAGCAGCAAGTTTTCAAATATTTGAAATATAAGTTGGATATAATGCAGTGATGGCAAAGGTTCTCTTTCCAAGGTCCTTTTCTGGGCTTGACTAACCTGGAAACCCCAGATTCTTAGCAGCCCCTTAGACTGGCTGGTCTCTTAATTTCTCAAAGGAAAGTATCAAATGTGTCCTTTGCCATTGAGACCCAAATGGAAATTTTCACTGCAGGGGGAAGGCTTCTTAAATGTATAGTAGGAGACTATCTATGTGGGACTTTGGACTTTTCAGGCTGCTCCTATGCTATTTGACTTTGGGAGAGGCTGTGCAGCAGTACTAAAACGGTTGTTGGTTTCAGAATAGAAACAGACTAACACAGTGCTCATTCATGGAAGGACATTGTACAGGTTTGGGAACAAGGACCATTCTTTTATGTACTTTGTATACTTGTGTAGTACCTGGAAAAGTGCCCTGACCCATGACTGAATTTCATGAGCACAGTCTGAGCATGATGCTTGGCCACCACTAATTGAGAAAGATTTGCAAATCATGTTATTTGCAGCTGGAGAGATTCCTGGTGTGGGAGTCTTCATAAAGAGTTGAGGCTTTGTTCTACGAAGATTAGATAGATGGATGAATGGATAGATAGACAGGTAGATAGATAGATAGATAGATAGATAAATGCAGAGTTTTGTCATGTAAAAGCAATGACAGGTGATTCACAATGCAGTATTTTTATGGAAGCAGCTTGTTAATTGCCAGTCAGTGCGATAAAGGGGTCTATGACATGACAACTCTTGGATATATTTTACAGAGGTTATTGTCACATACCTATGCTTCTTAATAACCCAGTATAAGTCAGTTGGTTTTATTTACATTGACATTTTATAATTATCTTATTTATAATTAAATTTTAGTAACTAAATTAATTTTAAATTAAAATGAATTTATTTATGGCTGCAGTAGAGCTTATTTGACATAGTGTGTGAAAGACAATTAAAGTATGTGTTTTATTATTATGTTAACATGGCATGTACTTTATGTAGCTGAGTGCTGGTTTTGATGGCTACCTAACTGTTTTTCAAATTATCTTTATGCAGGCGTTTATATTGAAGAAGTCCTAAATAAATGGAAAGGAGACTATGAAAAACTGGAACATAACCACACTTACATACAGTGGTTGGTCATTTATTACCTATTTCTGTTTCAAAGCACTAGTTTGATTAAGTGTTCCTATACTGAGCCATAACGCACTTCTTCTTTTGACAGGCTTTTCCCACTGAGGGAACAAGGTCTGAACTTCTATGCTAAAGAATTAACTACATATGAAATTGAGGTAATACAAATTGAGCTCAGTACAAACCATCATGTTAATTTTGATACATAACTGGTTTTTGTTATGTAGAGTTGTCTTAAACAATGCAAAAGTACTTGATATAGTGCCACTTAAAATTTTGGATGCATTCTTTGTCTATTAGGAATTCAAGAAAACAAAGGAAGCAATTAGAAGATTCCTTTTGGCTTACAAAATGATGTTGGAGTTTTTTGGAATAAAACTAATTGATAAAACTGGAAACGTAGCACGAGCTGCTAACTGGCAAGAAAGATTTCAGCATTTGAATGAGTAAGTAATGACATGCACTCCACTTGCTAGAATTGCTATAGAATCTCTTTATCCTTTTGTTTTCTAGAGAAAGCAAAGATATTTTTTCCAAAGACTGCCAGGAAAAAAAAAAAGAGAAAAATAAATAGTTGATGCCTGGTTTGTGCCACTATCTGTATGTTCCTCCTTCCCCCTTTTTTGGTTGTGCTTCTCACCCATTACCAGTTGAACTAACATCATTGAATTCCCTGAAAACAAAACTTTACACAGTGCTGAAGATCCCAGCTCCAAAGTAATTTTTCATGCTACTGAATGTGTTTTCACCCAGTCCCAAAGTGCTGCTTCACAGTTGGGAAAAACGTGTGGCTTATCTTTGTATTTACATTTCTTTTTGAGAAAGATCAGATTCTCCACACCTGTATGAAAGGTAAATAACAAGACTTCTCTCCCTCCTCAAAATATGAAATACAATGTATTTAAATATTTTTAATGGAAGTGCTGATCTGGAGAGGTTTAGACATGCTTTAAGTCAAACTTTGGCCCAATGGTCAGCAAATTATATCTGTTGCTTTTTATTGGTATTGTGTGGATCCAGATTTTGTACTGAATTTTATTCCATGCATATTAATTGTATCAAAACCTCTTTTCAAATCTTGTGCTCACTTTCCTAATACCTCTGACCTTAGAGCTGCAGATTGCTTCTTGCAGTATTTTGTTCTCCTGTCACAATGAAAGCTTGTAGGTACAATTGCTGGTGGATGATTCTGGGTGAATAGTGGGAATAATTTGTTAATAATTTTACTTAAACATTATATGAGCCCATATGGGTGTGGGCTCAGACCACACATAAAACAGGTTTTCAGGAAGCCCAAATGTTACTGCATGGTTTTTACTCCTGTTCTTTCCAGTGAGTACCTACAGTTTTAAGTCAGGATTTGGGACTCTCTTTACTTAATTTTATCCATCTAAAATTCAAAGTTAGAAGTTTTACTGTATACCAAGGTATACTTTATGAGGGAAAGAGCTCTTCACAAGCACTTCCAGAAGACAATTTGTTCATTTTATCTTAGATACTTCCTGCAACAGTGGGACTTACTCTCCAGACGTGCCTGTTTTTCCCCCAGCACTGACTGTATCTGAAGTGCAGGTACTAGTCTAGACTGGAGACCCAGCTTTTAAATAACTTGAGTGAAGTGCAGTGAATCCTCTTCTGCAACTACACTATTAAGTACACTACAAATTCTATAGTCTATAAAGTGACTGGGTTTTCTCCCCAGAAGGAGAACAGCATAGAATCATTAAGATTGGAAAAGACCTCCAAGATCACCAAGTCCAATCTTTGACTGAACACTACCATATCAACTAAACCATAGCACTAACTGCCACATCTACTCATTGAACACTTCCAGGGATGGTGATTCCACCACTTCCCTGGGAAACCTGTTCCAATGCTTGATCACTCTTTCAGTGAAGCAATTTTTCCTAATATCCAAAAATGAACCTCCCCTTGGTGCAACTTGAGGCTATGTCCCCTTGTCCTGTCACTTGCCTGGAACAAGAGACTGACCCCCACCTTGCCACAATCACCACAATCTCTACAATTGCAATTGTAGAGAGCAAGAAGGTCTCCCCTGAGCCTTATTTTCTCCAGATTAAGCAACCCCATTACCTTCAGCCACGCCTCATAGCATTTATGGGTCCCAGACCCTTCACCAGCTTTGTTGCCCTTCTCATACAGTATACAGCAGAAGGAATCAAAATCAGTACACATTTCATTTTATTTTCTTTCAGCCCTCTCCCCCAGTGCATTTTACAAACACTAATTTTCACTGACAACATCCTAGAAAAGGAGGTGCTAGTAAGCTTCAGCAGCTGAGAGGAATTGAAGTACAGGAACCCTGAAGTACATACCTGGAGTCATAAAAAGGACTGAGGAATTGCAGTTCCAGTTCTGTATTTGTAAAGTGTTCTTTTTTTTGATTCAATAGAATTTCTTTACCTATTTCTTTCAAAGGTCTCAACATAACTACTTGAGAATCACTCGAATTCTGAAAAGTCTTGGCGAACTTGGATATGAGAGTTTCAAATCTCCCCTGGTAAAATTTATTCTGCATGAAGCTCTTGTAGAAGATACCATTCCCAATATTAAGCAAAGTGCTCTAGAATACTTTGTGTATACTATTAGAGACCGAAGAGAAAGGAGGAAACTGCTGAGGTTTGCCCAGCAACATTATACACCCTCAGAGCATTTTATCTGGGGACCCCCAAAAAAACAGAAGTCAGAGGGAAGCAAAGCAAATAAGAAGCCAGCATCTCCAGTTTCTATTCCCAATAGTCATATTTCTAAGCATAAGAAACCAAAAGAGCATAAGAATACATCGGCAAGTGGAAGCTCAGCTGGTAAAGCAACTGAAGAAGGAAAGGTAGAATTCACAAAAAATGGAGAAGAAAATGATCAGGATGAACAAGAAGTGAACTGTGATGCTGTTAGGCAGAACAACAGTGAAAAGAACAGTGACACTGATACCATTCATGTTTCAAAATCAGAAGAAATTCATGATACTGCAGACAGAAAGGAGGATGCTTGTCATTCCAAAAAAGACGATGAAGATCTGAATAATGACTGTGGAAATCACCCAGGCATTATGGAGAGAGATTTATGTAACACTGAGAATTCTTCAAATAATACATCAGCAGATCTACAAGATAACCTTGATAAGGATACACTTTCAGGGGAGACCACCACAAAAACCAAGGATGAGCTCAAACCATGAGTCTGAGATTAAAAAATCTTTGTTTCACATTGAATGAAGCAAATTACTCATTGCTCCTTCATTTTGGTTGAAGTTCCCATCTAGTGTAAGTTATATGTGAATTATGCTTGTTGCAAATGCATCAGGTTAGGCTTCTCTTAGGTTAATGAATTTTGGTTTTTTTAACCTCAGTTTATCAGCAGTCAACCAGGTGTGTCTCTTTAAAACAACTGTGCATATTGAAAGCTGAGAAATTCATTATCTTTTCCAGACAGATTGCACAGAAAAGCTTATCTACTTTTTAAAATTCATCCAGTATTTAAAAAGAAAAAAAAGAAAGTAACAGTAAAAAGCCTTGGAACATCAGAATTTTTCAGTTTGCTTGAAGTTTTGTTTTCCATTTATGAAATTGCTAGAAATTATTTCAGTTTTTACCCTAGTGGTTATTTTTTTAGGAACTATTTTCATAGCAGTTTAATAGCAGTATTTGCACAGCATCTTTTACCTTAGATTAGCATCTTTATTGGAGACACTTAACAATGGAGATCGTATATCATGTCCTATACAGCTGAGAATCACTACATTGAATAAAAATTTTAATTTACAATGAAACTGTATCCACGGCTTTTGGATACAAGGGAAGTTGCACTTTGGACTTCTTTTAATCCCTGTTAAATTCTCCTTTGTCTTGACCCATTTGTTACTACTAATCTGGGGAGAGGCATCTCTTTGAACACTCACATTTGGTCTCAGTTTGAAAGCTTTCTGTTGATCAGCTGTAATAAAACAACTCCCCAAGCTGGGTTCAGAACCTGGAAAGCCTCTGGAAAGCTGAAAAGCAGTGTCTTCACCACAAAGCACTGCCTAATCAGCAAAGCCATCAGAGAAAAAGTCACCAGGCATGTCACGTTGGCTCTTACCTGAACTTTGAGGTTTCCTGGCCAGTTTCGGGTAGGGTCTGCGCAATGTAGAGTCCCCTGTTGCTGGTCTCAGAGATAAAGGCAGTCCTGATGCTTCTTTCCAGCTGTCTGTTTCCTCTCTTTGCTCTCTATCATAAGTCTCTCACAGTTTTATGTAATTTTGATAATCAGCAGAAACTTGAGGCAGGCCAGTCTGTTGGCCTGGCTGGAGCCAAACAAATAGGAATTTCACAATTAAGGTGTTTCCGAACTTCTACCGAAGTACTGTCTGCTTTCCCTGAGTAGCTTGTTCTGATTTCCTGCCATTCAAGTCAAACAAGATAGTACCCAGCAAGTTAACTGTGCAGAATATGGATTAAAAAATACTGCAGGTACAACTCACACTTCCTACAGTCCTAAAATACTCTAGAACTTCTGTATGTATTTTCCATTTAAAAGCGTATATATTATCCACTGCCTTTAAAGTATTTCTGGTTAAATGTTATGAGGCAACAGGCTGACTACAGTTTGAGTGTCAGAATGCTACAGGACTTAGTTCAAGTCTTATAACTCAGAGTGATGATGTTTTCAGGGGTTTCAGAGCATAGACAAAATGCCTTGTATTCTGTCTTGCTAATGCCCATCATGGCAGTGCATCATCCATTGGTTTCCCCAGGTAGCACTGGTTCTGGGGATCAAATGGAGTCTCATTTTGGGATCTTGCTACCCATGGACAAAGATTAGGCTTTTTCCATCCTAAAGAGGCAGGAAAGAAGGAAGATGTATTTCTCCTTTTGTGCTTACTTGTGAGGAAAGGAGCTTATATACATGAATTTTTCTTTTAAGGGTAACACAGATCACTCAAGTAGGCATTGTCTGTCTGAGCAGAAATGTCCCAAAGTATTCCTCCTGCAGCCACTGCCTCTTTAAAGCTGGAAAGATCTAAGAAGCCTTTCACAATTCTACGGACTTGAACTGGGATCCCCTTGTTCATGTTTGCCTCTGGCCATCAGAACAGAAGGGGACAGGAAACACTGGGATAAAACTGGTCTGTGTAGTTAAGGACTCTGACCCCCCATGTAGGCACAGGGAGGATGCTTCATTTTCCACCTATGACTATGACTTTTTTAATCTTGAGTGCCTAACCATGCAAACTTCATATTGTTGTTTTTACATAATTATTTCTTGAATGGCATAGGGAAAATTGATACCCTGTGTATAAGGAGCATTACTATAGCATAAGTAGCTATACAGAGCCTTCAATTTATGGATTTTAGTATTAATGTTAAACACTTTACAAAAAATGCAGAGTGCTGAAGTGGAATAAGGGATGCTAGAGGTGTTATTATATTTATATTTTAATTTGACTGAATATCAATGACCTCATGAGAACTTTTGTCTACCGAACAAAAGAGAAATCTTGCTCTGGTTTTAAACAAAGTTCTCGGGATGTGCATCTGATAGATTTCTCTGCAGTACAGTGTTCTCTTACCACGACAGCTCTCACCTATACATGTTTACTGGTTCTACGTTCATAATTAAGTACTTAAAATGCTTTAAATCTGGCAGAACTGTTGGCATCAAGGTGTCAGGGTATCTGAAAAATACTGTCAAGAACTTTGGTACTTATATCTGTTTTAACTCTGCAATTTTTATTTTTTTTTTAACCTGCAGCTCAGTATGTTTTTCTCAGTTTTCATAGAATAGTAGTGGCGTATCAGTTGCCTACAAAGAACTATGGGGACTATGTAAGTGTGGGTTTTTGTGTTAGGTGGGCTCTTGTACTCTCTGGTCCTAGTTTTACAGCTTTATCAACAGGATTACTCCAATGGGACACTTTAGCTTTAACTAACAAATTCAATTGTGTAAAATGTGACAGTTTATCATTATTTTCGTAGAGGAATTGTTTCTTCTGATTTTGCAAGTACTTAAAAGAAGGATTCATTGCAGGGCAGTCATACAGCATAGCATCCCACTAATATTTGTGAGGATCATGTGGGTGCACTGTATGCATTTTTGTTACAGAATCATGGCCTTAGCAACCAGAAGCACCCCGTGCTTGAAGTTTCTAAAAATTGGTTTTCAGGTTTACAGTATATGTTGAAATGATTGTATGCTCATATATGCCAGTACTTAGTTGTTTAACCATTACTTCAGGAACTGAGGGTATGCAAAGAAAGTCAGGTCATTTGCTCACTGTTAAATTTCTTTTTGTCTTGCTATAGACTTAAGTATTCAGGGATTTCTGTGTACTTACTACAATAGTGTATTTTGGCCCAGTGTTTGACTAGAATATGAGCTGTTCATGTATTAATTGAACAGAACTTCCCATATGAAGGTTCTTTCCTAGTAAGTACATCTGAGTAGCCTCTGGTACTGTTAAATGGGAGCAGTGTGTACACACACATACCTGTGAATTTGATTTTAAGTATCTTATGGTGAGGGGATATGAATGTGCAACTTGAAAAAAGATGCAAGTGAAGGCGATCAAACAAAACCATGCAAAAATGCAGCACTTTAAGATTAGTCACAGCTCAGTTCCCTACTATGCCAGACACAACTGTGCCTCGGTACCTGATACTGTGTTGGTGTAGAGACTGAAAGTTGGGTACATGAGGTGTGCAGCACAGACCATTCAGAGCAGAAGAGCAGTTCTATGTGTGCACATATCTAGGAGCATGAACACAGTCTTTGTGTTCATGTTGCTCGAGCACAATCCTGAAGGATGCTAAAAATATTTGCAATAAGCCTTTGAGAGCTGTTCCCTGGATTGGGTCAGCTCCTCTGTTTCCTGCTCTAAGATTGCAGCACTCCAATGTATTAGCTATTTGTGTAATCATACTTAATATTTCATGTAACCTAGTGTAAACCTCCTTGAACTATTCCAGGATAATTCTAATAATCTGCAGTTGCATATATCTGTACTATAACCAGAAGGTTTACAGACCTCAGAAGATTTGTATAATGTTGATGGATAATCTCATGAGGTAAGACAAGCAACATTTAATGGGTTTAAATGGAAAAGAGCTCTTGTTTATTTTTAAATAAAATTTATGTGTATCTGTTTAATTGAGGGGGTCTTTTTACACCTTTCTTTTTCTGACAGTGTGGTGGTACGGATCACAATTTATACTAAGTTATAAATGTTTAAATGAAAATGTAATTTTTTTACACCATACTTTTACAGGAAACATATCATATTGAATTTCCTTGACAAAAGCTGTATTTATGAATAAGATGCAGGTATGTGAAGTAAGGTTCACTATTAATAAAAGTGTGACGATATCATGGTGATGATGTCTGTTGTCCTCAGAATTGCCCGTGTGGATCAGAACCAAAGATGTTTCTAGCCTTGTGTCCTGCCTCCAGCAGTGGCCACCAACAGATGGTGTGAAACAAATTATAAGGTGACCCCATTTTTCTCCAGGAATTTTTCTGATTTTGAACTCATGGTTTCTTTTAGCCTCAACAATCCCTTGTGGCTGTGAGTTCCATGTTTTAATAATGTTTTGTGTGGAGAAAGTGATCTCTTGTTTGTCTCAGATCTGTTTATTCAGGAATTTCTGCTGCATTTGAACATGGTACTAGAAGTACTGTTAGATGAAGAGTAATCCACTTGAAGTTAGTTTTTAAATGCCATGGGAGATTCCAGTGACAAAATACCTGTTTAGGCAGAAAATGTCATGTTTCTTCAGTCTTTAGGCAGAAGATATCTGCTTGGAAAGAAAATTGTTCTAAGCTGATGACAATACTACCTTGCTTGTCCCTGCTGAATACATTTTTACACATTTTTAAATCCTTTCATAGACTAGTGTTAAAAGTGTAGATTAAGTGTTAAAAGTCCAACTGCAGAACAGGGTTGATTTTTTTCTTATTGGTGTAAAAGCAAAATCATTCAAAGGGAAAACATATTTCTAGCCCACATATGAGTGGGGTACCTCTGGATTTAGAGCAACCAGCATCAATTAATGTAACATTGTGATTATGTAGAAGATGGAAATACTGTCTGGGGTTTGCTGAGAACCACACTCATCATTCCACATTTTGGTAATTTGTTTTGATATGTGTTCCCAGTACCAATTGCAATGGGGGTAACTGCTCAAAAGGTGTTTTTGATGGCCATCAGAGTCTGAAAAACATCAATGGGTCGAGAAAGACCTAAGCATGCAAAACCCCCCTCAATTAATGTTATGGTCAACACTATGGATTCACTACTAACAAATATTTAGATGCAGTTCTCCAAGGGGAGTATAAATTGTGTCTCTCTAATATCTTTGTGCTCTGTGTTGCCTATGAACTGTTACTTTTTCTGAAAACTATGTTCCCTTTTCAACCCTTGCTCTTAAGTATATTTACTTAAGACCTTTGGTGAAAGCAAGAGTTTACTTTAAAGAACAGGTTTATTACATGCTGTACCTAATGGACTCCTAAAATATAGTTCAAAAGCTACAGAGATAAATTCAATAGAGGCCTCATCTGGCTTTACACTTCTAATCACTTTTATATTTATTTTCAAAAGCATTATACTGTTTGCTATAAGATAAAAAAATGTGAGAATTGGCAAATTGTTCTGAAAGAAGTCTCTTAGAAACGTGGCTCTTTCTAATTCTACCACGCTTACAAGTTTAGTGGCGTATTCATCAAGTAAAGTTTATTGTGAAATATACTGAATGTACTTACTACTGTGGCTAACCATGTGAAATTATTGTTTTGCATTAAAAAAGGTTATGGCACTTATATTTTTAGGATCTGCTGAAGCATGTTTGCTAATCATTAGTTGCTCTTTTTTTTCTGTGTTTTAACGTATTCCACAGTTGTTTGCCCTTTATGCAGTTTGATTTTGGCAACAGATGATTAAGTGTAGTTTTACGCTGGTAAAATTTGAAAATATCGTAGACTTCATTGTTCAAATGTATTCTAAGAAAAAAGTGCAGTAAAAAGAAAAAAGCCCCAAAGCCCACCAACTTTTACTTGCAAAATGGAACAGCTATATGTCAGTCTTTATGAATGGTCCTGCTCTCTTCTCTGTATTCCTTTGCAGTGTTTAATTACAGAATGCTGTGCATGTTTGGTAGTACCAATACCATATGTATGTGGTAGGAGTGGTAACCAGTTTCTGGATTTGTAATGCACTATAAAGAGATATTTTATAATTCTGTAATTGTATGGCAGTGTTATGCCAAAAAAAATTGTATAAACATAAAAAAGCAATAGTTTATGTTGCTTACTGCTATATTTTAAATCGTTTTTAAAATTAAATACTTGGATTTCCTTTCAGGTAAATATATTTTTAATAACAGCAGCCAAAAACTCTGAACTAATAAAGCTTTTTCATTTAGCAGCATTGTTTTAGCAACATGTACAAATACTGTGTAGCTCTAATAATGTGTAATTTCTGCTTGGCACTTGTTTGTATAGTCTTCTGTAAATATATTAACACTTAAAAGTAGGGAATTAAAGGCTCCGGTCCTCCTTTATTTGTTGTCAGTGGCAAAATGACCATGGATAGTAGAGAAATGAGGGAAGGCCCAGAGTTAGCTGTATTGAAGTCTATGGTTTGTTTTTTTAGTTTAAGAAAAATATATACTATGAAAACACTGTTGACATTAAAGGGTAAATATCCATTATGATTATGGAGGCATAAACCCTCTGGAGCAGTGCCACAAACAGGCTACTGCTGCTTAAATGTAGCAGGGAAACATTTAACTTGCTAATTATATTAATTGTGTGCTGAAGCTGTAGGATTGGATGGTTTCAGCTCCTCTGTTGTGGTAAGCTGTTATTCATGTGGTCTTCCTGTAGATGTATGAAGCTCTGTAAAGGGCCCAGCAGGTTTGGAAAGGGTTTCCTAATCTCCCAAGTTTCTCCTCTATTTAAGAAGAAACAGGTGCTTCTTACAGCAAAGCAGGACTTCCCTGTGGTCTGTGTCTCAAATCAACCTTGGTGTTAAGATGGCTCTGTTAGCCTACTTCTGTGTTGTCAGGTTGCCCAGGGATGGCATTGAACTGGCAGCCAATAGCATGATGTGTCAGTGTGTTGGTCTGTCCAGAAAACTCAGTTACAGCTCCCTGAGACAACTGCAGTGGCTGCTCTGCCCTTGGCAAAGACTGGCTGCCAGGCAGTCACCTTCCTCTGCCCTGGGAGCTGAATGGCACCAAAAGGGGCCAGGGCCCCTGTGGAGACATTTACTGATGTTGCTGGCTGATGTGCCTGCAGCTCCAGACTTTGAGCGCATCTGCTGTAAAAATGGTGCTGCTGGCTGAGCACAGACCCTCACGTGTGAGCACAGACCCTCATGGGTGCCAGAGCCACTTGTGAAAAGTTTTATTGGTGCTCATTAAAAGAGTAAGGGTCTAAACTGATATCCCAGATTTAGCTGGCCCTAGTAATTAAGGGGCCCTTAAATGAAGACTGACCAGCTTCTGGAGGAGGTGGAACAAGGGGCTGATGAGCACAGCACCCTGTACCTTGCCTGCTGCCTCTCCTGGCCCAAGGGCAGGCACCCGGTGACACTGTCAGGGCCTTCAGGTCAATAGGGGAGCCACCTGCTCTGTCCCCACCTCCACGAAAATATGATGATGGATAGAAATATATGTGTATCTCTCAGGGCATGCATTCACCTACTCTGCTCTATTTTGAGGGGTAAAACCTAGGAAATTTTCAGCTTCCAGGGTGATTGGGACACACAGAGCTCACTTCTGCACTGAGAGGGGAGCACACAAGGAAGCACTGATGTGGCAGCGCTTATGCTTGTGCAAGGCGAGTTGGGAAGCACTTTTGTTATGCACAGAGCAGCAGTGCAGACAGCCAAAATAAATCTCAACTACCTCTGTTGTTTAGGGATCTAAACCACAAGGTTTTCTTTTGAAACTGACTGAAGTATTTTTCTAAACAGAGCTATGCCATAAAACTGGGATGAGAATGTTTTATTTTGATGTATGCAGGTGATCTTGAGCAAAGTTTAAAACATTTATAAAGGCCACGTTAATTGCAAAAATGTGATTTAGCTAACCAAACCTGGGAATACTCTTCTTAAAATTACATTTTAATTGATTTATTTTCCTTTGTTTGCCTTTGTTTGGCTGAGCAATAAACTGGAAGAAAAAATATTAAATATCTTCAATCCCTGGGGTTAATCAGGCCAAGTATTATCCCTGGAAAGTTAAATTAGTAAGTATGACTGGGGAGTATCTACAGTTTAAAAATAATCTTCCAAAGAACCAGCAAAAATATCTACTAAAGTATTTTGTAACTAAATAAAGACATGTAATGGCATTGCTTTTTGGATGTTAGATTCACATATCTTCAGAGGTGCATCATGTTGTAGGCAAAATTTTAGTATGACTTTATTTGACTCATTTGTACCCAATATGGAACTGGTGCTTCAGCTCCATGAAACCTGTTCTTTAAAACGTGTCTCTCTTCACTGGGGGCATGCAGATTGTATGTATAGGAACACTGGTGTGCCCAGTTTTCTCCACACCTTGGAAGGCTGTCACTCCTGGCTGGCACAGGCAGTCACTCAAGCAGAATCTGGGGTCAGGGTCCTAACATGGCCCTGCTCCCACCTCTCCAAAGATGCTGTAATTAAAATGCACTTCATTGTCTCAAAAGGAGATGAGTTGAAAATAGGAGCTTCTTAGAGCTGGCCTGGCATCTGGTCAGGATCCAGGGCTGGTGTGGGAGTCCTGCCTCATGCCTGGGATCTGATTCCTGGAGGCTAAGTTATGTGCCCTGTAAGTTTATTGACCTGTCCAAGAGCAATAACTTGCAGCAATTAATGGCAGCTCAGATCTTTCCTTTATTGTTAATCTTGGCCTGCACTTTATGCAGTGGGGTTAAATTTTTTTTTTTTTCACTATGAAAAGCCAGTTTAAGAAGGTTTAATTGTGCCCAAGTATTTACCTTATCTGATAAACTCACAGAATGCTTTAAAAATATTTTTTATATTGTACCTGCAGTGCGTTAGACATTTTTGCAGGCAATATTCTATAGACATTGTAATTTCTAGTCTTACTGAATGTGGGGAGAATGTTTAAAATTCAACTGGCTCTTTCTATTTTTATTTAATGTATAAATCAGACATAATTCATGCGTAGTTCCTTCCAGGTTTAGACATTTATTGAGCACTATGTATGGTTATAAACATTTTGTGACAGCTGTTTCAAATTTCGGAATAGAAAGAAAAAACAAACCCTCACATTTTCACTTCTTCAATTTCCTATGAAAGCTTAAACAAGGAAGCTTTGAATTTTCAGCTTCCAAACTGGCAGCTGAAATTAGAACCTTGAATTACTTCTGAGAACTAGGACTTTGGATCTTTAGCCCTACATGGAACCCTTAGTCTGTTACAGGCAGATCTGTAGTACTTAGTTAACTGAAAATTCAGAATTTTAGTAGAATTGTTCAAAACTGCGTGGCACCTAATGCTGATAATTAACAGGTCCTCTCCGGAAGACCGTGAAGGGTTTCTTTGCATCTAGAGGAACCTCAGGAGCAGTCTAGTTCTTCAGTCAGTTTTGAAAAGATTGCTACAAAACACTGTATTTTAACTCTTCACTTAAAATAAGTTTCTATTTTTCTCCCTTTTTATGGTAAGGACACAGTGGTAATGGCACTTTTTTTTATAGTTTAAATTGTTTAAAAAGCCCCTTGTTATGCTGACACGCATCAACACCCCCACACTGGTGGTTGCTTCTTACTTCTACTCAGTCACCACCATCCCACACCCCAAGTTGTCACTTCTCAACACCATGGAGGCAAGCTGTGAAACTGGCACTGGTGGCCATGGTCCTGCGTGGCCTCAGGCACTGCTGCGGAGGTGATCACAGTAAACGTCTGTTTTCTCCTCCCCAGGTTTGATTCTTTTATAAGGCTGAATTTTGAGGCAATTCCCAGCACTTGACCTCCCCCCCTCACTGCCTGGTCCTGAAGGTGACGCTGCTTTCCAGGCTATGGCAGGTACCAGCTGCTTACTGCTCCTTCCTAGCTCAGGTGCTGCTCCCTTTTCCAAAGCAGAAGCAGTCTTCTCCCTGCTTTCCACATTGCCCTGTTTCAATGATAGGTAATAGCCCATCTGTGCATTGTTATATATTTTGGGGCCTCTTTTCTCAACCATTGTCCATATTTTCAAGGCCTTTGCTATTATCACACCTTTAGCCCATGCAGACACCCGGTGCCAAGCTCCATTCACCCAGAGAGATGGTGACAACCTTTTGACCCCTGTGCCAAGGCAGTGCAGCCTCACTGACGCTGAGAAGCAGCAAGAGAAGGCCATGATCCCTAGGGAAATGGAGAGCACAGCTCAGGCTCAGCCTATATGGCGAGTACCGCTGCTTTTAAGGACACAGGCGTAGGAGGTTGCAGTGAGTCTTCCCGTGGCTTTATATGAAATTTCCCAAAAGGCCACACTCAGGTATCAGAGTTTGTTTATGGTAATGGAGGCCCAGTGCCATAATCTAGCAAGAATATGTCCCAATAGTGCTTTTTAGAAGCTTTTCACCACTTTGGATAAAATGCTGCTGACAACATTTCAATCTTGAAGTCTCCTGCAACCATCAGATAATTAAGAAATGTTGCTGAGTCACACGCACTTAGAGTAAGTGCCTCTCTGGGGCACGACTGGGAACACCAATGCCTGTTTCAGATGTGTCCCCAAACACAGCAGATGTGAGTGATTGAGTAACGTACCCAGTGGCACATTCTCTGCTGACTCATTTGCTGCACTGCTACTGAGATAATAGGATTCCTACCAGGTAAATTCAAGGCAGAGTTTGGACAGAACTTTGCAAAGATCTTTTAATATGAACTCGGAAGAATGATAAATTTATGTAATAAAAGTCACACTGTAGTTCAAGGATGTTTGCTGGAGAGAATCTGGCTCCTCTGGGACCTGTTTGTTGAAATTAGATAGATGTAGGATGAAAGCTGTGTCAGAGATGACTCTCCCACTGACACCTGAGTAAATCCCAGTGAGCATTATACACTTTTTTTCAGAAATAATTTGGGAAATTGTACAAATCCCAGTGTTTTGGTATAAACAGACTAAGAACAAAGGTGAAAATAGGACTTTGCTGACTGAATCCTTTGGTACAAAATAAAAATATAAAATTTTAAAAATAGCATCTCAAATGTGAAATATGTGACCAGATAACTCCAGTTTGGTGGTTGCCTAACCCCAAATTGTCTTATCTATTAAGTCAAATGTTTCCAAGGTCCCTGATATCCTGCTTGTGGGCAGTCTCTGATGGTAAAATTCCAGCATCAGGAGGCAGATGGGAATTAATGAAACATTGCAGGGTTCTGCACAGAGGGATGCTGAGAGAACAGACACAGAAAGGAGTATATTAGATTGGAGAGTTTCTGACCCAAGGATATTTTTGAAGTAATGGCTTGAGAATGAAAATAGGAGCTTTCTGCCATTGTGAATGGGCTGTGTATAGACTAGAGGTGGGCACTCCCCTCCTCTCCTACTCTCTTTCTCATCCAGAACTGACTGGATGTCACTGGCTTGGAGATAAGTAGAAATGATGAGTGTTTCAAAAGAGGCTTATGTTGCATTCAATATCTGATGCATTTATGGATCTACACATCTAATTTTACCTTCCTGTAACATGAACTAAAAGCTATATTCAAAAGTCCTGAGCCTGCCTTGAGCAGGATTTCCACAAGGGCGGAAACTTGTAAACCCTAGTGGAGCAACTATCCTTGTGATTCTTAATTTTGTTGGTCCTGAATGCACCAACAGTCTCTGCAATATTTCAGGAGGGATTTGGTTGTCTGTGTTCAAGTACAGCCCTGATCCAATGCAGCCCTGTCACCTGGGATTGCACTGCTGCACAAAGAGCTGTGGGGAAAACTACAGGACCCCTCACTGAGAGCTGGGATTAAGCTCAGGCCCAGATCCCTGGGCTTTGCTTGTGCCCAACCATGCTCCTCACTGAACCTGACTGGATGGCTTGACTCATGGCTTGTCTGGACCTGCCTCTCCACTATTGGTATTTTTTTGCTTAGTTGGAGACTAGACAAGGGAAAGAGGAGATTAAACAAAGACATTTAATAGCCTTTGCTGCAAATGTAATGAGATAGACTGCTGGTAAAACACTCTGGTGCCTCAGACACCAGCCTGTAGAGCCCCTGAGGACATTCTTTCCTCCTCAAACATCCTCATCCCACCACCACAGCCCCAAACCATGGCAAAAGCCAGAACAGCAGCTGTGAGCATCTGCATCACTACTGGTGCCTTCTCCCTTCTGGCACCACAGTGCAAGAGTCTGATGACTTACAGCATGGCCCTATGGCTAGTGGATTTACTTGCACTTCTGGGCTCAGGCTTTCTCCTCCCATATTGTCCCACCTTCCTTGCCTCCCAGTTACTCTTGTCTGCATTCCATTTCAACAGAAAGTCTCAGCCAATGTGTGGACGAAACTAGTGGCAGTTTTGTATGTTCACATCTATTTTAGTGACAGCCCTGTTAACCATAGCTGTGTTACAGCCTTTCTCCCAACCCTGGTAATCATTTGGATGGTAACTTCGCTGTACTGAAGACTGCTTCTGGCCTGCAGATAACACTCCAGTCTCAAAGAGTCAAAACTAAAAACTAAAAACTCCTGGAAAAAGTCAGAGCTGAAATACAAGGTAATTGTCACAATGTTTAGGATTTATACAGCGCTGTTCACAGAGATCACGACAGCATTTCAATTTCTGTGTTCATTTGGCACTGTTTTACTCCTGATCTTGCAATGATAGCTAGGGGAAATATTAGAGAACCTTTGCTACTCTTTTAGATGTAAGTCTCCTGTGAAAGAGAATTAGTAAAAATCAGCTGAACCCTTGAAGTAGCCCCTTTTCATGGATGAAAACTGAGAAGCTGTTGAGAGGTTTAGGTCATTATTTGAAAAATAATCCTCAGTTCCTGAGGTAAAGGATTCTTTGATTTTCCGTCTCCAGTTTGCTTTGCTTCTCTTTTCTTTATATATATATCTACAGTGAAAGTTGAAAATATCTCAGGATGGAGATGGCTTGTAAAGAAATGCAATGAGACCATAGGAAACTGATGAGATGCTTTCTCTGGAAGCCACACTGCAGGACAAGAGAGGCAATTCACAAGTGGTAGAACAGCTGGCAACTCCAACCCACACCATCTGGATTTGTGTGATTTTATAATATTTATTGTCACTAACTCTGAGAGGAATATGAATAGAGCCGGCTGCAAGTGGAAATGAGCTGGCTTTTCAATAGAGAGAATTGTGTGTGGAGCCTTGGCAGGGACACATGGCAGGGGGAGCATCTGATACCAGCAGGCCAGCCGTGCATTACCACTTCATTGGCCAGTCTGGCTATATGAAACAGCAACAGAAAAAATTCAGTCAGGCAAGGGAAGCCCTGCTGGAAAAATGATATTTCAAATCTATCATTTGGAGAAAAGAGATAGAAAGTTGCCAGCTCTCCATCATTATTCTGAAGCTTGTGAGAGCTGCATCATTTTTTTCTGAAAACCTTAATAGCAGTAGATGTCAGAGTACTCAAGAATCTAAATTTACAATTGAAAAAATTCTTCTTGAGTCTTATGGTTATGAAAATCTGTGACCCACCTCTACCTAACAGCTGCAGAAAATGGAAGGATGCCTGAGCACATTGTCGTAAGTCTTGATTTGAGGCAGTTTGTGATTTTGGGATTCTTATGTGTGATTGTAAAAGCAGTGAGTTGTCAGTGTTGAGCATATTCGTGTAGGTAGCATGACTTCTGCCTTAGGAAACTGTTCTCTTTGGCTTCACAAACGCCAAAGGGAACACTGCTGCTCCTAGCACAGCTGTCCCATTTGGAAGCTCAAAGTGGAACAGGAAGAGTTGAGGCTTTTATGCTTTTGTTCTTCATCTGTGAAATGGGGTAACGTGGTTTTTTGCCTTTCTTCAGATCAGCCAAAGGATAAATTCTTCTGATACCACGATCTTGTAATTGTATGAAAGCTTAGCCAGTTTTACTTTGATTTTCATGGTTTTTTTACTTCTAGTGGAATATTAGACAAGCTTAAAAATTTTAGTCTCAGTTTAGTCAATGCAGATTTACAAAGGAAGATAAATCATATCTTCCTTTTTCTTTCTTGCTTGCTTTCTTGCTTTCTGCCTGCCTGTGGCAGTGGGTGTGGCAGTGGGTGTGGCAGCAACCACAGCCCCAGTGGCTTAAGAGTGGTGGGACCAGCCTGAGCCTGCCACTGCCTAAGCCACACTCCGAGATTATGGTGAGCTTTTGGATCACCCCCAGCAGCCCTTTCGGTTTAGTTTACATGTTACAGTTTCATTGGTTAGTAAGTATATGACTTCAGGTTCTGTAAAAGGTTATGTTCTGGAAACTTCCTTTCGGTTTGGTTAGCCATTGGTTACATGTAAATCTCTGTACCCCTCTTGGTTACTTTCCCCTGCTTATATCCCTATAAGTATCCCCTTGTACTCTACTCCTCTGGCTTTGGTCCCTGGGCGTGTTCAGCTCTTCCTGATCCATGCACCGCCTCTCCTGGATCCCTGGACCCTCTCCTTCCTTCCCTGCCGCTTTCCCTGGGAATAAAGAGCTGGACTTCATACCAAGGCCCTTCTCTCGAGCCTTTACTTTCGCCTGTGCCTGTGACATTGTCTTGGGGGTCTCTAGCATCCAGAGGAGCCAGCACTAAAAGAGCTGCTGGAGCACACCCTGTGTCTGGGGTCACTGAGATCTGCAGCCCCTGCTCCACCAGGGTCACTCCCAGAATATCGCTGAGTGGCCTCGAGTAGGCCCCCAGAGGCAGAGATACCTACCTGCCTGCCTCCTTTCTTTCCTTCCTTCTTTCTTTCTTGTTCACATTTCAGTCCCACTGGGGGAACTCACACATTTTTGGTCATTGACTGTAGTACTGAAACAACATGAAAGTACATGCCATAAAATACAACTAAATTACTAAACTACTAAAATACATACATACATAAAATACAACTAAATTACTACTAAATTACTAACATTCTACTAAATTACTATATTTTCTAAATCTTTTCTTCATCTTCGTAAGTCAGGCTTTAATTTTTTTTTTTTTTAATGGGAAATTACTGGTTCTCTTTTCTGGGATTCACTAGTGTTTGTAGTACATCAATTTACAAAACCTGTGAGTTAGAATGAGGAAAAATGCAGTGAGACATGAATGCCAGAGAAGATGAAGTGCCTAGCTAAGCAGCAGACAAAAATGTATCTTATGTCCTGCTTGCACTGAGTGCAATGCCTCAAAAGCAAAAGGGCAGTCACAGAGAGTGGTGCTGCCTTTTCTGTGCTTGGTTAACAGAAATGGGTAATAAAAGCAACAGCAGAGAGGAATGAAAAGAACCTACACTGGCACTAACAAGATACCCCTCTAGAAAAGCCTGCAATGGGGACAGAAATATCTTCAACATTGAGACCGCTCTGTAACTAGCATGCCAAGAGGACACTAAGAAGGAGACCAACTTATGTGTTTCTAAGTCATGCACCATGGTGAAGATAAATCAAGAAGCAAAGAAGGAACCTCAGCTGTTTCTGTCAGCTTTCTGAGCAAGGTGTGAGCTGGCTGTGCATCCACCAAAAAGGGAGAGTTCAGCTGGAGGAACAGCAAGAGAGTCAGAAGGCACAGCCTATGTGAAATATGCACATTTCTCCAAATTATCCCAGAGCAAAGCAGACCTGTGCCTGCGATGGTCCTGCTCTGGAATGCCCTGTTCCACTTTCCAGGAACAGAGTTTGCCTCTGAGAAACATCTGTGCAGCTGTGAAGGCAAATGAAGAGGAGTGGATCCTGAGCAAGGTTCAGACAGGTTCAGCCACTCAAAGCAGCCTGCACAATAGAAGATTTGAAAAGCAGTGTGAGAGAGAAATGCTCTGTTGAAATGAGTGCTTCGTGTAGGTATTTGTTCTGCATCCCTTTCTCAAAATGATAGAAGACCCCTGACAGACCAGGAGTGCTGGGAAGGAAACGTAAAGACCAATGCATTTTGAAATCTCCCTTCCCTTATCAAGCGATACTGCTCTTCTACTTCAAGATGAAGGACTGGGACTTTTTCAGCCTGACACTGACTTCATCCATTTTACCAGTTTTTATGTCCCTCTCTGGTGAAATCTCATTGTAGCTCAAGAAAGAGAAAACCTTTAGGCATACCTTACAGAAGGGAACCCCAGCTGTTCTTCCTGGGCACGAGACATGTCTTGTTCTGAATGCCCCATGTGTGTACACCAGGATCTGTTCCTCCCAGAGGCTTTTCCTGAATAAGGCTGTATAATACAAATGAAGTTACTTTATGATGAGTTTCCCAAGGGCATTTTGAACAATGCTCCATCACAAAATTGTAAATTTATTCACTTTGCATTTTGTGGTATTAAGATTTGAAGCATTCAGAAAGGGAAAAAAAGGTCCTGTTTCAGAAATGCCAGCATGTGCAGACAGAGAGGAAGATAAACTGGAGAGCTACAGCAGCATTTTCTCTGTATCCTGGTCAGATGTGCTCACCCAGAGCACCAACTGCCAGCAACATTCCCAGGCCCAAGTCCTGACTTGGTGACAGGCTTCAGAGGATGAACAGGGCTGGTTGGTGCTAGCAGCCAGCTGTGCTGGGCTGCCCACAGGTCTCCCTCTCTTCAGCCTCAGTAATCTGGACTTGATGCCGCAGGAGACTCAGTGACTGAGTGAGTGGGTCTTTATGTGTGCTCAGCCATTAAACAGAGGGTCAATGTGGCCTTGAAACAAAATTACTCAATTGAAAATCATTGTTAGCATCACTCACTCAGATCCATAACACTGAATTTTCCATAAACACAGATATTTCACAGCTAGATTGTACATCTTCTATTCCTGAAAGAAGAGATGTATTTTTTTTTAAGTGCTGCTGCTGTTGAGCAGACAAATGGAAATGTGACCATTATATAAAACAAAATGTGTAGTAAAGAGAAAAAAACCTTCAGCTCCTTGGTAACAAAATTGTATTTAAACATATTCAGCATATTGTCCAGGCATGTCCTGAAAAAATCAATCTTATGATCAACATGCCACAGGAATCTCATTTTGTAATTTATCTTTCTAAGAGATTCTTTTTTGATCCTTCTGATCAGACAAGAACAATTACTATGCCTCTAAGCTCTCCCCTGCCTCCAGTCTCCAATTAGTCACATCTGATAAATTTTTTTCAATGTAAAAATAAGGTCATCTCTTTAACTGCTCATGTCTAAATCAGGTGATACCATCAAAGCTCAATCACAGAACAACAGCCAGCCCAGGGCCTACTGCATCCAGGTTTTCAAAATTGTCATCTTTTAAAAACTTTTGTCAGGGCTGTGGGAGAGCATCTGATTGAATTTTTGATTTCTTGAGATACCTCCTGGTGTTTTGAGAAGTACAGAGGCTCAGCCAAGCACTTGGCTGGCTGTGTTTCATTTCACTATACAGGCATTCTGAGATCAGTGGGGTATCGACACATCCCAAACAGAGCTTGCACTTACGTGCAGTAAGTCCAGAATTATCTCCTCCACACTTTTCCAGTTTGTTTTCCTCTTTGCAAAACTTTGAACTATGTTACACATTTGTTCCTAACCTGTTCTTTCAATTCTGTCATGGAAAAAGGTTACAGTCGTCACAGTTTGTTGGTTTTCCTTTCTGATTTCAGTCAGGCCTTGAAGGCAGGAGCTTCTCACCTACACTTGTATGAGACGAAAAGCATGTTGGGCATGATGGCACTTGACCTTATTGTTGAAGCACTTCCCCTCCCCATCAGGGTATCCTTTTCTTTTAGGCAAGTACCAACAAAGACTGCCAGCCATTCAAAACAAAACATTTCTGGAAGAAAACCCCACAACTTTTTATTCAAAAAAGGTCATGCAAAATGAAAGGAAAGGCTCTTCTCCTTTCATATGGAGCCTGGCTCTTCCTCTGCTCTGGGGCAGATATGGGGCCAGCTCAGCTGGGGAGCCAAGCCTGAGTCATATTGTGAGGGCACAGGTCCTTCCAGCACAGTCCATCCCACCTGGTGTGCTCTTACTGCCCCAAAGACCTCGGAGGTGTGACTCTCCTGCCTTCATCCTTATGAATGGCACTGCCAGGGAGTCAAAACAGGAGGTACCTGATGGCACAGGTAACACAGGCAGCTAACAGCAGGTGCTGGCTTCATCTTTGAGATCTATGAAATTCTGGATCTTAAGGAAACTCCCAGGACATCTCTGGAGATAAAGCTGCAAGTTAGTTAGAGGAGGTTTGCTGGGGACTTTTGATCTGGGATGTGTTGTGGAGAGGCTGCCAAGTCTTGTCACCTTTGGGACTCTTACCTGCTGTTGCTCTTCCATGGAGTCACCAGTGAGGTCAGGGGAGACCTGGAGCAGATCAAGCATGACTACATGGATCCAAGGGTGGTAGCCAAGGGCACAGGGGCCAAAGCAGTGTATCCTCAGTACCATCACTGAGGGGAAGGTCTTGAGGCAGAGTGGAGGAATCCTACAGATCAACAAGGGATGGCATAGCTGGTGTCAACAACAAAGATTTGTCTTTAAGACCATGGAAGTCTTTCTGATGATCAAGAACTTCTGGGAAAGATTGAATCACTGTGACCAAATGGAAAAAACGTCTTTAGCAATGTGCTGGCCAACCTGGTGAGGAGAATTTTTACACTAGAAGTGATGGGGAAGAGAGGTGATGATGACCTACAATCGAGGAAGTCATTGGCAAGGAAAGGGTGTGGGGTGATACAGACAGGAGACCTTATAATCAACATAAGGCAGAAAGGAGCAGAAAGGGGGGCATCCTAATGGTACGTACACAAATAAGGTGCATTGACATGACAGCATGGTGGGGCAAGACCTCAGACACTTCTGTGAAATCAGAACAACGGGGAGTTGCCTTTATGTGAGAGAGCACTGAGGGTGCAGCTGTCTCTGCCTTGGGAAGAGCGATGAGCCAACTGAGAGCTTATGGGACAGGGTTAGAAGGTAGATCATCATGGATTACATTGTGATGGGTGTCTGCACAGACCACCTGAGCAGGAACAAATAAAAATAGCCTTCTTCAGACAACTGGAAGAATCAAAATGTAGGAATGGTGTGTATACATAGCCAAAACCAAAAAGGTTTTATACACATAAACCCAAGACACTGGTGAGGCACCATGGGATGTGGTACCCTACCTGGGAGGAAGCCTGGCCCTCAGCATATTGGAGACCTCAATCCAGGCAGAGCTCTGTGGGAAGATGCCACCATCCAAATCTCAGGCACCAGGCAGTGCCTGTTTGCTGCCCTGGGACTCAGGCAGGGGACAGTGATAATGTCCTTGTGGCAGGACATGTGCAGCAGGAGCTTTGGCAGGCAAAAGAGTTGTAGAGGAGGTGAGCAGCTGCACACTGTCAGGAAGAGTGAGCAAGAGATAGACAGGCTCTTTGCAGAGGCTGAACAGCCCCAAGGTCCCTTCTAAATTGAATTATTTAATGAATCTCTAATATGAGGACAAACAAAAATAAGCAGATCTACCTTCATAGAAGCATGAAGGAAACTCTGAGCACAGGTAATTTAGTGATAGGTAGTATGAACAGATTTGTAGAACTACAGTGACTGTACTTTAATAATGCTGAGAGGATAACCTAGAGGTGTCAATCCAAGGTTTTGTACTCAGCTTTGAGGATGATGTGGACTAACAAGAGTGCTGAGATGGCTAAAAAGTATGATTTACAAAGAAATACTAAACAGACTCACACTGTTAACTGAAAGAAGACAAATCAAATGAAAAAACAGGAGTCTGCAAATGCTTCAAACAATATTTGGACAGTTCCAAAGAGGAGAGAAATCATCTAGTCTGTGCTTGTGCTAGATATGACCAAAATGCAGCATTCTAAATCTTCTCAGACTCCTAAAACACTGGCCTATATCTATAGCCATGCGGGCAGCGTATCACATGGAAAGCCCCCAGCAGCAAAGAGTGAGGTTTTAAGTGTTTTCACCCACTGAACAAAATGCCATAACCTGCTAC
The DNA here is from genome assembly GCA_013398175.1 of Climacteris rufus. Classification (NCBI taxonomy): domain Eukaryota; kingdom Metazoa; phylum Chordata; class Aves; order Passeriformes; family Climacteridae; genus Climacteris; species Climacteris rufus. Next base: position 6,747 of record VZRZ01005515.1, on the reverse strand, counting down.
ATTTACCTAAGCTGCAGTTCTGGATAATTGTCTTTTGCTTGTGGCAATGAATTGTCTCCTAGGTTTGCCTGTTTCCACAGATACCTGGGAAGCTTTCTTTTGCCTTCAGGTTCCACAGTGCTTTGCCACAGGGCTCCCTAGCTGAGGCGGATGGTGGCATCTCAAAGCATTACCAGGCTACATGTCTTCATCAACAAAACAGTAACCACAGGAAGGAAATGAGTATTCTTAGATCCACTGCCTCCAGAAACATAAACAAATGTGGGGAAAGTGAGGCAAAGGATTAGGAGAGTTAGCTAAAAAGAGGTGAAGGTATTTGGGGATTTTTTTTATCCTCTGGGGTAAATATCTAGCTGAGTGAATCCTGTATTTTCTCCACACCACTATCTGGTGGGTTGACCTTAGCCAGCTGCTAGACATCCAACCAGCCACTTTCTCAATCCCCATCCTCAACAGGCTAGGAGGGAAAAAAATGTTCAAGGGTTGAGATAAGGACAGAGAGATTGCTCATCAATTACCATCATGGGCAAAACAGACTGAACCTGGGGAAAATTAATTCAAGTTATTGCCAACCAAAATAGAGTTGGATAATGATAAAGAAAAAACCTAAACCACCCAAATTTCCCACCTTCTTCTCAGTTTCAATTTCGCTCCTCCGTTCTCAACACCTGTCTCTCTCACCCTGAGTGGCAAAGGTGATGGGGAATGGGGCTGTGGTCAATCCATAACAGCTCTTCTCTGCTGCTCCTTCTTCCTCACACTGCTCCCCTGCTCCCTTAGGGACTGTCCACAGCCTTCCATCCTTCAGTAAAACCTGCTCCAGTGTGTCTCCTCCATGGGCTGAGGAGAAATCTCTGCTCCAGTTCGCTGGCTTGCCTTCTGCCCCTACTTCTCTCACTTTGATGCCTGCAGGGCTGTTTCTCACTCTTATTTCCTTACTGTTCTCTGCTCTCTGGTGTTATTGCCCTTTCTCACACACCCTGCCCTCAAGGTGCCTGTATTTCAGGATTCAGACTGCATCTTTTTTGTCTGTCCTGAACCAACCATTTACTATAGCACAGACTTCAGTTAAGTAACATATATGAAATGAAAATTTAAAAAAAAATGTAATCCCTATTTTACTTGCATGTGTCAGTAATAATTTTATTATTGAGAAGATGTGAGAAAAAAATGGTATTTTGGAAATACAGGAAGTTGTTCAAAGTTGCAGTTGAAAAAGGTTCACATTCCTATGCAGGAACTCAAAGAAGATGATGTAGGTAGATGCAATGACTATAATATGTACAATATATAGAACAGAAAACGTTGTAATAATGGAATCTATACATTCCTCTTTCCTTTCTTTTTGCTAGTAAAGAAGTGTGTTCCTGTAAAGGTCAGGAAGTAGGATTATTTTTGTAGCCTGTATCTGTCTTTCTCATTTGTCTTGTGAAATTTCCCTTTAACATACTGGACAGTATCATTCATCATTGTGTGAAAGCAGCCAGTGACCAACAAACAAAGAACCAGCTAAGTTAAAAATTGGACAGGGACATCTCCAATCCTCCTCAAAATCCTTGTAAGCATACCTTACACATACAGAGCTCAGCTCTTTGCTGGACACACTTGAAAGGTGAGGGGACAGATATACACCTCATTTTTTGGACAGATGGTCAGTGCTTCCTCCGTAAGCCCAACACATGGAGGAGAGCTCAGACTTACTCTTCAAATACTTGTCACTTGAGTGGTAGATTTGTGGCAGGCTGGCTACACCCTAGCCACTGCAGACTCCGTGGGCATATTCATAAACTTCTGTCCAGGAAATCTGGGACAGCAATATGTCTGGTCTGTAACATAAGTATACTCGATATAAGTTGCATTTTAAAAAGCAACTAAATGACAGCATAAGGTCCATATTCAAGAATCAGACATTCAAGAGTTTGTTTCATCAAAATATATTTTAGTGTATGTTTTCCCAAAGTGTTTTCATAATTTTTGTTTTGAACTTTACAGTGTTTATGGCTGTGGGCTCCCTGAGGCTTGCTACTGGACTGGTTTGATAGAGAAATATTACTTAATACCTTCTCAAGATATGTACAAGGTCATATCAAACTGTCCTTTTTGTAAGCAGGAGTCCTACAAAAAACAGCTGAACAGTAATCATCCTAATGGTCCTGAATGTGCTTGTATCAATATGTTATTTCACTACATAAATAAATCAATATTATTTAAAAAAATCATAGCAATTATAAGGACAGCCAATTTGAGAGTGCTATTTACTGAATAGCTAGTGACCAATTTTCCAGTCCTCCTGTTTAGATTAATGAATATTTAAAGAGGAGACTAATTCAATTTCCCTAGAACCTGCCCAGTTTCATTAACCCAGCAGGGGAAAATACAGAATATGTATTTGAATGCTTTGTTCTTCAGGAGAAGCAACTCTATCTCTGATGTGTGAAAGATTAAAAGAAATCAGTGATTAAAATAATATTAACACAGTTTGTAGCACTCCTGTTATTTCTCAGTCTTAAATTCTGGCAAGTGAAAGATGGTTAAAGTCCTGTTTTTTAATGAGACTTTGTCGCAAGCCGACATGAAAGAAAGATGCAAACACCTGTTGAAGAGAGAGCCAAAAACAACTGGGGCCGAACTGGCCCGAACTTTATTTTATGTGTCTCTTAGAAACCACAGTGGATTGGAGGGAGAACTTGCCACCCCTCAATCACACTGGTCAAAGGAAATATCCATCAAATCTCTCTGCCCAGGAGAAAGGAATGTAAATAATAGAATACTGTTACAAAAACATGGTTATGTTTACAGAGGATGTGTGAGAAACAGTTACAGAAGAATGAAAACATCAAAGAACTGCAAAACTCAGGGCAACAAGACTTTTCATAGAATAATATACATGCTTAGTGGGAAGCCTGAAAAAATGACTTTTTTTTTAATTTTAATTTTTTTTTTAAACACAAAGCAGGAACATTCGAAGGGGAGGGTGATTCCAACATGGCAAAGCCTGGTGCAGGCTAGGATGTCTCCCAAGTACAGTAGTACTGTATTAAAGCCATTTGGAATGTCAGCATGCTTTATTGTGCATGGAAACTGTAAATGATACCAAAGCAGTACCTTCTCTAGGTAGAACAAAGATTATTAAAAAAAATGTTCTTTTCTGTCTGGATGAATTTCATTTACCTTTTCAACAGATTTTAAATCTTTTGTAAAATACTCCAAGGGGGCAGAGCACAGTGTGAGACTTGTAATCAGCCTGAAAAGAATGACAGAAAGCTGGCTCATTTGGTGAGCCAACCCAACACTTTCCTTTATCCTAACCTGTCTGTTTACAGCTTAAATCACAGGAAATTTGAGTTTTCACCTCTTACAGCAGGTAGCAGAAAAAAGCACAAAGGAACCCGAGCAAAATATTTGAAGTAAAATCTACAGTCAGAAGCAAATCAAGGGCATGACTCACCTGCATAAACCAATTATTGTACATGCATAACCTTCTTTTGTTGTTGATCCACCTGACATGTGAATGTATAGATTTTACATGAAAAAAACTCCATGCTTAGATTTTCATAATGAAAGCAACTGGGTAAAGGCAAATTTGGAGGGGGGGAGGGGGAAAGAGTATGTGTTAGCTGTTGAACAGCAGGAAAAGAAAGGTCTTGGTGTGGAGATCTAGCAAGAAGAGCTGGAGTGTCTTTGGCTGATACCTATCAACCTGTTTGTAAAAGCATGTAATACAGGTCAGAGGTGTGTCTCAGGCAGCTTTGGGTCCCTAATGAAGTGTTTGCAAGGAAAAGTAGGCACGTGATTGTCCTCTTTACATTCTGCCTAAATAAATAGATGCATGTATTTTAGATTTCATCTTCAACCTCCTGGGATAAGCACTGTTTTTCTGTTCTGTGTTGGCACAATAGCTGCTCTGCTGCCTGCCTGGGCTTTCTAGGAGAAACAAATTGTGTAGAGGAACAAAGTGAAGTCTGGAAATATGTGCCAAGATGAGAATATGTCACCATATCAGGTCCCTTTGTGTGAGACTGGGACAGCTGCATTTTCCCTTTCTCAATTCCATCTGGAATTTCAAATGTATGCTTCCCTAGGGATATTTTCTTTGTCACTGTGTTGTGGTTTTCTCCAACTGGTGACTAAGCCCCACATCCGCTCACTCTTTTTTCCCCAGTGGGATGGGGGAGGGAATCAGAAGGCTAAAGGTGAAAAAACTCATGGGTTGAGATAAAGAGAGTTTAACAGGTAAAGCAAAAGCTGCACGCGCAAGGAAAGCAAAGGGAATTCATTCATCAACTCCCAAGGGCAGGCAGGTGTCCAGCCATCCCCAGGAAAGCAGCCCCATCACGTGTGATGGTGACTTGGGAAGACAAACACCATCACTCCAAAGGTTTGCCCTTCCTTCTTCCCCTAGCGTTATATGCTGAGCATGACCCCTTATGGTATAGAATATCCCTGTGGTTGCTGGGTCAGCTGTCCTGGCTGTGTCCCCTCCCAAAAAGTCCTTGTGCACTCCCAGCATCCTCACTGGTAGGGTGTGGGGTGAGGAGCCAAAAAGGTTTTAACTCTTTCTAAGCACCGCTTGGCAATAATGAAATCATTCCTGTGCTATCAAGTCTGTTTGCAGCACAAATCCAAAGCACAGTCTCATACCAGCTGCTGTGAAGAAAATTAACTCTACCCCAGCCAAAAGCAACACACACTGCTATTTCTTTGTTGTTTCTTTAAAATAGAAGCATAATTTAATTTTTAAGAAACACATGCTGAAGCCACTAAAACCAGTCTTTTTAATACCGTGTTATCAATATTAAATACAACTCCTTTGCTCTACAGTTAGAGCACAGAAAAAGAGGGATAGGATATTGTCTGACAATATTATTCAGCATCCCCACAGCTCCACCTATACAATCTGAAAGTCTCTGTACTTAATATAAAAGCTTGATATAAAACTTTGTACTCACACTGTACATCTCTGTTGTTTGTGAACAGGTTAAGACAGTACTTTCAAACAATGAAGACCTTCAAAATTATGAACATTAATAAATGAAAAACATGTCCTCTTTAAGTCTGAGCAGATTCTAATGGAAGTAAAATTAGAACTCAAATTTTCTAAGGGAGCAGGTGTCAAGCCATGCTACAGGTTACGTACTTGTTCTTTCATGCAGCTTCCCTGCATGCTCAGTAGGGAAAAATTTTGCTTCTCAGGTCCTCCAGACTACACCTACAGTGCCAGACACAGCCAGACACAAGGGAACTGAATACCTTCTGGAGGACTGTCTCTGTTGTTTAGTTATTAAGCATGCTTCATAGAACAGCTTCAGCTCGTGTCAAACAGAACATTCCCAGGCAGAATCCCAGTGGGCACTCTGGGTATATCTGGCTTGCATGGTAAGGTTTTGGTAGTGGGGGTGCTGCAGGGGTTTCTGCTTTGAGAAGCAGCTAGAAGCTTTCCCCATGTTCAACAGAGCCAATGACAGCCAGTTCCAAGATGGACCCACTGCTGGCCAAGGCCAAGCCCATCAGTAACAGTGGTATCACCTCTGGAATAGAGTATCTTATAAGGGGCAAAAAATCTTTTGAGGAATTGCAGCCAGAGATAGGAGTGAGAATACGTGAGAGCAATAACCTTGCAGATCCCAAGGTGTGGGAGGTCCACCTATGGAGGAGGCCACTGCCTCCTACTCCAGCTCCACCTTGGATGTCGGAGGCTCCTGCCTTGGGGAGGACTCTATAGGCGGGACCGGGGGTTGAGGCCAGCCCGTTCTTCCAGAAGGGGGGNATTCCCTCCCCATGCCCTGCATCCCATTGGCTCTTCCTCCCAACTCCTCTCAGTTCTCCCCTCCCTTAAAACCTGTTGCACACTGTTAGATTCCCTGGACTGTCTCTTTCCATAGCTCTCCCTCCAGAATCCCTTCACCCAACCCCAAAATAAAGGAGACCACAGAGGAGACCCCGTTCCACAGCCCTTTGCCTCCTTGCCTTATTTCCACTGCACCTTTTCTTCTCATCACCTCGGGC